>JAKDEW010000364.1:0-316039 GCA_021963965.1 Artemisiospiza belli | reverse complement strand
ACTTTTTCCCCTGCTTTTGCAACACCTGTGAGCTTAGTTTTGGCACCTTTTGGTCCTTTGCAATGCACCTGATAATATACCAGGCCATTTTCTTAGAGTCACTAAATTTCCAAAATTTCTTTTTTTCTCCTCCAATTGCAATTCCTTTGATGTTGACTCCTTTCTGGCGTGTTGGTAGGTCCCTCCTTTCTGTTTTGGCCTTCAGTGGGGATCAATTTTGGCAAGCTTTGCTGCATGTGCCTGCACTTCGTGGCTTATGGCCTGCCTGCATTTTGATGGCTTTGACTTTGGGAAAGATTTTTTCTTATTTTTTTTTTTTTATTATTTTAAGTATTCATGCCATGTCCCTCATATCTTGCCCCCTAAGCTGTGTCTTCCTCCTTGACTTTTTCCCCTGCTTTTGCAACATCTGTGAGCTTAGTTTTGCCACCTTTTGGTCCTTTGCAATGCAGCTGATTTCCTCACAGCCTATTTTTTGAAGAGACTAAAATTCCCGATTTTCTGCTTTTTTCAATTGCATTTCATTTGAACCTATCTCCTTTCAGAGTGTTTGTAAGCCTTTCTTTTGGGATTCGCAAGATTCCTTTTCCCTTCCCGAAAGGAAATTTTCATTTCCTTTCGGGAAGGGAAAAGGAATCTTGCGATTTCAATGGGGACCAATAGAGGAATCTTTGGTGCATGTCCCTGCAATTGATGGCAGGCCATGCCTTTTGATGGCTTTGACTTTGGGAAAGATTTTTTTCTTTTTTTGGTTGTTTTCTGAAGTGTTCATGCCATGTCACTCATATCTTGCCCCCTAAGTTGTGTCTTCCTCCTTGACTTTTTCCCCTGCTTTTGCAACATCTGTGAGCTTAGTTTTGGCATCTTTTGGTCCTTTGCACTGCACCTGATATAAACCCAGGCCATTTTCTTAGAGTCTCTAAATTTCCAAATTTTCTTTTTTTCTCCTCCAATTGCAATTCCTTTGATGTTGACTCCATTCCAGCGTGTTTGTAGGTCCTTCTTTTCTGTTTTGGCCTTCAGTGGGGATCAATTTTGGCAAGCTTTGCTGCATGTGCCTGCCCTTGGTGGCGTATGGCCTGCCTGCATTTTGATGGCTTTGACTTTCGGAAAGGGTTTTTCTTTTTTTTTTTAATATTTTAAGTATTCATGCCATGTCCCTCATATCTTGCCCCCTAAGTTGTGTCTTCCTCCTTGACTTTTTTCCCCTGCTTTTGCAACATTTGTGAGCTTAGTTTTGGCATCTTGTGGTCCTTTGCACTGCACCTGATAAAAGCCCCGGCCATTTTCTTAGAGTCACTAAATTTCCCAAATTTTCTTTTTTTCTCCTCCATTTGCAATTCCTTTGATGTTGACTCCTTTCCAGCGTGTTTGTAAGTCCTTCTTTTCTGTTTTGGCCTTCAGTGGGGGATCAGTTTTGGCAAGCTTTGCTGCATGTGCCTGCCCTTGGTGGCGTATGGCCTGCCTGCATTTTGATGGCTTTTACTTTTGGAAAGATTTTTTCTTTTTTTTTTTTTTTTTATTATTTTAAGTATTCATGCTATGTCCCATCATATCTTGCCCCCTAAGTTGTGTCTTCCTCCTTGACTTTTTCCCCTGCTTTTTGCAACATCTGTGAGCTTAGTTTTGGCATCTTTTAGTCCTTTGCACTGCACCTGATAAAACACGGGGCCATTTTCTTAGAGTCACTAAATTTCCCAAATTTTCTTTTTTACTCCTCCAATTGCAATTCCTTTGATGTTGACTTCTTTCCAGCGTGTTTGTAGGTCCTTCTTTTCTGATTTGGCCTTCAGTGGGGATCAATTTTGGCAAGCTTTGCTGCATGTGACTGCCCTTGGTGGCGTATGGCCTGCCTGCATTTTGATGGCTTTGACTTTGGGAAAGATTTTTTTTCTTTTTCTTTTTTTTTTTGTTTCTTTTAAGTATTCAGGCCATGTCCCTCATATCTTGCCCCCTAAGTTTTGTCTTCCACCTTGACTTTTTCCCCTGCTTTTGCAACATCTGTCAGCTTAGTTTTGGCACCTTTTGGTCCTTTGCAATGCACCTGATAAAACCCCAGGCCATTTTCTTAGAGTCACTAAATTTCCCAAATTTTCTTTTTTTCTCATAGAAATTGAATTCCTTTCATGTTGTCTCCATTCCAGCGTGTTTGTAAGTCCTTCTTGTCTGTTTTGGCCTTCAGTGGGGATCAATTTTGGCAAGCTTTGCTGCATGTGCCTGCCCTTGCTGGCGTATGGCCTGCCTGCATTTTGATGGCTTTGACTTGGGAAAGAGATTTTCTTTTTTTTTTTTATTATTTTAAGTATTCATGCCATGTCCCTCATATCTTGCCCCCTAAGTTGTGTCTTCCTCCTTGACTTTTTCCCCTGCTTTTGCAACATCTGTGACCTTAGTTTTGGCACCTTTTGGTCCTTTGCAATGCAGCTGATTTCCTCACAGCCTATTTTTTGGAGAGACTAAAATTCCCGATTTTTCTGCTTTTTTCAATTGCATTTCATTTGAACCTATCTCCTTTCCAGAGTGTTTTGTAAGCCTTTCTTTTGGATCCGCAAGATTCCTTTTCCCTTCCCGAAAGGAAATTTCATTTCCTTTCGGGAAGGGAAAAGGAATCTTGCGATTTCAATGGGGACCAATAGAGGAATCTTTGGTGCATGTCCCTGCACTTGACGGCAGGCCATGCCTTTTGATGGCTTTGACTTTGGGAAAGATTTTTTTCTTTTCTTGGTAGTTTTCTGATGTGTTCATGCCATGTCCCTCATATCTTGCCCCCTAAGTTGTGTCTTCCTCCTTGACTTTTTCCCCTGCTTTTGCAACATCTGTGAGCTTAGTTTTGGCATTTTTTGGTCCTTTGCACTGCACCTGATAAAAAACCAGGCCACTTTCTAAGAGTCATTAAATTTCCCAAATTTTCTTTTTTTCTCCTCCAATTGCAATTCCTTTGATGGTGTCTCCATTCCAGCGTGTTTGTAAATCATTCTTTACAGTTTTGGCCTTCAGTGGGGATCAATTTTGGCAAGCTTTGCTGCATGTGCCTGCACTTTCTGGCGTATGGCCTGCCTGCATTTTGATGGCTTTGACTTTGGGAAAGATTTTTTCTTTTTTTTTTTTTTATTATTTTAAGTATTCATGCCATGTCGCTCACATCTTGCCCCCTAAGTTGTGTCTTCCTCCTTGACTTTTTCCCCTGCTTTTGCAACATCTGTGAGCTTAGTTTTGGCACCTTTTGGTCCTTTGCAATGCAGCTGATTTCCTCACAGCCTATTTTTTGAAGAGACTAAAAATTCCCGATTTTCTGCTTTTTTCAATTGCATTTCATTTGAACCTATCTCCTTTCCAGAGTGTTTGTAAGCCTTTCTTTTGGGATTCGCAAGATTCCTTTTCCCTTCCCGAAAGGAAATGAAATTTCCTTTCGGGAAGGGAAAAGGAATCTTGCGATTTCAATGGGGACCAATAGAGGAATCTTTGGTGCATGTCCCTGCACTTGATGGCAGGCCATGCCTTTTGATGTCTTTGACTTTGGGAAAGATTTTTTTCTTTTTTTGGTTGTTTTCTGAAGTGTTCATGCCATGTCCCTCATATCTTGCCCCCTAAGTTGTGTCTTCCTCCTTGACTTTTTCCCCTGCTTTTGCAACATCTGTGAGCTTAGTTTTGGCATCTTTTGGTCCTTTGCACTGCACCTGATAAAACCCCAGGCCACTTTCTAAGAGTCACTAAATTTCCCAAATTTTCTATTTTCTCCTCCAATTGCAATTCCTTTGATGTTGACTCCTTTCCAGCGTGTTTGTAAGTCCTTCTTTTCTGTTTTGGCCTTCAGTGGGGATCAATTTTGGCAAGCTTTGCTGCATGTGCCTGCCCTTGCTGGCGTATGGCCTGCCTGCATTTTGATGGCTTTGACTTTGGGAAAGATTTTTTTTCTTTTTCTTTTTTTTTTTGTTTGTTTTAAGTATTCATGCCATGTCCCTCATATCTTGCCCCCTAAGTTGTGTCTTCCTCCTTGACTTTTTTCCCCTGCTTTTGCAACATTTGTGAGCTTAGTTTTGGCATATTTTGGTCCTTTGCACTGCACCTGATATAAACCCAGGCCATTTTCTTAGAGTCACTAAATTTCCCAAATTTTCTCTTTTTCTCCTCCAATTGCAATTCCTTTGATGTTGACTCCTTTCCAGCGTGTTTGTAGGTCCTTCTTTTCTGTTTTGGCCTTCAGTGGGGATCAATTTTGGCAAGATTTGCTGCATGTGCCTGCCCTTGGTGGCGTATGGCCTGCCTGCATTTTGATGGCTTT
This sequence comes from Artemisiospiza belli, assembly GCA_021963965.1. NCBI lineage: Eukaryota > Metazoa > Chordata > Aves > Passeriformes > Passerellidae > Artemisiospiza > Artemisiospiza belli. The sequence goes on along the minus strand of JAKDEW010000364.1, from coordinate 311,757 downwards.
GACGTTGGGAAAGATTTTGTCTTTTTTTTTTTTATTATTATTTTAAGTATTCATGCCATGTCCCTCATATCTTGCCCCCTAAGTTGTGTCTTCCTCCTTGACTTTTTCCCCTGCTTTTGCAACATCTGTGAGCTTAGTTTTGGCACCTTTTGGTCCTTTGCAATGCACCTGATAATATACCAGGCCATTTTCTTAGAGTCACTAAATTTCCAAAATTTTCTTTTTTTCTCCTCCAATTGCAATTCCTTTGATGTTGACTCCTTTCTGGCGTGTTGGTAGGTCCCTCTTTTCTGTTTTGGCCTTCAGTGGGGATCAATTTTGGCAAGCTTTGCTGCATGTGCCTGCACTTGGTGGCGTATGGCCTGCCTGCATTTTGATGGCTTTGAATTGGGAAAGATTTTTTCTTTTTTTTTTTTTTTTATTATTTTAATTATTCATGCCATGTCCCTCATATCTTGCTCCCTAAGTTGTGTCTTCCTCCTTGACTTTTTCCTCTGCTTTTGCAACATCTGTGAGCTTAGTGTGGGCATCTTTTGGTCCTTTGCACTGCACCTGATAAAACCCCAGGCCATTTTCTTAGAGTCACTAAATTTCCCAAATTTTCTTTTTTTCTCATAGAAATTGAATTCCTTTCATGTTGTCTCCATTCCAGCGTGTTTGTAAGTCCTTCTTGTCTGTTTTGGCCTTCAGTGGGGATCAATTTTGGCAAGCTTTGCTGCATGTGCCTGCCCTTGGTGGCGTATGGCCTGCCTGCATTTTGATGCCTTTGACTTTGGAAAAGATTTTTTTCTTTTCTTGGTAGTTTTCTGAAGTGTTCATGCCATGTCCCTCATATCTTGCCCCCTAAGTTGTGTCTTCCTCCTTGACTTTTTCCCCTGCTTTTGCAACATCTGTGAGCTTAGTTTTGGCATTTTTTGGTCCTTTGCAATTCACCTGATAAAACCCCAGGCCACTTTCTAAGAGTCATTAAATTTCCCAAATTTTCTTTTTTTCTCCTCCAATTGCAATTCCTTTTATGGTGTCTCCATTCCAGGGTGTTTGTAAGTCCTTCTTTACAGTTATGGCCTTCAGTGGGGATCAATTTTTGCAAGCTTTGCTGCATGTGCCTGCACTTGCTGGAGTATGACCTGCCTGCATTTTGATGGCTTTGACTTTGGGAAAGATTTTTTTTTTCTTTATTTTTTGGTTTAAGTATTCATGCCATGTCCCTCATATCTTGCCCCCTAAGTTGTGTCTTCCTCCTTGACTTTTTCCTCTGCTTTTGCAACATCTGTGAGCTTAGTTTTGGCATCTTTTGGTCCTTTGCACTGCACCTGATATAAACCCAGGCCATTTTCCTAGAGTCTCTAAATTTCCAAAATTTATTTTTTCTCTCTTCCAATTACAATTCCTTTGATGTTGACTCCTTTCCAGCGTGTTTGTAGGTCCTTCTTTTCTGTTTTGCCCTTCAGTGGGGATCAATTATGGCAAGCTTTGCTGCATGTGCCTGCCCTTGGTGGCGTATGGCCTGCCTGCATTTTGATGGCTTTGACTTTGGGAAAGATTTTTTCTTTTTTTTTTTTTTTTAATTTTTTTAAGTATTCATGCCATGTCCCTCATATCTTGCCCCCTAAGTTGTGTCTTCCTCCTTGACTTTTTCCCCTGCTTTTGCAACATCTGTGAGCTTAGTCTTGGCACCTTTTGGTCCTTTGCAATGCAGCTGATTTCCTCACAGCCTATTTTTTGAAGAGACTAAAATTCCCGATTTTCGGCTTTTTTCAATTGCATTTCATTTGAACCTATCTCCTTTCCAGAGTGTTTGTAAGCCTTTCTTTTGGGATTCGCAAGATTCCTTTTCCCTTCCCGAAAGGAAATGAAATTTCCTTTCGGGAAGGGAAAAGGAATCTTGCGATTTCAATGGGGACCAATAGAGGAATCTTTGGTGCATGTCCCTGCACTTGATGGCAGGCCATGCCTTTTGATGGCTTTGACTTTGGGAAAGATTTTTTTCTTTTTTTGGTTGTTTTCTGAAGTGTTCATGCCATGTCCCTCATATCTTGCCCCCTAAGTTGTGTCTTCCTCCTTGACTTTTTCCCCTGCTTTTGCAACATCTGTGAGCTTAGTTTTGGCATCTTTTGGTCCTTTGCACTGCACCTGATAAAACCCCAGGCCACTTTCTAAGAGTCACTAAATTTCCCAAATTTTCTATTTTCCCCTCCAATTGCAATTCCTTTGATGTTGACTCCTTTCCAGCGTGTTTGTAGGTCCTTCTTTTCTGTTTTGGCCTTCAGTGGGGATCAATTTTGGCAAGCTTTGCTGCATGTGCCTGCCCTTGCTGGCGTATGGCCTGCCTGCATTTTGATGGCTTTGACTTTGGGAAAGATTTTTTTTCTTTTTCTTTTTTTTTTTGTTTGTTTTAAGTATTCATGCCATGTCCCTCATATCTTGCCCCCTAAGTTGTGTCTTCCTCCTTGACTTTTTTCCCCTGCTTTTGCAACATTTGTGAGCTTTGTTTTGGCACCTTTTGGTCCTTTGCAATGCACCTGATAAAACCCCAGGCCATTTTCTTAGAGTCACTAAATTTCCCAAATTTTCTTTTTTTCTCCTCCAATTGCAATTCCTTTGATGTTGACTCCTTTCCAGCGTGTTTGTAGGTCCTTCTTTTCTGTTTTGGCCTTCAGTGGGGATCAATTTTGGCAAGATTTGCTGCATGTGCCTGCCCTTGGTGGCGTATGGCCTGCCTGCATTTTGATGGCTTTGACGTTGGGAAAGATTTTGTCTTTTTTTTTTTTTATTATTTTAAGTATTCATGCCATGTCCCTCATATCTTGCCCCCTAAGTTGTGTCTTCCTCCTTGACTTTTTCCCCTGCTTTTGCAACATCTGTGAGCTTAGTGTGGGCATCTTTTGGTCCTTTGCACTGCACCTGATAAAACCCCAGGCCACTTTCTAAGAGTCATTAAATTTCCCAAATTTTCTTTTTTTCTCCTCCAATTGCAATTCCTTTGATGTTGACTCCTTTCCAGCGTGTTTGTAGGTCCTTCTTTTCTGTTTTGGCCTTCAGTGGGGATCAATTTTGGCAAGCTTTGCTGCATGTGCCTGCACTTGCTGGCGTATGGCCTGCCTGCATTTTGATGGCTTTGACTTTGGGAAAGATTTTTTCTTTTTTTTTTTTTTTATTATTTTAAGTATTCATGCCATGTCCCTCACATCTTGCCCCCTAAGTTGTGTCTTCCTCCTTGACTTTTTCCCCTGCTTTTGCAACATCTGTGAGCTTAGTTTTGGCACCTTTTGGTCCTTTGCAATGCACCTGATAATATACCAGGCCATTTTCTTAGAGTCACTAAATTTCCAAAATTTTCTTTTTTTCTCCTCCAATTGCAATTCCTTTGATGTTGACTCCATTCTGGCGTGTTGGTAGGTCCCTCTTTTCTGTTTTGGCCTTCAGTGGGGATCAATTTTGGCAAGCTTTGCTGCATGTGCCTGCACTTGGTGGCGTATGGCCTGCCTGCATTTTGATGGCTTTGAATTGGGAAAGATTTTTTCTTATTTTTTTTTTTTTATTATTTAAATATTCATGCCATGTCCCTCATATCTTGCTCCCTAAGCTGTGTCTTCCTCCTTGACTTTTTCCCCTGCTTTTGCAACATCTGTGAGCTTAGTGTGGGCATCTTTTGGTCCTTTGCACTGCACCTGATAAAACCCCAGGCCATTTTCTTAGAGTCACTAAATTTCCCAAATTTTCTTTTTTTCTCATAGAAATTGAATTCCTTTCATGTTGTCTCCATTCCAGCGTGTTTGTAAGTCCTTCTTGTCTGTTTTGGCCTTCAGTGGGGATCAATTTTGGCAAGCTTTGCTGCATGTGCCTGCCCTTGCTGGCGTATGGCCTGCCTGCATTTTGATGGCTTTGACTTTGGGAAAGATTTTTTCTTTTTCTTTATTTTTTGGTTTAAGTATTCATGCCATGTCCCTCATATCTTGCCCCCTAAGTTGTGTCTTCCTCCTTGACTTTTTCCTCTGCTTTTGCAACATCTGTGAGCTTAGTTTTGGCATCTTTTGGTCCTTTGCACTGCACCTGATATAAACCCAGGCCATTTTCCTAGAGTCACTAAATTTCCAAAATTTATTTTTTCTCTCTTCCAATTACAATTCCTTTGATGTTGACTCCTTTCCAGCGTGTTTGTAGGTCCTTCTTTTCTGTTTTGCCCTTCAGTGGGGATCAATTATGGCAAGCTTTGCTGCATGTGCCTGCCCTTGGTGGCGTATGGCCTGCCTGCATTTTGATGGCTTTGACTTTGGGAAAGATTTTTTCTATTTTTTTTTTTTTTATTTTTTTAAGTATTCATGCCATGTCCCTCATATCTTGCCCCCTAAGTTGTGTCTTCCTCCTTGACTTTTTCCCCTGCTTTTGCAACATCTGTGAGCTTAGTCTTGGCACCTTTTGGTCCTTTGCAATGCAGCTGATTTCCTCACAGCCTATTTTTTGAAGAGACTAAAATTCCCGATTTTCGGCTTTTTTCAATTGCATTTCATTTGAACCTATCTCCTTTCCAGAGTGTTTGTAAGCCTTTCTTTTGGGATTCGCAAGATTCCTTTTCCCTTCCCGAAAGGAAATTTCATTTCCTTTCGGGAAGGGAAAAGGAGTCTTGCGATTTCAATGGGGACCAATAGAGGAATCTTTGGTGCATGTCCCTGCACTTGATGGCAGGCCATGCCTTTTGATGGCTTTGACTTTGGGAAAGATTTTTTTCTTTTTTTGGTTGTTTTCTGAAGTGTTCATGCCATGTCCCTCATATCTTGCCCCCTAAGTTGTGTCTTCCTCCTTGACTTTTTCCCCTGCTTTTGCAACATTTGTGAGCTTAGTTTTGGCACCTTTTGGTCCTTTGCACTGCACCTGATAAAACCCCAGGCCACTTTCTAAGAGTCATTAAATTTCCCAAATTTTCTTTTTTTCTCCTCCAATTGCAATTCCTTTGATGTTGACTCATTTCCAGCGTGTTTGTAGGTCCTTCTTTTCTGTTTTGGCCTTCAGTGGGGATCAATTTTGGCAAGCTTTGCTGCATGTGCCTGCCCTTGCTGGCGTATGGCCTGCCTGCATTTTGATGGCTTTGACTTTGGGAAAGATTTTTTCTTTTTTTTTTTTTTATTATTTTAAGTATTCATGCCATGTCCCTCACATCTTGCCCCCTAAGTTGTGTCTTCCTCCTTGACTTTTTCCCCTGCTTTTGCAACATTTGTGAGCTTAGTTTTTGCATCTTTTGGTCCTTTGCAATGCACCTGATAATATACCAGGCCATTTTCTTAGAGTCACTAAATTTCCAAAATTTTCTTTTTTTCTCCTCCAATTGCAATTCCTTTGATGTTGACTCCTTTCTGGCGTATTACAGCACCTGAGTGGGTCTCTGGTGGTGAGAGAGAGACGGGAATCTTGTTTCTTGATCAGAAGGCTGGATTTATTGATATATAATATATGATACATTATGACTATACTAAATAGAATATAGAGAGAGGTTTGCAGAGCTGCTAAGCTAAGCTAAGAATAGATAGAAAGAATCCCTAACAAAGTTGTGTCCAGGGACTCAGTCCCCTAGCTTGCACTGGTGATTGGTCCTTAATTATAAACATAGAAAATGAACCAATCAAGGTGAATTCCTATTGCATTCCAGAGCAGCTGATAATAATTGTTTACCTTCCCTTCTGAGGCCTCTGCCTTCCAGAAGACACAGAAATCTGAAAGAAAGGATTTCTGTAGAAAAATGTCTGCGACATCTCACCTTTTTAAATTGTATAAAATAAAAGAAAAATGCTGATGTGGAATGAACAGGAAATTTCTTCACCTGTAAAATATAGAATACTAACAAATCACTAAAACAATCCTACAATATAAAAAAAATGCAAAAAACAATGCAAAGAGAATTCAAGTCCATGCAGCTGAGTTTCAGGAACAGTCCAAGAACCGAAGTTGTTTCCCTTGGAATATCTGAGAGTCCTTTTGGTCCTGAAACAGACTTCTGCAAAAGAATTCCATCAATAGTTATCAAAAACCATTGACAGTCTTACAACAATTTCAAACAATTTGAACAATTTTGGAATGTCCTTTTCTGGCCCTTCAATGCTTCAGTGCTTCAGAGCTGCTGCCCGCTATTTTCAATCTTTTTTATTTAATTTAAATTTTTTTTTTTTTTTTTTTTTTTTTTTTTTTTTTTTTTTTTTTTTTGATCGAAAAGCAAAAGAGCAGCTGCCGAGCAGAGCAGTGCCAGAGAAGGAAAGGCCCTGGCCCATGCTGGACCAGGAACCCCAAAACTGGCTCACAAAGGGGGACCAGGACCGGTAGGAGAAACCAGAATCCCTAAAAAAATAAGGAGGCCACGCAGTGGGCCCGGCCCAGGAGCTTCCTGAGCCAAACAGCCCAGGCCAAACCCATGACACAGGCTCTGCATTCCCGCAGGCCTGAACCCTGCTGCCAGCACAATGGCAGCACGGGCAGTGAGATGCTTCCTTTCCCCAAAACCACTGAGGCATGCCAGCAGCAGGGAAATAGAAGCCTTCCCCAGAAATCCCATCTGGGGTCTGGAGATGTTTGTTCCCCACAGCAAACCAGCTATGGTCTCCTCCATCTGTGCCCTCTTCCCCTGCACTGCATTGGGTTTGCCTCTCATCCGCCCCATGGCTTCATCATCCACACCCCCTCCGGGCTGGGAACCAAAGGCAGAACTTTCGGCAGAACCCACCTGCCCCTCGCCACTAGGGCATAAGAGGGGCGGCAGAGATGGGAGCCGCCATGGGACAGCAACCGACCAAACACCAGCTCCCAAACCGCTGCTGATGTTAAAAACAGGCAGCCGGACTGCCGCAAGAGTCAGCTGGCGGGCAGCCCCCCCCCCACTGAAGGTGAGACCCCGCGCCGGGGCGGCTGCTGGGGCAGCCGGCCCGGGACGGCCCGAGCTCGAACAAGCCGCCGGTGCCACGGCAGTCTCTGACAACGACCCAGAGGGCAGAGCCCCCGACAACGGCAGAGCTGCTGGAGCGGCCAGTCCGAGCGGCGAGGGGGGAGCCGGAACTGGGGAGGGAACCACGCTGATTGTAAGATCAGCCGTGGGCTGCTCCGAGGGTCCCGCGGGCTCAACGCCGTTTTCTGCCGCTGACTCTGGGGTCCCCTGCGGAGGCGCAGTCGCAGTCTCCGTCGGAGCGCGCTCAGGCAGCAGTGGATCCGGAAGAAGCGGCGGAGCGTCGTCGCTGCTTAGCAACAGGTCAATCGGGCGTGCTGTCTCTTCTTCATCGGACACAGGCGCTGGCTTGAGCGGCCACTCCCATCCCCCCGGAGAGAGAGAAGGGGGGGAAGGAGAAAACTCCATCTGAGCATGCTCCGGAGCAAGAGTAAAAAAAAACTTCTTCGAGTGGCGAAGGTTCAGCCCCCCCCCGCCGCGAAGCAGGGGGGGCTGGGAAGCAGAATGTCCTCCCCCTCTGCTTCTTCTGGCAGGGCCGGTGGAAACGGGGCCTGGCCATAACAATTAGAAATCCATTGAAAAGACGCTGCTCTGCGTTTCAGAACTGGGAAAAGCTTTATAAATGCTGGGTAGATAGAAGGCAGGACACGTCCCTGGCTCCAGACGAACTGGAAAATGGAGTCCATGCACTCCCAGACAAAAGCATCTAAAGCATACAGGACATCAGTAAAGAACCCAAAAAGCTTTGCCCATCTAAAGAACCCATAGAGATCTGTTTCTGACAAAAAAAACCCATCTTCTCTAGACCAGTGTTTCCAGAGGGCAATAAGTTTTTCCTCTGCAGGGGAGAATTGAATCTCTTCTGGCAAGGCATGCGTCTGCCATACGAACAGCCACAAGCTACGAAGGACTGGTTCATCAGGGATAGAAAAGCCCACAGTACCTTTTGAAAGAGTCCAGCTTGCTCTGGCCAGCTCCACAGGTCTGCTGCTCTTTTCCATCATCTTTCCTGATGGTTTTCCAGAAGAAGGTTCTTTTTCATGGTCAGCCTTGGCTGTGAACTCTGCCAAAATCAGGATCTTCAGTTCCTGGCTTGAATCCACTTTCTGTGGTCGCTTCAAAGCAACTATCAAATGCTACACATACAGGATTTTTACCCAGTGCAGCAATTTTGCTCCTCTGGTCTTATCAAATTAATCTTTGCTCTTACACGAGGGGTCACCAGATATTACAGCACCTGAGTGGGTCGCTGGTGGTGAGAGAGAGACGGGAATCTTGTTTCTTGATCAGAAGGCTGGATTTATTGATATATAATATATGATACATTATGACTATACTAAATAGAATATAGAGAGAGGTTTGCAGAGCTGCTAAGCTAAGCTAAGAATAGATAGAAAGAATCCCTAACAAAGTTGTGTCCAGGGACTCAGTCCCCTAGCTTGCACTGGTGATTGGTCCTTAATTATAAACATAGAAAATGAACCAATCAAGGTGAATTCCTATTGCATTCCAGAGCAGCTGATAATAATTGTTTACCTTCCCTTCTGAGGCCTCTGCCTTCCAGAAGACACAGAAATCTGAAAGAAAGGATTTCTGTAGAAAAATGTCTGCGACACTGGCGTGTTGGTAGGTCCCTCTTTTCTGTTTTGGCCTTCAGTGGGGATCAATTTTGGCAAGCTTTGCTGCATGTGCCTGCACTTGGTGGCGTATGGCCTGCCTCCATTTTGATGGCTTTGACTTTGGGAAAGATTTTTTCTTATTTTTTTTTTTTTATTATTTTAAGTATTCATGCCATGTCCCTCATATCTTGCTCCCTAAGTTGTGTCTTCCTCCTTGACTTTTTCCCCTGCTTTTGCAACATCTGTGAGCTTAGTTTTGGCATCTTTTGGTCCTTTGCACTGCACCTGATAAAACCCCAGGCCATTTTCTTAGAGTCACTAAATTTCCCAAATTTTCTTTTTTTCTCATAGAAATTGAATTCCTTTCATGTTGTCTCCATTCCAGCGTGTTTGTAAGTCCTTCTTGTCTGTTTTGGCCTTCAGTGGGGATCAATTTTGGCAAGCTTTGCTGCATGTGCCTGCACTTGCTGGCGTATGGCCTGCCTGCATTTTGATGGCTTTGACTTTGGGAAAGAGTTTTTCTTTTTTTTTTTTATTATTTTAAGTATTCATGCCATGTCCCTCATATCTTGCCCCCTAAGTTGTGTCTTCCTCCTTGACTTTTTCCCCTGCTTTTGCAACATCTGTGAGCTTAGTTTTGGCACCTTTTGGTCCTTTGCAATGCAGCTGATTTCCTCACAGCCTATTTTTTGGAGAGACTAAAATTCCCGATTTTCTGCTTTTTTCAATTGCATTTCATTTGAACCTATCTCCTTTCCAGAGTGTTTGTAAGCCTTTCTTTTGGGATCCGCAAGATTCCTTTTCCCTTCCCGAAAGGAAATTTCATTTCCTTTCGGGAAGGGAAAAGGAATCTTGCGATTTCAATGGGGACCAATAGAGGAATCTTTGGTGCATGTCCCTGCACTTGATGGCAGGCCATGCCTTTTGATGGCTTTGACTTTGGGAAAGATTTTTTTCTTTTCTTGGTAGTTTTCTGAAGTGTTCATGCCATGTCCCTCATATCTTGCCCCCTAAGTTGTGTCTTCCTCCTTGACTTTTTCCCCTGCTTTTGCAACATCTGTGAGCTTAGTTTTGGCATCTTTTGGTCCTTTGCACTGCACCTGATAAAACCCCAGGCCACTTTCTAAGAGTCACTAAATTTCCCAAATTTTCTATTTTCTCCTCCAATTGCAATTCCTTTGATGTTGACTCCTTTCCAGCGTGTTTGTAGGTCCTTCTTTTCTGTTTTGGCCTTCAGTGGGGATCAATTTTGGCAAGCTTTGCTGCATGTGCCTGCCCTTGCTGGCGTATGGCCTGCCTGCATTTTGATGGCTTTGACTTTGGGAAAGATTTTTTTTCTTTTTCTTTTTTTTTTTGTTTGTTTTAAGTATTCATGCCATGTCCCTCATATCTTGCCCCCTAAGTTGTGTCTTCCTCCTTGACTTTTTCCCCTGCTTTTGCAACATCTGTGAGCTTAGTTTTGGCATCTTTTGGTCCTTTGCACTGCACCTGATAAAACCCCAGGCCATTTTCTTAGAGTCACTAAATTTCCCAAATTTTCTTTTTTTCTCATAGAAATTGAATTCCTTTCATGTTGTCTCCATTCCAGCGTGTTTGTAAGTCCTTCTTGTCTGTTTTGGCCTTCAGTGGGGATCAATTTTGGCAAGCTTTGCTGCATGTGCCTGCCCTTGCTGGCGTATGGCCTGCCTGCATTTTGATGGCTTTGACTTTGGGAAAGATTTTTTCTTTTTTTTTTTTTTATTATTTTAAGTATTCATGCCATGTCCCTCACATCTTGCCCCCTAAGTTGTGTCTTCCTCCTTGACTTTTTCCCCTGCTTTTGCAACATTTGTGAGCTTAGTTTTTGCATCTTTTGGTCCTTTGCAATGCACCTGATAATATACCAGGCCATTTTCTTAGAGTCACTAAATTTCCAAAATTTTCTTTTTTTCTCCTCCAATTGCAATTCCTTTGATGTTGACTCCTTTCTGGCGTATTACAGCACCTGAGTGGGTCGCTGGTGGTGAGAGAGAGACGGGAATCTTGTTTCTTGATCAGAAGGCTGGATTTATTGATATATAATATATGATACATTATGACTATACTAAATAGAATATAGAGAGAGGTTTGCAGAGCTGCTAAGCTAAGCTAAGAATAGATAGAAAGAATCCCTAACAAAGTTGTGTCCAGGGACTCAGTCCCCTAGCTTGCACTGGTGATTGGTCCTTAATTATAAACATAGAAAATGAACCAATCAAGGTGAATTCCTATTGCATTCCAGAGCAGCTGATAATAATTGTTTACCTTCCCTTCTGAGGCCTCTGCCTTCCAGAAGACACAGAAATCTGAAAGAAAGGATTTCTGTAGAAAAATGTCTGCGACATCTCACCTTTTTAAATTGTATAAAATAAAAGAAAAATGCTGATGTGGAATGAACAGGAAATTTCTTCACCTGTAAAATATAGAATACTAACAAATCACTAAAACAATCCTACAATATAAAAAAAATGCAAAAAACAATGCAAAGAGAATTCAAGTCCATGCAGCTGAGTTTCAGGAACAGTCCAAGAACCGAAGTTGTTTCCCTTGGAATATCTGAGAGTCCTTTTGGTCCTGAAACAGACTTCTGCAAAAGAATTCCATCAATAGTTATCAAAAACCATTGACAGTCTTACAACAATTTCAAACAATTTGAACAATTTTGGAATGTCCTTTTCTGGCCCTTCAATGCTTCAGTGCTTCAGAGCTGCTGCCCGCTATTTTCAATCTTTTTTATTTAATTTAAATTTTTTTTTTTTTTTTTTTTTTTTTTTTTTTTTTTTTTTTTTTTTTTGATCGAAAAGCAAAAGAGCAGCTGCCGAGCAGAGCAGTGCCAGAGAAGGAAAGGCCCTGGCCCATGCTGGACCAGGAACCCCAAAACTGGCTCACAAAGGGGGACCAGGACCGGTAGGAGAAACCAGAATCCCTAAAAAAATAAGGAGGCCACGCAGTGGGCCCGGCCCAGGAGCTTCCTGAGCCAAACAGCCCAGGCCAAACCCATGACACAGGCTCTGCATTCCCGCAGGCCTGAACCCTGCTGCCAGCACAATGGCAGCACGGGCAGTGAGATGCTTCCTTTCCCCAAAACCACTGAGGCATGCCAGCAGCAGGGAAATAGAAGCCTTCCCCAGAAATCCCATCTGGGGTCTGGAGATGTTTGTTCCCCACAGCAAACCAGCTATGGTCTCCTCCATCTGTGCCCTCTTCCCCTGCACTGCATTGGGTTTGCCTCTCATCCGCCCCATGGCTTCATCATCCACACCCCCTCCGGGCTGGGAACCAAAGGCAGAACTTTCGGCAGAACCCACCTGCCCCTCGCCACTAGGGCATAAGAGGGGCGGCAGAGATGGGAGCCGCCATGGGACAGCAACCGACCAAACACCAGCTCCCAAACCGCTGCTGATGTTAAAAACAGGCAGCCGGACTGCCGCAAGAGTCAGCTGGCGGGCAGCCCCCCCCCCACTGAAGGTGAGACCCCGCGCCGGGGCGGCTGCTGGGGCAGCCGGCCCGGGACGGCCCGAGCTCGAACAAGCCGCCGGTGCCACGGCAGTCTCTGACAACGACCCAGAGGGCAGAGCCCCCGACAACGGCAGAGCTGCTGGAGCGGCCAGTCCGAGCGGCGAGGGGGGAGCCGGAACTGGGGAGGGAACCACGCTGATTGTAAGATCAGCCGTGGGCTGCTCCGAGGGTCCCGCGGGCTCAACGCCGTTTTCTGCCGCTGACTCTGGGGTCCCCTGCGGAGGCGCAGTCGCAGTCTCCGTCGGAGCGCGCTCAGGCAGCAGTGGATCCGGAAGAAGCGGCGGAGCGTCGTCGCTGCTTAGCAACAGGTCAATCGGGCGTGCTGTCTCTTCTTCATCGGACACAGGCGCTGGCTTGAGCGGCCACTCCCATCCCCCCGGAGAGAGAGAAGGGGGGGAAGGAGAAAACTCCATCTGAGCATGCTCCGGAGCAAGAGTAAAAAAAAAACTTCTTCGAGTGGCGAAGGTTCAGCCCCCCCCGCCGCGAAGCAGGGGGGGCTGGGAAGCAGAATGTCCTCCCCCTCTGCTTCTTCTGGCAGGGCCGGTGGAAACGGGGCCTGGCCATAACAATTAGAAATCCATTGAAAAGACGCTGCTCTGCGTTTCAGAACTGGGAAAAGCTTTATAAATGCTGGGTAGATAGAAGGCAGGACACGTCCCTGGCTCCAGACGAACTGGAAAATGGAGTCCATGCACTCCCAGACAAAAGCATCTAAAGCATACAGGACATCAGTAAAGAACCCAAAAAGCTTTGCCCATCTAAAGAACCCATAGAGATCTGTTTCTGACAAAAAAAACCCATCTTCTCTAGACCAGTGTTTCCAGAGGGCAATAAGTTTTTCCTCTGCAGGGGAGAATTGAATCTCTTCTGGCAAGGCATGCGTCTGCCATACGAACAGCCACAAGCTACGAAGGACTGGTTCATCAGGGATAGAAAAGCCCACAGTACCTTTTGAAAGAGTCCAGCTTGCTCTGGCCAGCTCCACAGGTCTGCTGCTCTTTTCCATCATCTTTCCTGATGGTTTTCCAGAAGAAGGTTCTTTTTCATGGTCAGCCTTGGCTGTGAACTCTGCCAAAATCAGGATCTTCAGTTCCTGGCTTGAATCCACTTTCTGTGGTCGCTTCAAAGCAACTATCAAATGCTACACATACAGGATTTTTACCCAGTGCAGCAATTTTGCTCCTCTGGTCTTATCAAATTAATCTTTGCTCTTACACGAGGGGTCACCAGATATTACAGCACCTGAGTGGGTCGCTGGTGGTGAGAGAGAGACGGGAATCTTGTTTCTTGATCAGAAGGCTGGATTTATTGATATATAATATATGATACATTATGACTATACTAAATAGAATATAGAGAGAGGTTTGCAGAGCTGCTAAGCTAAGCTAAGAATAGATAGAAAGAATCCCTAACAAAGTTGTGTCCAGGGACTCAGTCCCCTAGCTTGCACTGGTGATTGGTCCTTAATTATAAACATAGAAAATGAACCAATCAAGGTGAATTCCTATTGCATTCCAGAGCAGCTGATAATAATTGTTTACCTTCCCTTCTGAGGCCTCTGCCTTCCAGAAGACACAGAAATCTGAAAGAAAGGATTTCTGTAGAAAAATGTCTGCGACACTGGCGTGTTGGTAGGTCCCTCTTTTCTGTTTTGGCCTTCAGTGGGGATCAATTTTGGCAAGCTTTGCTGCATGTGCCTGCACTTGGTGGCATATGGCCTGCCTCCATTTTGATGGCTTTGACTTTGGGAAAGATTTTTTCTTATTTTTTTTTTTTTATTATTTTAAGTATTCATGCCATGTCCCTCATATCTTGCTCCCTAAGTTGTGTCTTCCTCCTTGACTTTTTCCCCTGCTTTTGCAACATCTGTGAGCTTAGTTTTGGCATCTTTTGGTCCTTTGCACTGCACCTGATAAAACCCCAGGCCATTTTCTTAGAGTCACTAAATTTCCCAAATTTTCTTTTTTTCTCATAGAAATTGAATTCCTTTCATGTTGTCTCCATTCCAGCGTGTTTGTAAGTCCTTCTTTACAGTTTTGGCCTTCAGTGGGGATCAATTTTGGCAAGCTTTGCTGCATGTGCCTGCCCTTGCTGGCGTATGGCCTGCCTGCATTTTGATGGCTTTGACTTTGGGAAAGAGTTTTTCTTTTTTTTTTTTATTATTTTAAGTATTCATGCCATGTCCCTCATATCTTGCCCCCTAAGTTGTGTCTTCCTCCTTGACTTTTTCCCCTGCTTTTGTAACATCTGTGAGCTTAGTTTTGGCACCTTTTGGTCCTTTGCAATGCAGCTGATTTCCTCACAGCCTATTTTTTGGAGAGACTAAAATTCCCGATTTTCTGCTTTTTTCAATTGCATTTCATTTGAACCTATCTCCTTTCCAGAGTGTTTGTAAGCCTTTCTTTTGGGATCCGCAAGATTCCTTTTCCCTTCCCGAAAGGAAATTTCATTTCCTTTCGGGAAGGGAAAAGGAATCTTGCGATTTCAATGGGGACCAATAGAGGAATCTTTGGTGCATGTCCCTGCACTTGATGGCAGGCCATGCCTTTTGATGGCTTTGACTTTGGGAAAGATTTTTTTCTTTTCTTGGTAGTTTTCTGAAGTGTTCATGCCATGTCCCTCATATCTTGCCCCCTAAGTTGTGTCTTCCTCCTTGACTTTTTCCCCTGCTTTTGCAACATCTGTGAGCTTAGTTTTGGCATCTTTTGGTCCTTTGCACTGCACCTGATAAAACCCCAGGCCACTTTCTAAGAGTCACTAAATTTCCCAAATTTTCTATTTTCTCCTCCAATTGCAATTCCTTTGATGTTGACTCCTTTCCAGCGTGTTTGTAGGTCCTTCTTTTCTGTTTTGGCCTTCAGTGGGGATCAATTTTGGCAAGCTTTGCTGCATGTGCCTGCCCTTGGTGGCGTATGGCCTGCCTGCATTTTGATGGCTTTGGCTTTGGGAAAGATTTTGTCTTTTTTTTTTTTTTATTATTTTAAGTATTCATGCCATGTCCCTCATATCTTGCCCCCTAAGTTGTGTCTTCCTCCTTGACTTTTTCCCCTGCTTTTGCAACATCTGTGAGCTTAGTGTGGGCATATTTTGGTCCTTTGCACAGCACCTGATAAAACCCCAGGCCACTTTCTAAGAGTCATTAAATTTCCCAAATTTTCTTTTTTTCTCCTCCAATTGCAATTCCTTTGATGTTGACTCCTTTCCAGCGTGTTTGTAGGTCCTTCTTTTCTGTTTTGGCCTTCAGTGGGGATCAATTTTGGCAAGCTTTGCTGCATGTGCCTGCACTTGCTGGCGTATGGCCTGCCTGCATTTTGATGGCTTTGACTTTGGGAAAGATTTTTTCTTTTTTTTTTTTTTATTATTTTAAGTATTCATGCCATGTCCCTCACATCTTGCTTCCTAAGTTGTGTCTTCCTCCTTGACTTTTTCCCCTGCTTTTGCAACATTTGTGAGCTTAGTTTTGGCACCATTTGGTCCTTTGCAATGCACCAGATAAAACCCCAGGCCATTTTCTTAGAGTCACTAAATTTCCCAAATTTTCTTTTTTTCTCCTCCAATTGCAATTCCTTTGATGTTGACTCCTTTCCAGCGTGTTTGTAAGTCCTTCTTTTCTGTTTTGGCCTTCAGTGGGGATCAGTTTTGGCAAGCTTTGCTGCATGTGCCTGCCCTTGCTGGCGTATGGCCTGCCTGCATTTTGATGGCTTTGACTTTGGGAAATAGTTTTTCTTTTTTTTTTTTTTTTTTATTATTTTAAGTATTCATGCTATGTCCCTCATATCTTGCCCCCTAAGTTGTCTTCCTCCTTGACTTTTTCCCCTGCTTTTGCAACATCTGTGAGCTTAGTTTTGGCACCTTTTGGTCCTTTGCAATGCAGCTGATTTCCTCACAGCCTATTTTTAGAAGAGACTAAAATTCCCGATTTTCTGCTTTTTTCAATTGCATTTCATTTGAACCTATCTCCTTTCCAGAGTGTTTGTAAGCCTTTCTTTTGGGATTCGCAAGATTCCTTTTCCCTTCCCGAAAGGAAATTTCATTTCCTTTCGGGAAGGGAAAAGGAATCTTGCGATTTCAATGGGGACCAATAGAGGAATCTTTGGGGCTTGTCCCTGCACTTGATGGCAGGCCATGCCTTTTGATGCCTTTGACTTTGGGAAAGATTTTTTTCTTTTTTTGGTTGTTTTCTGAAGTGTTCATGCCATGTCCCTCATATCTTGCCCCCTAAGTTCTCTCTTCCTCCTTGACTTTTTCCCCTGCTTTTGCAACATCTGTGAGCTTAGTTTTGGCATCTTTTGGTCCTTTGCACTGCACCTGATAAAACCCCAGGCCACTTTCTAAGAGTCATTAAATTTCCCAAATTTTCTTTTTTTCTCCTCCAATTGCAATTCCTTTGATGGTGTCTCCATTCCAGGGTGTTTGTAAGTCCTTCTTTTCTGTTTTGGCCTTCAGTGGGGATCAATTTTGGCAAGCTTTGCTGCATGTGCCTGCACTTGCTGGCGTATGGCCTGCCTGCATTTTGATGGCTTTGACTTTGGGAAAGATTTTTTCTTTTTTTTTTTTTTTTATTATTTTAAGTATTCATGCCCTGTCCCTCACATCTTGCCCCCTAAGTTGTGTCTTCCTCCTTGACTTTTTCCCCTGCTTTTGCAACATTTGTGAGCTTAGTTTTGGCACCTTTTGGTCCTTTGCAATGCACCTGATAATATACCAGGCCATTTTCTTAGAGTCACTAAATTTCCCAAATTTTCTTTTTTTCTCCTCCAATTGCAATTCCTTTGATGTTGACTTCTTTCCCGCGTGTTTGTAGGTCCTTCTTTTCTGTTTTGGCCTTCAGTGGGGATCAATTTTGGCAAGCTTTGCTGCATGTGCTTGCACTTGGTGGCGTCTGGCCTGCCTGCATTTTGATGGCTTTGACTTTGGGAAAGATTTTTTCTTTTTTTTTTTTTTTTATTATTTTAAGTATTCATGCCATGTCCCTCATATCTTGCCCCCTAGGCTGTGTCTTCCTCCTTGACTTTTTCCCCTGCTTTTGCAACATCTGTGAGTATAGTTTTGGCATCTTTTGGTCCTTTGCACGGCACCTGATATAAACCCAGGCCATTTACTTAGAGTCACTAAATTTCCCAAATTTTCTTTTTTTCTCCTCCAATTGCAATTCCTTTGATGTTGACTCCTTTCCAGCGTGTTTTTCTGTCCTTCTTTTTTGTTTTGGCCTTCAGTGGGGATCAATTTTGGCAAGCTTTGCTGCATGTGCCTGCCCTTGGTGGCGTATGGCCTGCCTGCATTTTGATGGCTTTGACTTTGGGAAAGATTTTTTTCTTTTTTTTTTTTTTATTATTTTAAGTATTCATGCCATGTCCCTCATATCGTGCCCCCTAAGTTGTGTCTTCCTCCTTGACTTTTTCCCCTGCTTTTGTAACATCTGTGAGCTTAGTTTTGGCACCTTTTGGTCCTTTGCAATGCAGCTGATTTCCTCACAGCCTATTTTTTGAAGAGACTAAAATTCCCAATTTTCTGATTTTTTCGATCGCATTTCATTTGAACCTATCTCCTTTCCAGAGTGTTTGTAAGCCTTTCTTTTGGGATTCGCAAGATTCCTTTTCCCTTCCTGAAAGGAAATTTCATTTCATTTCGGGAAGGGAAAAGGAACCTTGCGATTTCAATGGGGACCAATAGAGGAATCTTTGGTGCATGCCCCTGCACTTGATGGCAGGCCATGCCTTTTGATGGCTTTGACTTTGGGAAAGATTTTTTTCTGTTTTTGGTTTTTTTCTGAAGGGTTCATGCCATGTCCCTCATATCTTGCCCCCTAAGTTGTGTCTTCCTCCTTGACTTTTTCCCCTGCTTTTGCAACATTTGTGAGCTTAGTTTTGGCACCATTTGGTCCTTTGCAATGCACCAGATAAAACCCCAGGCCATTTTCTTAGAGTCACTAAATTTCCCAAATTTTCTTTTTTTCTCCTCCAATTGCAATTCCTTTGATGTTGACTCCTTTCCAGCGTGTTTGTAAGTCCTTCTTTTCTGTTTTGGCCTTCAGTGGGAATCAGTTTTGGCAAGCTTTGCTGCATGTGCCTGCCCTTGCTGGCGTATGGCCTGCCTGCATTTTGATGGCTTTGACTTTGGGAAATAGTTTTTCTTTTTTTTTTTTTTTTTATTATTTTAAGTATTCATGCTATGTCCCTCATATCTTGCCCCCTAAGTTGTCTTCCTCCTTGACTTTTTCCCCTGCTTTTGCAACATCTGTGAGCTTAGTTTTGGCACCTTTTGGTCCTTTGCAATGCAGCTGATTTCCTCACAGCCTATTTTTAGAAGAGACTAAAATTCCCGATTTTCTGCTTTTTTTCAATTGCATTTCATTTGAACCTATCTCCTTTCCAGAGTGTTTGTAAGCCTTTCTTTTGGGATTCGCAAGATTCCTTTTCCCTTCCCGAAAGGAAATTTCATTTCCTTTCGGGAAGGGAAAAGGAATCTTGCGATTTCAATGGGGACCAATAGAGGAATCTTTGGTGCATGTCCCTGCACTTGATGGCAGGCCATGCCTTTTGATGGCTTTGACTTTGGGAAAGATTTTTTTCTTTTTTTGGTTGTTTTCTGAAGTGTTCATGCCATGTCCCTCATATCTTGCCCCCTAAGTTGTGTCTTCCTCCTTGACTTTTTCCCCTGCTTTTGCAACATCTGTGAGCTTAGTTTTGGCATCTTTTGGTCCTTTGCACTGCACCTGATATAAACCCAGGCCATTTTCTTAGAGTCACTAAATTTCCCAATTTTCTTTTTTTCTCCTCCAATTGCAATTCCTTTGATGGTGTCTCCATTCCAGCGTGTTTGTAAGTCCTTCTTTTCTGTTTTGGCCTTCAGTGGGGATCAATTTTAGCAAGCTTTGCTGCATGTGCCTGCACTTGCTGGGGTATGGCGTGCATGCATTTTGATGGCTTTGACTTTGGGATAGATTTTTTCTATTTTTTTTTTTTTTGTTTTAAGTTTTCATGCCATGTCCCTCATATCTTGCTCCCTAAGTTGTGTCTTCCTCCTTGACTTTTTCCCCTGCTTTTGCAACATCTGTGAGCTTAGTTTTGCCGCCTTTTGGTCCTTTGCAATGCAGCTGATTTCCTCACAGCCTATTTTTTGAAGAGACTAAAATTCCCGATTTTCTGCTTTTTTCAATTGCATTTCATTTGAACCTATCTCTTTTCCAGAGTGTTTGTAAGCCTTTCTTTTGGGATTCGCAAGATTCCTTTTCCCTTCCCGAAAGGAAATTTCATTTCCTTTTGGGAGGGGAAAAGGAATCTTGCGATTTCAATGGGGACCAATAGAGGAATCTTTGGGGCATGTCCCTGCACTTGATGGCAGGCCATGCCTTTTGATGCCTTTGACTTTGGGAAAGATTTTTTTCTTTTTTTGGTTGTTTTCTGAAGTGTTCATGCCATGTCCCTCATATCTTGCCCCCTAAGTTCTCTCTTCCTCCTTGACTTTTTCCCCTGCTTTTGCAACATCTGTGAGCTTAGTTTTGGCATCTTTTGGTCCTTTGCACTGCACCTGATAAAACCCCAGGCCACTTTCTAAGAGTCATTAAATTTCCCAAATTTTCTTTTTTTCTCCTCCAATTGCAATTCCTTTGATGATGTCTCCATTCCAGGGTGTTTGTAAGTCCTTCTTTTCTGTTTTGGCCTTCAGTGGGGATCAATTTTGGCAAGCTTTGCTGCATGTGCCTGCACTTGCTGGCGTATGGCCTGCCTGCATTTTGATGGCTTTGACTTTGGGAAAGATTTTTTCTTTTTTTTTTTTTTTATTATTTTAAGTATTCATGCCCTGTCCCTCACATCTTGCCCCCTAAGTTGTGTCTTCCTCCTTGACTTTTTCCCCTGCTTTTGCAACATTTGTGAGCTTAGTTTTGGCACCTTTTGGTCCTTTGCAATGCACCTGATAATATACCAGGCCATTTTCTTAGAGTCACTAAATTTCCAAAATTTTCTTTTTTTCTCCTCCAATTGCAATTCCTTTGATGTTGACTTCTTTCCCGCGTGTTTGTAGGTCCTTCTTTTCTGTTTTGGCCTTCAGTGGGGATCAATTTTGGCAAGCTTTGCTGCATGTGCTTGCACTTGGTGGCGTCTGGCCTGCCTGCATTTTGATGGCTTTGACTTTGGGAAATAGTTTTTCTTTTTTTTTTTTTTTTATTATTTTAAGTATTCATGCCATGTCCCTCATATCTTGCCCCCTAGGCTGTGTCTTCCTCCTTGACTTTTTCCCCTGCTTTTGCAACATCTGTGAGTATAGTTTTGGCATCTTTTGGTCCTTTGCACGGCACCTGATATAAACCCAGGCCATTTACTTAGAGTCACTAAATTTCCCAAATTTTCTTTTTTTCTCCTCCAATTGCAATTCCTTTGATGTTGACTCCTTTCCAGCGTGTTTGTCTGTCCTTCTTTTTTGTTTTGGCCTTCAGTGGGGATCAATTTTGGCAAGCTTTGCTGCATGTGCCTGCCCTTGGTGGCGTATGGCCTGCCTGCATTTTGATGGCTTTGACTTTGGGAAAGATTTTTTTCTTTTTTTTTTTTTTATTATTGTAAGTATTCATGCCATGTCCCTCATATCGTGCCCCCTAAGTTGTGTCTTCCTCCTTGACTTTTTCCCCTGCTTTTGTAACATCTGTGAGCTTAGTTTTGGCACCTTTTGGTCCTTTGCAATGCAGCTGATTTCCTCACAGCCTATTTTTTGAAGAGACTAAAATTCCCAATTTTCTGATTTTTTCGATCGCATTTCATTTGAACCTATCTCCTTTCCAGAGTGTTTGTAAGCCTTTCTTTTGGGATTCGCAAGATTCCTTTTCCCTTCCTGAAAGGAAATTTCATTTCATTTCGGGAAGGGAAAAGGAACCTTGCGATTTCAATGGGGACCAATAGAGGAATCTTTGGTGCATGTCCCTGCACTTGATGGCAGGCCATGCCTTTTGATGGCTTTGACTTTGGGAAAGATTTTTTTCTTTTTTTGGTTGTTTTCTGAAGTGTTCATGCCATGTCCCTCATATCTTGCCCCCTAAGTTGTGTCTTCCTCCTTGACTTTTTCCCCTGCTTTTGCAACATCTGTGAGCTTAGTTTTGGCATCTTTTGGTCCTTTGCACTGCACCTGATATAAACCCAGGCCATTTTCTTAGAGTCACTAAATTTCCCAATTTTCTTTTTTTCTCCTCCAATTGCAATTCCTTTGATGGTGTCTCCATTCCAGCGTGTTTGTAAGTCCTTCTTTTCTGTTTTGGCCTTCAGTGGGGATCAATTTTAGCAAGCTTTGCTGCATGTGCCTGCACTTGCTGGGGTATGGCGTGCATGCATTTTGATGGCTTTGACTTTGGGATAGATTTTTTCTATTTTTTTTTTTTTTGTTTTAAGTTTTCATGCCATGTCCCTCATATCTTGCCCCCTAAGTTGTGTCTTCCTCCTTGACTTTTTCCCCTGCTTTTGCAACATCTGTGAGCTTAGTTTTGCCGCCTTTTGGTCCTTTGCAATGCAGCTGATTTCCTCACAGCCTATTTTTTGAAGAGACTAAAATTCCCGATTTTCTGCTTTTTTCAATTGCATTTCATTTGAACCTATCTCTTTTCCAGAGTGTTTGTAAGCCTTTCTTTTGGGATTCGCAAGATTCCTTTTCCCTTCCCGAAAGGAAATTTCATTTCCTTTTGGGAGGGGAAAAGGAATCTTGCGATTTCAATGGGGACCAATAGAGGAATCTTTGGGGCATGTCCCTGCACTTGATGGCAGGCCATGCCTTTTGATGCCTTTGACTTTGGGAAAGATTTTTTTCTTTTTTTGGTTGTTTTCTGAAGTGTTCATGCCATGTCCCTCATATCTTGCCCCCTAAGTTCTCTCTTCCTCCTTGACTTTTTCCCCTGCTTTTGCAACATCTGTGAGCTTAGTTTTGGCATCTTTTGGTCCTTTGCACTGCACCTGATAAAACCCCAGGCCACTTTCTAAGAGTCATTAAATTTCCCAAATTTTCTTTTTTTCTCCTCCAATTGCAATTCCTTTGATGATGTCTCCATTCCAGGGTGTTTGTAAGTCCTTCTTTTCTGTTTTGGCCTTCAGTGGGGATCAATTTTGGCAAGCTTTGCTGCATGTGCCTGCACTTGCTGGCGTATGGCCTGCCTGCATTTTGATGGCTTTGACTTTGGGAAAGATTTTTTCTTTTTTTTTTTTTTATTATTTTAAGTATTCATGCCCTGTCCCTCACATCTTGCCCCCTAAGTTGTGTCTTCCTCCTTGACTTTTTCCCCTGCTTTTGCAACATTTGTGAGCTTAGTTTTGGCACCTTTTGGTCCTTTGCAATGCACCTGATAATATACCAGGCCATTTTCTTAGAGTCACTAAATTTCCCAAATTTTCTTTTTTTCTCCTCCAATTGCAATTCCTTTGATGTTGACTTCTTTCCCGCGTGTTTGTAGGTCCTTCTTTTCTGTTTTGGCCTTCAGTGGGGATCAATTTTGGCAAGCTTTGCTGCATGTGCTTGCACTTGGTGGCGTCTGGCCTGCCTGCATTTTGATGGCTTTGACTTTGGGAAAGATTTTTTCTTTTTTTTTTTTTTTTTATTATTTTAAGTATTCATGCCATGTCCCTCATATCTTGCCCCCTAGGCTGTGTCTTCCTCCTTGACTTTTTCCCCTGCTTTTGCAACATCTGTGAGTATAGTTTTGGCATCTTTTGGTCCTTTGCACGGCACCTGATATAAACCCAGGCCATTTACTTAGAGTCACTAAATTTCCCAAATTTTCTTTTTTTCTCCTCCAATTGCAATTCCTTTGATGTTGACTCCTTTCCAGCGTGTTTGTCTGTCCTTCTTTTTTGTTTTGGCCTTCAGTGGGGATCAATTTTGGCAAGCTTTGCTGCATGTGCCTGCCCTTGGTGGCGTATGGCCTGCCTGCATTTTGATGGCTTTGACTTTGGGAAAGATTTTTTTCTTTTTTTTTTTTTTATTATTGTAAGTATTCATGCCATGTCCCTCATATCGTGCCCCCTAAGTTGTGTCTTCCTCCTTGACTTTTTCCCCTGCTTTTGTAACATCTGTGAGCTTAGTTTTGGCACCTTTTGGTCCTTTGCAATGCAGCTGATTTCCTCACAGCCTATTTTTTGAAGAGACTAAAATTCCCAATTTTCTGATTTTTTCGATCGCATTTCATTTGAACCTATCTCCTTTCCAGAGTGTTTGTAAGCCTTTCTTTTGGGATTCGCAAGATTCCTTTTCCCTTCCTGAAAGGAAATTTCATTTCATTTCGGGAAGGGAAAAGGAACCTTGCGATTTCAATGGGGACCAATAGAGGAATCTTTGGTGCATGCCCCTGCACTTGATGGCAGGCCATGCCTTTTGATGGCTTTGACTTTGGGAAAGATTTTTTTCTGTTTTTGGTTTTTTTCTGAAGTGTTCATGCCATGTCCCTCATATCTTGCCCCCTAAGTTGTGTCTTCCTCCTTGACTTTTTCCCCTGCTTTTGCAACATTTGTGAGCTTAGTTTTGGCACCATTTGGTCCTTTGCAATGCACCAGATAAAACCCCAGGCCATTTTCTTAGAGTCACTAAATTTCCCAAATTTTCTTTTTTTCTCCTCCAATTGCAATTCCTTTGATGTTGACTCCTTTCCAGCGTGTTTGTAAGTCCTTCTTTTCTGTTTTGGCCTTCAGTGGGGATCAGTTTTGGCAAGCTTTGCTGCATGTGCCTGCCCTTGCTGGCGTATGGCCTGCCTGCATTTTGATGGCTTTGACTTTGGGAAATAGTTTTTCTTTTTTTTTTTTTTTTTATTATTTTAAGTATTCATGCTATGTCCCTCATATCTTGCCCCCTAAGTTGTCTTCCTCCTTGACTTTTTCCCCTGCTTTTGCAACATCTGTGAGCTTAGTTTTGGCACCTTTTGGTCCTTTGCAATGCAGCTGATTTCCTCACAGCCTATTTTTTGAAGAGACTAAAATTCCCGATTTTCTGCTTTTTTCAATTGCATTTCATTTGAACCTATCTCCTTTCCAGAGTGTTTGTAAGCCTTTCTTTTGGGATTCGCAAGATTCCTTTTCCCTTCCCGAAAGGAAATTTCATTTCCTTTCGGGAAGGGAAAAGGAATCTTGCGATTTCAATGGGGACCAATAGAGGAATCTTTGGTGCATGTCCCTGCACTTGATGGCAGGCCATGCCTTTTGATGGCTTTGACTTTGGGAAAGATTTTTTTCTTTTTTTGGTTGTTTTCTGAAGTGTTCATGCCATGTCCCTCATATCTTGCCCCCTAAGTTGTGTCTTCCTCCTTGACTTTTTCCCCTGCTTTTGCAACATCTGTGAGCTTAGTTTTGGCATCTTTTGGTCCTTTGCACTGCACCTGATATAAACCCAGGCCATTTTCTTAGAGTCACTAAATTTCCCAATTTTCTTTTTTTCTCCTCCAATTGCAATTCCTTTGATGGTGTCTCCATTCCAGCGTGTTTGTAAGTCCTTCTTTTCTGTTTTGGCCTTCAGTGGGGATCAATTTTAGCAAGCTTTGCTGCATGTGCCTGCACTTGCTGGGGTATGGCGTGCATGCATTTTGATGGCTTTGACTTTGGGATAGATTTTTTCTATTTTTTTTTTTTTTGTTTTAAGTTTTCATGCCATGTCCCTCATATCTTGCCCCCTAAGTTGTGTCTTCCTCCTTGACTTTTTCCCCTGCTTTTGCAACATCTGTGAGCTTAGTTTTGCCGCCTTTTGGTCCTTTGCAATGCAGCTGATTTCCTCACAGCCTATTTTTTGAAGAGACTAAAATTCCCGATTTTCTGCTTTTTTCAATTGCATTTCATTTGAACCTATCTCTTTTCCAGAGTGTTTGTAAGCCTTTCTTTTGGGATTCGCAAGATTCCTTTTCCCTTCCCGAAAGGAAATTTCATTTCCTTTTGGGAGGGGAAAAGGAATCTTGCGATTTCAATGGGGACCAATAGAGGAATCTTTGGGGCATGTCCCTGCACTTGATGGCAGGCCATGCCTTTTGATGCCTTTGACTTTGGGAAAGATTTTTTTCTTTTTTTGGTTGTTTTCTGAAGTGTTCATGCCATGTCCCTCATATCTTGCCCCCTAAGTTCTCTCTTCCTCCTTGACTTTTTCCCCTGCTTTTGCAACATCTGTGAGCTTAGTTTTGGCATCTTTTGGTCCTTTGCACTGCACCTGATAAAACCCCAGGCCACTTTCTAAGAGTCATTAAATTTCCCAAATTTTCTTTTTTTCTCCTCCAATTGCAATTCCTTTGATGGTGTCTCCATTCCAGGGTGTTTGTAAGTCCTTCTTTTCTGTTTTGGCCTTCAGTGGGGATCAATTTTGGCAAGCTTTGCTGCATGTGCCTGCACTTGCTGGCGTATGGCCTGCCTGCATTTTGATGGCTTTGACTTTGGGAAAGATTTTTTCTTTTTTTTTTTTTTATTATTTTAAGTATTCATGCCCTGTCCCTCACATCTTGCCCCCTAAGTTGTGTCTTCCTCCTTGACTTTTTCCCCTGCTTTTGCAACATTTGTGAGCTTAGTTTTGGCACCTTTTGGTCCTTTGCAATGCACCTGATAATATACCAGGCCATTTTCTTAGAGTCACTAAATTTCCAAAATTTTCTTTTTTTCTCCTCCAATTGCAATTCCTTTGATGTTGACTTCTTTCCCGCGTGTTTGTAGGTCCTTCTTTTCTGTTTTGGCCTTCAGTGGGGATCAATTTTGGCAAGCTTTGCTGCATGTGCTTGCACTTGGTGGCGTCTGGCCTGCCTGCATTTTGATGGCTTTGACTTTGGGAAATAGTTTTTCTTTTTTTTTTTTTTTTATTATTTTAAGTATTCATGCCATGTCCCTCATATCTTGCCCCCTAGGCTGTGTCTTCCTCCTTGACTTTTTCCCCTGCTTTTGCAACATCTGTGAGTATAGTTTTGGCATCTTTTGGTCCTTTGCACGGCACCTGATATAAACCCAGGCCATTTACTTAGAGTCACTAAATTTCCCAAATTTTCTTTTTTTCTCCTCCAATTGCAATTCCTTTGATGTTGACTCCTTTCCAGCGTGTTTGTCTGTCCTTCTTTTTTGTTTTGGCCTTCAGTGGGGATCAATTTTGGCAAGCTTTGCTGCATGTGCCTGCCCTTGGTGGCGTATGGCCTGCCTGCATTTTGATGGCTTTGACTTTGGGAAAGATTTTTTTCTTTTTTTTTTTTTTATTATTGTAAGTATTCATGCCATGTCCCTCATATCGTGCCCCCTAAGTTGTGTCTTCCTCCTTGACTTTTTCCCCTGCTTTTGTAACATCTGTGAGCTTAGTTTTGGCACCTTTTGGTCCTTTGCAATGCAGCTGATTTCCTCACAGCCTATTTTTTGAAGAGACTAAAATTCCCAATTTTCTGATTTTTTCGATCGCATTTCATTTGAACCTATCTCCTTTCCAGAGTGTTTGTAAGCCTTTCTTTTGGGATTCGCAAGATTCCTTTTCCCTTCCTGAAAGGAAATTTCATTTCATTTCGGGAAGGGAAAAGGAACCTTGCGATTTCAATGGGGACCAATAGAGGAATCTTTGGTGCATGTCCCTGCACTTGATGGCAGGCCATGCCTTTTGATGGCTTTGACTTTGGGAAAGATTTTTTTCTTTTTTTGGTTGTTTTCTGAAGTGTTCATGCCATGTCCCTCATATCTTGCCCCCTAAGTTGTGTCTTCCTCCTTGACTTTTTCCCCTGCTTTTGCAACATCTGTGAGCTTAGTTTTGGCATCTTTTGGTCCTTTGCACTGCACCTGATATAAACCCAGGCCATTTTCTTAGAGTCACTAAATTTCCCAATTTTCTTTTTTTCTCCTCCAATTGCAATTCCTTTGATGGTGTCTCCATTCCAGCGTGTTTGTAAGTCCTTCTTTTCTGTTTTGGCCTTCAGTGGGGATCAATTTTAGCAAGCTTTGCTGCATGTGCCTGCACTTGCTGGGGTATGGCGTGCATGCATTTTGATGGCTTTGACTTTGGGATAGATTTTTTCTATTTTTTTTTTTTTTGTTTTAAGTTTTCATGCCATGTCCCTCATATCTTGCCCCCTAAGTTGTGTCTTCCTCCTTGACTTTTTCCCCTGCTTTTGCAACATCTGTGAGCTTAGTTTTGCCGCCTTTTGGTCCTTTGCAATGCAGCTGATTTCCTCACAGCCTATTTTTTGAAGAGACTAAAATTCCCGATTTTCTGCTTTTTTCAATTGCATTTCATTTGAACCTATCTCTTTTCCAGAGTGTTTGTAAGCCTTTCTTTTGGGATTCGCAAGATTCCTTTTCCCTTCCCGAAAGGAAATTTCATTTCCTTTTGGGAGGGGAAAAGGAATCTTGCGATTTCAATGGGGACCAATAGAGGAATCTTTGGGGCATGTCCCTGCACTTGATGGCAGGCCATGCCTTTTGATGCCTTTGACTTTGGGAAAGATTTTTTTCTTTTTTTGGTTGTTTTCTGAAGTGTTCATGCCATGTCCCTCATATCTTGCCCCCTAAGTTCTCTCTTCCTCCTTGACTTTTTCCCCTGCTTTTGCAACATCTGTGAGCTTAGTTTTGGCATCTTTTGGTCCTTTGCACTGCACCTGATAAAACCCCAGGCCACTTTCTAAGAGTCATTAAATTTCCCAAATTTTCTTTTTTTCTCCTCCAATTGCAATTCCTTTGATGATGTCTCCATTCCAGGGTGTTTGTAAGTCCTTCTTTTCTGTTTTGGCCTTCAGTGGGGATCAATTTTGGCAAGCTTTGCTGCATGTGCCTGCACTTGCTGGCGTATGGCCTGCCTGCATTTTGATGGCTTTGACTTTGGGAAAGATTTTTTCTTTTTTTTTTTTTTATTATTTTAAGTATTCATGCCCTGTCCCTCACATCTTGCCCCCTAAGTTGTGTCTTCCTCCTTGACTTTTTCCCCTGCTTTTGCAACATTTGTGAGCTTAGTTTTGGCACCTTTTGGTCCTTTGCAATGCACCTGATAATATACCAGGCCATTTTCTTAGAGTCACTAAATTTCCCAAATTTTCTTTTTTTCTCCTCCAATTGCAATTCCTTTGATGTTGACTTCTTTCCCGCGTGTTTGTAGGTCCTTCTTTTCTGTTTTGGCCTTCAGTGGGGATCAATTTTGGCAAGCTTTGCTGCATGTGCTTGCACTTGGTGGCGTCTGGCCTGCCTGCATTTTGATGGCTTTGACTTTGGGAAAGATTTTTTCTTTTTTTTTTTTTTTTATTATTTTAAGTATTCATGCCATGTCCCTCATATCTTGCCCCCTAGGCTGTGTCTTCCTCCTTGACTTTTTCCCCTGCTTTTGCAACATCTGTGAGTATAGTTTTGGCATCTTTTGGTCCTTTGCACGGCACCTGATATAAACCCAGGCCATTTACTTAGAGTCACTAAATTTCCCAAATTTTCTTTTTTTCTCCTCCAATTGCAATTCCTTTGATGTTGACTCCTTTCCAGCGTGTTTGTCTGTCCTTCTTTTTTGTTTTGGCCTTCAGTGGGGATCAATTTTGGCAAGCTTTGCTGCATGTGCCTGCCCTTGGTGGCGTATGGCCTGCCTGCATTTTGATGGCTTTGACTTTGGGAAAGATTTTTTTCTTTTTTTTTTTTTTATTATTGTAAGTATTCATGCCATGTCCCTCATATCGTGCCCCCTAAGTTGTGTCTTCCTCCTTGACTTTTTCCCCTGCTTTTGTAACATCTGTGAGCTTAGTTTTGGCACCTTTTGGTCCTTTGCAATGCAGCTGATTTCCTCACAGCCTATTTTTTGAAGAGACTAAAATTCCCAATTTTCTGATTTTTTCGATCGCATTTCATTTGAACCTATCTCCTTTCCAGAGTGTTTGTAAGCCTTTCTTTTGGGATTCGCAAGATTCCTTTTCCCTTCCTGAAAGGAAATTTCATTTCATTTCGGGAAGGGAAAAGGAACCTTGCGATTTCAATGGGGACCAATAGAGGAATCTTTGGTGCATGCCCCTGCACTTGATGGCAGGCCATGCCTTTTGATGGCTTTGACTTTGGGAAAGATTTTTTTCTGTTTTTGGTTTTTTTCTGAAGTGTTCATGCCATGTCCCTCATATCTTGCCCCCTAAGTTGTGTCTTCCTCCTTGACTTTTTCCCCTGCTTTTGCAACATTTGTGAGCTTAGTTTTGGCACCATTTGGTCCTTTGCAATGCACCAGATAAAACCCCAGGCCATTTTCTTAGAGTCACTAAATTTCCCAAATTTTCTTTTTTTCTCCTCCAATTGCAATTCCTTTGATGTTGACTCCTTTCCAGCGTGTTTGTAAGTCCTTCTTTTCTGTTTTGGCCTTCAGTGGGGATCAGTTTTGGCAAGCTTTGCTGCATGTGCCTGCCCTTGCTGGCGTATGGCCTGCCTGCATTTTGATGGCTTTGACTTTGGGAAATAGTTTTTCTTTTTTTTTTTTTTTTTATTATTTTAAGTATTCATGCTATGTCCCTCATATCTTGCCCCCTAAGTTGTCTTCCTCCTTGACTTTTTCCCCTGCTTTTGCAACATCTGTGAGCTTAGTTTTGGCACCTTTTGGTCCTTTGCAATGCAGCTGATTTCCTCACAGCCTATTTTTTGAAGAGACTAAAATTCCCGATTTTCTGCTTTTTTCAATTGCATTTCATTTGAACCTATCTCCTTTCCAGAGTGTTTGTAAGCCTTTCTTTTGGGATTCGCAAGATTCCTTTTCCCTTCCCGAAAGGAAATTTCATTTCCTTTCGGGAAGGGAAAAGGAATCTTGCGATTTCAATGGGGACCAATAGAGGAATCTTTGGTGCATGTCCCTGCACTTGATGGCAGGCCATGCCTTTTGATGGCTTTGACTTTGGGAAAGATTTTTTTCTTTTTTTGGTTGTTTTCTGAAGTGTTCATGCCATGTCCCTCATATCTTGCCCCCTAAGTTGTGTCTTCCTCCTTGACTTTTTCCCCTGCTTTTGCAACATCTGTGAGCTTAGTTTTGGCATCTTTTGGTCCTTTGCACTGCACCTGATATAAACCCAGGCCATTTTCTTAGAGTCACTAAATTTCCCAATTTTCTTTTTTTCTCCTCCAATTGCAATTCCTTTGATGGTGTCTCCATTCCAGCGTGTTTGTAAGTCCTTCTTTTCTGTTTTGGCCTTCAGTGGGGATCAATTTTAGCAAGCTTTGCTGCATGTGCCTGCACTTGCTGGGGTATGGCGTGCATGCATTTTGATGGCTTTGACTTTGGGATAGATTTTTTCTATTTTTTTTTTTTTTGTTTTAAGTTTTCATGCCATGTCCCTCATATCTTGCCCCCTAAGTTGTGTCTTCCTCCTTGACTTTTTCCCCTGCTTTTGCAACATCTGTGAGCTTAGTTTTGCCGCCTTTTGGTCCTTTGCAATGCAGCTGATTTCCTCACAGCCTATTTTTTGAAGAGACTAAAATTCCCGATTTTCTGCTTTTTTCAATTGCATTTCATTTGAACCTATCTCTTTTCCAGAGTGTTTGTAAGCCTTTCTTTTGGGATTCGCAAGATTCCTTTTCCCTTCCCGAAAGGAAATTTCATTTCCTTTTGGGAGGGGAAAAGGAATCTTGCGATTTCAATGGGGACCAATAGAGGAATCTTTGGGGCATGTCCCTGCACTTGATGGCAGGCCATGCCTTTTGATGCCTTTGACTTTGGGAAAGATTTTTTTCTTTTTTTGGTTGTTTTCTGAAGTGTTCATGCCATGTCCCTCATATCTTGCCCCCTAAGTTCTCTCTTCCTCCTTGACTTTTTCCCCTGCTTTTGCAACATCTGTGAGCTTAGTTTTGGCATCTTTTGGTCCTTTGCACTGCACCTGATAAAACCCCAGGCCACTTTCTAAGAGTCATTAAATTTCCCAAATTTTCTTTTTTTCTCCTCCAATTGCAATTCCTTTGATGGTGTCTCCATTCCAGGGTGTTTGTAAGTCCTTCTTTTCTGTTTTGGCCTTCAGTGGGGATCAATTTTGGCAAGCTTTGCTGCATGTGCCTGCACTTGCTGGCGTATGGCCTGCCTGCATTTTGATGGCTTTGACTTTGGGAAAGATTTTTTCTTTTTTTTTTTTTTTATTATTTTAAGTATTCATGCCCTGTCCCTCACATCTTGCCCCCTAAGTTGTGTCTTCCTCCTTGACTTTTTCCCCTGCTTTTGCAACATTTGTGAGCTTAGTTTTGGCACCTTTTGGTCCTTTGCAATGCACCTGATAATATACCAGGCCATTTTCTTAGAGTCACTAAATTTCCCAAATTTTCTTTTTTTCTCCTCCAATTGCAATTCCTTTGATGTTGACTTCTTTCCCGCGTGTTTGTAGGTCCTTCTTTTCTGTTTTGGCCTTCAGTGGGGATCAATTTTGGCAAGCTTTGCTGCATGTGCTTGCACTTGGTGGCGTCTGGCCTGCCTGCATTTTGATGGCTTTGACTTTGGGAAAGATTTTTTCTTTTTTTTTTTTTTTTATTATTTTAAGTATTCATGCCATGTCCCTCATATCTTGCCCCCTAGGCTGTGTCTTCCTCCTTGACTTTTTCCCCTGCTTTTGCAACATCTGTGAGTATAGTTTTGGCATCTTTTGGTCCTTTGCACGGCACCTGATATAAACCCAGGCCATTTACTTAGAGTCACTAAATTTCCCAAATTTTCTTTTTTTCTCCTCCAATTGCAATTCCTTTGATGTTGACTCCTTTCCAGCGTGTTTGTCTGTCCTTCTTTTTTGTTTTGGCCTTCAGTGGGGATCAATTTTGGCAAGCTTTGCTGCATGTGCCTGCCCTTGGTGGCGTATGGCCTGCCTGCATTTTGATGGCTTTGACTTTGGGAAAGATTTTTTTCTTTTTTTTTTTTTATTATTGTAAGTATTCATGCCATGTCCCTCATATCGTGCCCCCTAAGTTGTGTCTTCCTCCTTGACTTTTTCCCCTGCTTTTGTAACATCTGTGAGCTTAGTTTTGGCACCTTTTGGTCCTTTGCAATGCAGCTGATTTCCTCACAGCCTATTTTTTGAAGAGACTAAAATTCCCAATTTTCTGATTTTTTCGATCGCATTTCATTTGAACCTATCTCCTTTCCAGAGTGTTTGTAAGCCTTTCTTTTGGGATTCGCAAGATTCCTTTTCCCTTCCTGAAAGGAAATTTCATTTCATTTCGGGAAGGGAAAAGGAATCTTGCGATTTCAATGGGGACCAATAGAGGAATCTTTGGTGCATGCCCCTGCACTTGATGGCAGGCCATGCCTTTTGATGGCTTTGACTTTGGGAAAGATTTTTTTCTGTTTTTGGTTTTTTTCTGAAGTGTTCATGCCATGTCCCTCATATCTTGCCCCCTAAGTTGTGTCTTCCTCCTTGACTTTTTCCCCTGCTTTTGCAACATCTGTGAGCTTAGTTTTGGCACCATTTGGTCCTTTGCAATGCACCAGATAAAACCCCAGGCCATTTTCTTAGAGTCACTAAATTTCCCAAATTTTCTTTTTTTCTCCTCCAATTGCAATTCCTTTGATGTTGACTCCTTTCCAGCGTGTTTGTAAGTCCTTCTTTTCTGTTTTGGCCTTCAGTGGGGATCAGTTTTGGCAAGCTTTGCTGCATGTGCCTGCCCTTGCTGGCGTATGGCCTGCCTGCATTTTGATGGCTTTGACTTTGGGAAATAGTTTTTCTTTTTTTTTTTTTTTTTATTATTTTAAGTATTCATGCTATGTCCCTCATATCTTGCCCCCTAAGTTGTCTTCCTCCTTGACTTTTTCCCCTGCTTTTGCAACATCTGTGAGCTTAGTTTTGGCACCTTTTGGTCCTTTGCAATGCAGCTGATTTCCTCACAGCCTATTTTTTGAAGAGACTAAAATTCCCGATTTTCTGCTTTTTTCAATTGCATTTCATTTGAACCTATCTCCTTTCCAGAGTGTTTGTAAGCCTTTCTTTTGGGATTCGCAAGATTCCTTTTCCCTTCCCGAAAGGAAATTTCATTTCCTTTCGGGAAGGGAAAAGGAATCTTGCGATTTCAATGGGGACCAATAGAGGAATCTTTGGTGCATGTCCCTGCACTTGATGGCAGGCCATGCCTTTTGATGGCTTTGACTTTGGGAAAGATTTTTTTCTTTTTTTGGTTGTTTTCTGAAGTGTTCATGCCATGTCCCTCATATCTTGCCCCCTAAGTTGTGTCTTCCTCCTTGACTTTTTCCCCTGCTTTTGCAACATCTGTGAGCTTAGTTTTGGCATCTTTTGGTCCTTTGCACTGCACCTGATATAAACCCAGGCCATTTTCTTAGAGTCACTAAATTTCCCAATTTTCTTTTTTTCTCCTCCAATTGCAATTCCTTTGATGGTGTCTCCATTCCAGCGTGTTTGTAAGTCCTTCTTTTCTGTTTTGGCCTTCAGTGGGGATCAATTTTAGCAAGCTTTGCTGCATGTGCCTGCACTTGCTGGGGTATGGCGTGCATGCATTTTGATGGCTTTGACTTTGGGATAGATTTTTTCTATTTTTTTTTTTTTTTGTTTTAAGTTTTCATGCCATGTCCCTCATATCTTGCCCCCTAAGTTGTGTCTTCCTCCTTGACTTTTTCCCCTGCTTTTGCAACATCTGTGAGCTTAGTTTTGCCGCCTTTTGGTCCTTTGCAATGCAGCTGATTTCCTCACAGCCTATTTTTAGAAGAGACTAAAATTCCCGATTTTCTGCTTTTTTCAATTGCATTTCATTTGAACCTATCTCTTTTCCAGAGTGTTTGTAAGCCTTTCTTTTGGGATTCGCAAGATTCCTTTTCCCTTCCCGAAAGGAAATTTCATTTCCTTTTGGGAGGGGAAAAGGAATCTTGCGATTTCAATGGGGACCAATAGAGGAATCTTTGGGGCATGTCCCTGCACTTGATGGCAGGCCATGCCTTTTGATGGCTTTGACTTTGGGAAAGATTTTTTTCTTTTTTTGGTTGTTTTCTGAAGTGTTCATGCCATGTCCCTCATATCTTGCCCCCTAAGTTCTCTCTTCCTCCTTGACTTTTTCCCCTGCTTTTGCAACATCTGTGAGCTTAGTTTTGGCATCTTTTGGTCCTTTGCACTGCACCTGATAAAACCCCAGGCCACTTTCTAAGAGTCATTAAATTTCCCAAATTTTCTTTTTTTCTCCTCCAATTGCAATTCCTTTGATGGTGTCTCCATTCCAGGGTGTTTGTAAGTCCTTCTTTTCTGTTTTGGCCTTCAGTGGGGATCAATTTTGGCAAGCTTTGCTGCATGTGCCTGCACTTGCTGGCGTATGGCCTGCCTGCATTTTGATGGCTTTGACTTTGGGAAAGATTTTTTCTTTTTTTTTTTTTTTATTATTTTAAGTATTCATGCCCTGTCCCTCACATCTTGCCCCCTAAGTTGTGTCTTCCTCCTTGACTTTTTCCCCTGCTTTTGCAACATTTGTGAGCTTAGTTTTGGCACCTTTTGGTCCTTTGCAATGCACCTGATAATATACCAGGCCATTTTCTTAGAGTCACTAAATTTCCCAAATTTTCTTTTTTTCTCCTCCAATTGCAATTCCTTTGATGTTGACTTCTTTCCCGCGTGTTTGTAGGTCCTTCTTTTCTGTTTTGGCCTTCAGTGGGGATCAATTTTGGCAAGCTTTGCTGCATGTGCTTGCACTTGGTGGCGTCTGGCCTGCCTGCATTTTGATGGCTTTGACTTTGGGAAAGATTTTTTCTTTTTTTTTTTTTTTTATTATTTTAAGTATTCATGCCATGTCCCTCATATCTTGCCCCCTAGGCTGTGTCTTCCTCCTTGACTTTTTCCCCTGCTTTTGCAACATCTGTGAGTATAGTTTTGGCATCTTTTGGTCCTTTGCACGGCACCTGATATAAACCCAGGCCATTTACTTAGAGTCACTAAATTTCCCAAATTTTCTTTTTTTCTCCTCCAATTGCAATTCCTTTGATGTTGACTCCTTTCCAGCGTGTTTGTCTGTCCTTCTTTTTTGTTTTGGCCTTCAGTGGGGATCAATTTTGGCAAGCTTTGCTGCATGTGCCTGCCCTTGGTGGCGTATGGCCTGCCTGCATTTTGATGGCTTTGACTTTGGGAAAGATTTTTTTCTTTTTTTTTTTTTTATTATTGTAAGTATTCATGCCATGTCCCTCATATCGTGCCCCCTAAGTTGTGTCTTCCTCCTTGACTTTTTCCCCTGCTTTTGTAACATCTGTGAGCTTAGTTTTGGCACCTTTTGGTCCTTTGCAATGCAGCTGATTTCCTCACAGCCTATTTTTTGAAGAGACTAAAATTCCCAATTTTCTGATTTTTTCGATCGCATTTCATTTGAACCTATCTCCTTTCCAGAGTGTTTGTAAGCCTTTCTTTTGGGATTCGCAAGATTCCTTTTCCCTTCCTGAAAGGAAATTTCATTTCATTTCGGGAAGGGAAAAGGAATCTTGCGATTTCAATGGGGACCAATAGAGGAATCTTTGGTGCATGCCCCTGCACTTGATGGCAGGCCATGCCTTTTGATGGCTTTGACTTTGGGAAAGATTTTTTTCTGTTTTTGGTTTTTTTCTGAAGTGTTCATGCCATGTCCCTCATATCTTGCCCCCTAAGTTGTGTCTTCCTCCTTGACTTTTTCCCCTGCTTTTGCAACATTTGTGAGCTTAGTTTTGGCACCATTTGGTCCTTTGCAATGCACCAGATAAAACCCCAGGCCATTTTCTTAGAGTCACTAAATTTCCCAAATTTTCTTTTTTTCTCCTCCAATTGCAATTCCTTTGATGTTGACTCCTTTCCAGCGTGTTTGTAAGTCCTTCTTTTCTGTTTTGGCCTTCAGTGGGGATCAGTTTTGGCAAGCTTTGCTGCATGTGCCTGCCCTTGCTGGCGTATGGCCTGCCTGCATTTTGATGGCTTTGACTTTGGGAAATAGTTTTTCTTTTTTTTTTTTTTTTTTATTATTTTAAGTATTCATGCTATGTCCCTCATATCTTGCCCCCTAAGTTGTCTTCCTCCTTGACTTTTTCCCCTGCTTTTGCAACATCTGTGAGCTTAGTTTTGGCACCTTTTGGTCCTTTGCAATGCAGCTGATTTCCTCACAGCCTATTTTTTGAAGAGACTAAAATTCCCGATTTTCTGCTTTTTTCAATTGCATTTCATTTGAACCTATCTCCTTTCCAGAGTGTTTGTAAGCCTTTCTTTTGGGATTCGCAAGATTCCTTTTCCCTTCCCGAAAGGAAATTTCATTTCCTTTCGGGAAGGGAAAAGGAATCTTGCGATTTCAATGGGGACCAATAGAGGAATCTTTGGTGCATGTCCCTGCACTTGATGGCAGGCCATGCCTTTTGATGGCTTTGACTTTGGGAAAGATTTTTTTCTTTTTTTGGTTGTTTTCTGAAGTGTTCATGCCATGTCCCTCATATCTTGCCCCCTAAGTTGTGTCTTCCTCCTTGACTTTTTCCCCTGCTTTTGCAACATCTGTGAGCTTAGTTTTGGCATCTTTTGGTCCTTTGCACTGCACCTGATATAAACCCAGGCCATTTTCTTAGAGTCACTAAATTTCCCAATTTTCTTTTTTTCTCCTCCAATTGCAATTCCTTTGATGGTGTCTCCATTCCAGCGTGTTTGTAAGTCCTTCTTTTCTGTTTTGGCCTTCAGTGGGGATCAATTTTAGCAAGCTTTGCTGCATGTGCCTGCACTTGCTGGGGTATGGCGTGCATGCATTTTGATGGCTTTGACTTTGGGATAGATTTTTTCTATTTTTTTTTTTTTTGTTTTAAGTTTTCATGCCATGTCCCTCATATCTTGCCCCCTAAGTTGTGTCTTCCTCCTTGACTTTTTCCCCTGCTTTTGCAACATCTGTGAGCTTAGTTTTGCCGCCTTTTGGTCCTTTGCAATGCAGCTGATTTCCTCACAGCCTATTTTTTGAAGAGACTAAAATTCCCGATTTTCTGCTTTTTTCAATTGCATTTCATTTGAACCTATCTCTTTTCCAGAGTGTTTGTAAGCCTTTCTTTTGGGATTCGCAAGATTCCTTTTCCCTTCCCGAAAGGAAATTTCATTTCCTTTTGGGAGGGGAAAAGGAATCTTGCGATTTCAATGGGGACCAATAGAGGAATCTTTGGGGCATGTCCCTGCACTTGATGGCAGGCCATGCCTTTTGATGCCTTTGACTTTGGGAAAGATTTTTTTCTTTTTTTGGTTGTTTTCTGAAGTGTTCATGCCATGTCCCTCATATCTTGCCCCCTAAGTTCTCTCTTCCTCCTTGACTTTTTCCCCTGCTTTTGCAACATCTGTGAGCTTAGTTTTGGCATCTTTTGGTCCTTTGCACTGCACCTGATAAAACCCCAGGCCACTTTCTAAGAGTCATTAAATTTCCCAAATTTTCTTTTTTTCTCCTCCAATTGCAATTCCTTTGATGGTGTCTCCATTCCAGGGTGTTTGTAAGTCCTTCTTTTCTGTTTTGGCCTTCAGTGGGGATCAATTTTGGCAAGCTTTGCTGCATGTGCCTGCACTTGCTGGCGTATGGCCTGCCTGCATTTTGATGGCTTTGACTTTGGGAAAGATTTTTTCTTTTTTTTTTTTTTTATTATTTTAAGTATTCATGCCCTGTCCCTCACATCTTGCCCCCTAAGTTGTGTCTTCCTCCTTGACTTTTTCCCCTGCTTTTGCAACATTTGTGAGCTTAGTTTTGGCACCTTTTGGTCCTTTGCAATGCACCTGATAATATACCAGGCCATTTTCTTAGAGTCACTAAATTTCCCAAATTTTCTTTTTTTCTCCTCCAATTGCAATTCCTTTGATGTTGACTTCTTTCCCGCGTGTTTGTAGGTCCTTCTTTTCTGTTTTGGCCTTCAGTGGGGATCAATTTTGGCAAGCTTTGCTGCATGTGCTTGCACTTGGTGGCGTCTGGCCTGCCTGCATTTTGATGGCTTTGACTTTGGGAAAGATTTTTTCTTTTTTTTTTTTTTTTTATTATTTTAAGTATTCATGCCATGTCCCTCATATCTTGCCCCCTAGGCTGTGTCTTCCTCCTTGACTTTTTCCCCTGCTTTTGCAACATCTGTGAGTATAGTTTTGGCATCTTTTGGTCCTTTGCACGGCACCTGATATAAACCCAGGCCATTTACTTAGAGTCACTAAATTTCCCAAATTTTCTTTTTTTCTCCTCCAATTGCAATTCCTTTGATGTTGACTCCTTTCCAGCGTGTTTGTCTGTCCTTCTTTTTTGTTTTGGCCTTCAGTGGGGATCAATTTTGGCAAGCTTTGCTGCATGTGCCTGCCCTTGGTGGCGTATGGCCTGCCTGCATTTTGATGGCTTTGACTTTGGGAAAGATTTTTTTCTTTTTTTTTTTTTTATTATTGTAAGTATTCATGCCATGTCCCTCATATCGTGCCCCCTAAGTTGTGTCTTCCTCCTTGACTTTTTCCCCTGCTTTTGTAACATCTGTGAGCTTAGTTTTGGCACCTTTTGGTCCTTTGCAATGCAGCTGATTTCCTCACAGCCTATTTTTTGAAGAGACTAAAATTCCCAATTTTCTGATTTTTTCGATCGCATTTCATTTGAACCTATCTCCTTTCCAGAGTGTTTGTAAGCCTTTCTTTTGGGATTCGCAAGATTCCTTTTCCCTTCCTGAAAGGAAATTTCATTTCATTTCGGGAAGGGAAAAGGAACCTTGCGATTTCAATGGGGACCAATAGAGGAATCTTTGGTGCATGTCCCTGCACTTGATGGCAGGCCATGCCTTTTGATGGCTTTGACTTTGGGAAAGATTTTTTTCTTTTTTTGGTTGTTTTCTGAAGTGTTCATGCCATGTCCCTCATATCTTGCCCCCTAAGTTGTGTCTTCCTCCTTGACTTTTTCCCCTGCTTTTGCAACATCTGTGAGCTTAGTTTTGGCATCTTTTGGTCCTTTGCACTGCACCTGATATAAACCCAGGCCATTTTCTTAGAGTCACTAAATTTCCCAATTTTCTTTTTTTCTCCTCCAATTGCAATTCCTTTGATGGTGTCTCCATTCCAGCGTGTTTGTAAGTCCTTCTTTTCTGTTTTGGCCTTCAGTGGGGATCAATTTTAGCAAGCTTTGCTGCATGTGCCTGCACTTGCTGGGGTATGGCGTGCATGCATTTTGATGGCTTTGACTTTGGGATAGATTTTTTCTATTTTTTTTTTTTTTGTTTTAAGTTTTCATGCCATGTCCCTCATATCTTGCCCCCTAAGTTGTGTCTTCCTCCTTGACTTTTTCCCCTGCTTTTGCAACATCTGTGAGCTTAGTTTTGCCGCCTTTTGGTCCTTTGCAATGCAGCTGATTTCCTCACAGCCTATTTTTTGAAGAGACTAAAATTCCCGATTTTCTGCTTTTTTCAATTGCATTTCATTTGAACCTATCTCTTTTCCAGAGTGTTTGTAAGCCTTTCTTTTGGGATTCGCAAGATTCCTTTTCCCTTCCCGAAAGGAAATTTCATTTCCTTTTGGGAGGGGAAAAGGAATCTTGCGATTTCAATGGGGACCAATAGAGGAATCTTTGGGGCATGTCCCTGCACTTGATGGCAGGCCATGCCTTTTGATGCCTTTGACTTTGGGAAAGATTTTTTTCTTTTTTTGGTTGTTTTCTGAAGTGTTCATGCCATGTCCCTCATATCTTGCCCCCTAAGTTCTCTCTTCCTCCTTGACTTTTTCCCCTGCTTTTGCAACATCTGTGAGCTTAGTTTTGGCATCTTTTGGTCCTTTGCACTGCACCTGATAAAACCCCAGGCCACTTTCTAAGAGTCATTAAATTTCCCAAATTTTCTTTTTTTCTCCTCCAATTGCAATTCCTTTGATGATGTCTCCATTCCAGGGTGTTTGTAAGTCCTTCTTTTCTGTTTTGGCCTTCAGTGGGGATCAATTTTGGCAAGCTTTGCTGCATGTGCCTGCACTTGCTGGCGTATGGCCTGCCTGCATTTTGATGGCTTTGACTTTGGGAAAGATTTTTTCTTTTTTTTTTTTTTTATTATTTTAAGTATTCATGCCCTGTCCCTCACATCTTGCCCCCTAAGTTGTGTCTTCCTCCTTGACTTTTTCCCCTGCTTTTGCAACATTTGTGAGCTTAGTTTTGGCACCTTTTGGTCCTTTGCAATGCACCTGATAATATACCAGGCCATTTTCTTAGAGTCACTAAATTTCCCAAATTTTCTTTTTTTCTCCTCCAATTGCAATTCCTTTGATGTTGACTTCTTTCCCGCGTGTTTGTAGGTCCTTCTTTTCTGTTTTGGCCTTCAGTGGGGATCAATTTTGGCAAGCTTTGCTGCATGTGCTTGCACTTGGTGGCGTCTGGCCTGCCTGCATTTTGATGGCTTTGACTTTGGGAAAGATTTTTTCTTTTTTTTTTTTTTTTTATTATTTTAAGTATTCATGCCATGTCCCTCATATCTTGCCCCCTAGGCTGTGTCTTCCTCCTTGACTTTTTCCCCTGCTTTTGCAACATCTGTGAGTATAGTTTTGG
The DNA here is from genome assembly GCA_021963965.1 of Artemisiospiza belli. Classification (NCBI taxonomy): domain Eukaryota; kingdom Metazoa; phylum Chordata; class Aves; order Passeriformes; family Passerellidae; genus Artemisiospiza; species Artemisiospiza belli. The sequence continues at coordinate 271,315 of JAKDEW010000364.1, read as the reverse complement.
CATCTTTTGGTCCTTTGCACGGCACCTGATATAAACCCAGGCCATTTACTTAGAGTCACTAAATTTCCCAAATTTTCTTTTTTTCTCCTCCAATTGCAATTCCTTTGATGTTGACTCCTTTCCAGCGTGTTTGTCTGTCCTTCTTTTTTGTTTTGGCCTTCAGTGGGGATCAATTTTGGCAAGCTTTGCTGCATGTGCCTGCCCTTGGTGGCGTATGGCCTGCCTGCATTTTGATGGCTTTGACTTTGGGAAAGATTTTTTTCTTTTTTTTTTTTTTATTATTGTAAGTATTCATGCCATGTCCCTCATATCGTGCCCCCTAAGTTGTGTCTTCCTCCTTGACTTTTTCCCCTGCTTTTGTAACATCTGTGAGCTTAGTTTTGGCACCTTTTGGTCCTTTGCAATGCAGCTGATTTCCTCACAGCCTATTTTTTGAAGAGACTAAAATTCCCAATTTTCTGATTTTTTCGATCGCATTTCATTTGAACCTATCTCCTTTCCAGAGTGTTTGTAAGCCTTTCTTTTGGGATTCGCAAGATTCCTTTTCCCTTCCTGAAAGGAAATTTCATTTCATTTCGGGAAGGGAAAAGGAACCTTGCGATTTCAATGGGGACCAATAGAGGAATCTTTGGTGCATGCCCCTGCACTTGATGGCAGGCCATGCCTTTTGATGGCTTTGACTTTGGGAAAGATTTTTTTCTGTTTTTGGTTTTTTTCTGAAGTGTTCATGCCATGTCCCTCATATCTTGCCCCCTAAGTTGTGTCTTCCTCCTTGACTTTTTCCCCTGCTTTTGCAACATTTGTGAGCTTAGTTTTGGCACCATTTGGTCCTTTGCAATGCACCAGATAAAACCCCAGGCCATTTTCTTAGAGTCACTAAATTTCCCAAATTTTCTTTTTTTCTCCTCCAATTGCAATTCCTTTGATGTTGACTCCTTTCCAGCGTGTTTGTAAGTCCTTCTTTTCTGTTTTGGCCTTCAGTGGGGATCAGTTTTGGCAAGCTTTGCTGCATGTGCCTGCCCTTGCTGGCGTATGGCCTGCCTGCATTTTGATGGCTTTGACTTTGGGAAATAGTTTTTCTTTTTTTTTTTTTTTTTTATTATTTTAAGTATTCATGCTATGTCCCTCATATCTTGCCCCCTAAGTTGTCTTCCTCCTTGACTTTTTCCCCTGCTTTTGCAACATCTGTGAGCTTAGTTTTGGCACCTTTTGGTCCTTTGCAATGCAGCTGATTTCCTCACAGCCTATTTTTTGAAGAGACTAAAATTCCCGATTTTCTGCTTTTTTCAATTGCATTTCATTTGAACCTATCTCCTTTCCAGAGTGTTTGTAAGCCTTTCTTTTGGGATTCGCAAGATTCCTTTTCCCTTCCCGAAAGGAAATTTCATTTCCTTTCGGGAAGGGAAAAGGAATCTTGCGATTTCAATGGGGACCAATAGAGGAATCTTTGGTGCATGTCCCTGCACTTGATGGCAGGCCATGCCTTTTGATGGCTTTGACTTTGGGAAAGATTTTTTTCTTTTTTTGGTTGTTTTCTGAAGTGTTCATGCCATGTCCCTCATATCTTGCCCCCTAAGTTGTGTCTTCCTCCTTGACTTTTTCCCCTGCTTTTGCAACATCTGTGAGCTTAGTTTTGGCATCTTTTGGTCCTTTGCACTGCACCTGATATAAACCCAGGCCATTTTCTTAGAGTCACTAAATTTCCCAATTTTCTTTTTTTCTCCTCCAATTGCAATTCCTTTGATGGTGTCTCCATTCCAGCGTGTTTGTAAGTCCTTCTTTTCTGTTTTGGCCTTCAGTGGGGATCAATTTTAGCAAGCTTTGCTGCATGTGCCTGCACTTGCTGGGGTATGGCGTGCATGCATTTTGATGGCTTTGACTTTGGGATAGATTTTTTCTATTTTTTTTTTTTTTGTTTTAAGTTTTCATGCCATGTCCCTCATATCTTGCCCCCTAAGTTGTGTCTTCCTCCTTGACTTTTTCCCCTGCTTTTGCAACATCTGTGAGCTTAGTTTTGCCGCCTTTTGGTCCTTTGCAATGCAGCTGATTTCCTCACAGCCTATTTTTTGAAGAGACTAAAATTCCCGATTTTCTGCTTTTTTCAATTGCATTTCATTTGAACCTATCTCTTTTCCAGAGTGTTTGTAAGCCTTTCTTTTGGGATTCGCAAGATTCCTTTTCCCTTCCCGAAAGGAAATTTCATTTCCTTTTGGGAGGGGAAAAGGAATCTTGCGATTTCAATGGGGACCAATAGAGGAATCTTTGGGGCATGTCCCTGCACTTGATGGCAGGCCATGCCTTTTGATGCCTTTGACTTTGGGAAAGATTTTTTTCTTTTTTTGGTTGTTTTCTGAAGTGTTCATGCCATGTCCCTCATATCTTGCCCCCTAAGTTCTCTCTTCCTCCTTGACTTTTTCCCCTGCTTTTGCAACATCTGTGAGCTTAGTTTTGGCATCTTTTGGTCCTTTGCACTGCACCTGATAAAACCCCAGGCCACTTTCTAAGAGTCATTAAATTTCCCAAATTTTCTTTTTTTCTCCTCCAATTGCAATTCCTTTGATGGTGTCTCCATTCCAGGGTGTTTGTAAGTCCTTCTTTTCTGTTTTGGCCTTCAGTGGGGATCAATTTTGGCAAGCTTTGCTGCATGTGCCTGCACTTGCTGGCGTATGGCCTGCCTGCATTTTGATGGCTTTGACTTTGGGAAAGATTTTTTCTTTTTTTTTTTTTTTATTATTTTAAGTATTCATGCCCTGTCCCTCACATCTTGCCCCCTAAGTTGTGTCTTCCTCCTTGACTTTTTCCCCTGCTTTTGCAACATTTGTGAGCTTAGTTTTGGCACCTTTTGGTCCTTTGCAATGCACCTGATAATATACCAGGCCATTTTCTTAGAGTCACTAAATTTCCCAAATTTTCTTTTTTTCTCCTCCAATTGCAATTCCTTTGATGTTGACTTCTTTCCCGCGTGTTTGTAGGTCCTTCTTTTCTGTTTTGGCCTTCAGTGGGGATCAATTTTGGCAAGCTTTGCTGCATGTGCTTGCACTTGGTGGCGTCTGGCCTGCCTGCATTTTGATGGCTTTGACTTTGGGAAAGATTTTTTCTTTTTTTTTTTTTTTTATTATTTTAAGTATTCATGCCATGTCCCTCATATCTTGCCCCCTAGGCTGTGTCTTCCTCCTTGACTTTTTCCCCTGCTTTTGCAACATCTGTGAGTATAGTTTTGGCATCTTTTGGTCCTTTGCACGGCACCTGATATAAACCCAGGCCATTTACTTAGAGTCACTAAATTTCCCAAATTTTCTTTTTTTCTCCTCCAATTGCAATTCCTTTGATGTTGACTCCTTTCCAGCGTGTTTGTCTGTCCTTCTTTTTTGTTTTGGCCTTCAGTGGGGATCAATTTTGGCAAGCTTTGCTGCATGTGCCTGCCCTTGGTGGCGTATGGCCTGCCTGCATTTTGATGGCTTTGACTTTGGGAAAGATTTTTTTCTTTTTTTTTTTTTTATTATTGTAAGTATTCATGCCATGTCCCTCATATCGTGCCCCCTAAGTTGTGTCTTCCTCCTTGACTTTTTCCCCTGCTTTTGTAACATCTGTGAGCTTAGTTTTGGCACCTTTTGGTCCTTTGCAATGCAGCTGATTTCCTCACAGCCTATTTTTTGAAGAGACTAAAATTCCCAATTTTCTGATTTTTTCGATCGCATTTCATTTGAACCTATCTCCTTTCCAGAGTGTTTGTAAGCCTTTCTTTTGGGATTCGCAAGATTCCTTTTCCCTTCCTGAAAGGAAATTTCATTTCATTTCGGGAAGGGAAAAGGAATCTTGCGATTTCAATGGGGACCAATAGAGGAATCTTTGGTGCATGCCCCTGCACTTGATGGCAGGCCATGCCTTTTGATGGCTTTGACTTTGGGAAAGATTTTTTTCTGTTTTTGGTTGTTTTCTGAAGTGTTCATGCCATGTCCCTCATATCTTGCCCCCTAAGTTGTGTCTTCCTCCTTGACTTTTTCCCCTGCTTTTGCAACATTTGTGAGCTTAGTTTTGGCACCATTTGGTCCTTTGCAATGCACCAGATAAAACCCCAGGCCATTTTCTTAGAGTCACTAAATTTCCCAAATTTTCTTTTTTTCTCCTCCAATTGCAATTCCTTTGATGTTGACTCCTTTCCAGCGTGTTTGTAAGTCCTTCTTTTCTGTTTTGGCCTTCAGTGGGGATCAGTTTTGGCAAGCTTTGCTGCATGTGCCTGCCCTTGCTGGCGTATGGCCTGCCTGCATTTTGATGGCTTTGACTTTGGGAAATAGTTTTTCTTTTTTTTTTTTTTTTTTATTATTTTAAGTATTCATGCTATGTCCCTCATATCTTGCCCCCTAAGTTGTCTTCCTCCTTGACTTTTTCCCCTGCTTTTGCAACATCTGTGAGCTTAGTTTTGGCACCTTTTGGTCCTTTGCAATGCAGCTGATTTCCTCACAGCCTATTTTTTGAAGAGACTAAAATTCCCGATTTTCTGCTTTTTTCAATTGCATTTCATTTGAACCTATCTCCTTTCCAGAGTGTTTGTAAGCCTTTCTTTTGGGATTCGCAAGATTCCTTTTCCCTTCCCGAAAGGAAATTTCATTTCCTTTCGGGAAGGGAAAAGGAATCTTGCGATTTCAATGGGGACCAATAGAGGAATCTTTGGTGCATGTCCCTGCACTTGATGGCAGGCCATGCCTTTTGATGGCTTTGACTTTGGGAAAGATTTTTTTCTTTTTTTGGTTGTTTTCTGAAGTGTTCATGCCATGTCCCTCATATCTTGCCCCCTAAGTTGTGTCTTCCTCCTTGACTTTTTCCCCTGCTTTTGCAACATCTGTGAGCTTAGTTTTGGCATCTTTTGGTCCTTTGCACTGCACCTGATATAAACCCAGGCCATTTTCTTAGAGTCACTAAATTTCCCAATTTTCTTTTTTTCTCCTCCAATTGCAATTCCTTTGATGGTGTCTCCATTCCAGCGTGTTTGTAAGTCCTTGTTTTCTGTTTTGGCCTTCAGTGGGGATCAATTTTAGCAAGCTTTGCTGCATGTGCCTGCACTTGCTGGCGTATGGCGTGCATGTATTTTGATGGCTTTGACTTTGGGATAGATTTTTTCTATTTTTTTTTTTTTTGTTTTAAGTTTTCATGCCATGTCCCTCATATCTTGCCCCCTAAGTTGTGTCTTCCTCCTTGACTTTTTCCCCTGCTTTTGCAACATCTGTGAGCTTAGTTTTACCGCCTTTTGGTCCTTTGCAATGCAGCTGATTTCCTCACAGCCTATTTTTTGAAGAGACTAAAAGTCCCGATTTTCTGCTTTTTTCAATTGCATTTCATTTGAACCTATCTCTTTTCCAGAGTGTTTGTAAGCCTTTCTTTTGGGATTCGCAAGATTCCTTTTCCCTTCCCGAAAGGAAATTTCATTTCCTTTTGGGAGGGGAAAAGGAATCTTGCGATTTCAATGGGGACCAATAGAGGAATCTTTGGTGCATGTCCCTGCACTTGATGGCAGGCCATGCCTTTTGATGGCTTTGACTTTGGGAAAGATTTTTTTCTTTTTTTGGTTGTTTTCTGAAGTGTTCATGCCATGTCCCTCATATCTTGCCCCCTAAGTTGTGTCTTCCTCCTTGACTTTTTCCCCTGCTTTTGCAACATCTGTGAGCTTAGTTTTGGCATCTTTTGGTCCTTTGCACTGCACCTGATAAAACCCCAGGCCATTTTTTTAGAGTCACTAAATTTCCCAAATTTTCTTTTTTCTCCTCCAATTGCAATTCCTTTGATGTTGTCTCCATTCCAGCGTGTTTGTAGGTCCTTCTTTTCTGTTTTGGCCTTCAGTGGGGATCAATTTTGGCAAGCTTTGCTGCATGTGCCTGCCCTTGGTGGCGTATGGCCTGCCTGCATTTTGATGGCTTTGACTTTGGGAAAGATTTTTTTTTTTTTTTTGTTTTGTTTTGTTTTAAGTACTCATGCCATGTCCCTCATATCTTGCCCCCTAAGTTCTCTCTTCCTCCTTGACTTTTTCCCCTGCTTTTGACACATCTGTGAGCTTAGTTTTGGCATCTTTTGGTCCTTTGCACTGCACCTGATATAAACCCAGGCCATTTTCTTAGAATCAATAACTTACCCAAATTTTCTTTTTTTCTCATAGAAATTGAATTCCTTTCATGTTGTCTCCATTCCAGCGTGTTTGTAAGTCCTTCTTTTCTGTTTTGGCCTTCAGTGGGGATCAATTTTGGCAAGCTTTGTTGCATGTGCCTGCCCTTGGTTGCGTATCGCCTGCCTGCATTTTGATGGCTTTGACTTTGGGAAAGATTTTTTTTCTTTTTTTGGTTGTTTTCTGAAGTGTTCATGCCATGTCCCTCATATCTTGCCCCCTAAGTTGTGTCTTCCTCCTTGACTTTTTCCCCTGCTTTTGCAACATCTGTGAGCTTAGTTTTGGCATCTTTTGGTCTTTTGCTCTGCACCTGTTATAAACCCAGGCCATTTTCTTAGAGTCACTAAATTTCCCAAATTTTCTTTTTTTCTCCTCCAATTGCAATTCCTTTGATGTTGACTCCCTTCCAGTGTGTTTGTAGGTCCTTCTTTTCTGTTTTGGCCTTCAGTGGGGATCAATTTTGGCAAGCTTTGGCTGCATGTGCCTGCCCTTGGTGGCGTATGGCCTGCCTCCATTTTGATGGCTTTGACTTTGGGAAAGATTTTTTCTTTTTTTTTTTTTAATATTTTAAGTATTCATGCCATGTCCGTCATATCTTGCCCCCTAAGTTGTGTCTTCCTCCTTGACTTTTTCCCCTGCTTTTGCAACATCTGTGAGCTTAGTTTTGGCATCTTTTGGTCCTTTGCAATGCAGCTGATTTCCTCACAGCTTATTTTTTGAAGAGACTAAATTCTCGATTTTCTGCTTTTTTCAATTGCATTTCATTTGAACCTATCTCCTTTCCAGAGTGTTTGTAAATCTTTCTTTTGGGATTCGCAAGATTCCTTTTCCCTTCCCGAAAGGAAATTTCATTTCCTTTCAGGAAGGGAAAAGGAATCTTGCGATTTCAATGGGGACCAATAGAGGAATCTTTGGGGCATGTCCCTGCACTTGATGGCAGGCCATGCCTTTTGATGCCTTTGACTTTGGAAAAGATTTTTTTCTTTTTTTGGTTGTTTTCTGAAGTGTTCATGCCATGTCCCTCATATCTTGCCCCCTAAGTTCTCTCTTCCTCCTTGACTTTTTTCCCTGCTTTTGCAACATCTGTGAGCTTAGTTTTGGCATCTTTTGGTCCTTTGCACTGCATCTGATAAAACCCCAGGCCACTTTCTAAGAGTCATTAAATTTCCCAAATTTTCTTTTTTTCTCCTCCAATTGCAATTCCTTTGATGGTGTCTCCATTCCAGGGTGTTTGTAAGTCCTTCTTTTCTGTTTTGGCCTTCAGTTGGGATCAATTTTGGCAAGCTTTGCTGCATGTGCCTGCCCTTGCTGGCGTATGGCCTGCCTGCATTTTGATGGCTTTGACTTTGGGAAAGATTTTTTCTTTTTTTTTTTTTTTATTATTTTAAGTATTCATGCCCTGTCCCTCACATCTTGCCCCCTAAGTTGTGTCTTCCTCCTTGACTTTTTCCCCTGCTTTTGCAACATCTGTGAGCTTAGTTTTGGCACCTTTTGGTCCTTTGGAATGCACCTGATAATATACCAGGCCATTTTCTTAGAGTCACTAAATTTCCCAAATTTTCTTTTTTTCTCCTCCAATTGCAATTCCTTTGATGTTGACTTCTTTCCCGCGTGTTTGTAGGTCCTTCTTTTCTGTTTTGGCCTTCAGTGGGGATCAATTTTGGCAAGCTTTGCTGCATGTGCCTGCCCTTGGTGGCGTATGGCCTGCCTGCATTTTGATGGCTTTGACTTTCGGAAAGAGTTTTTCTTTTTTTTTTTTTTTTTATTATTGTAAGTATTCATGCCATGTCCCTCATATCGTGCCCCCTAAGTTGTGTCTTCCTCCTTGACTTTTTCCCCTGCTTTTGTAACATCTGTGAGCTTAGTTTTGGCACCTTTTGGTCCTTTGCAATGCAGCTGATTTCCTCACAGCCTATTTTTTGAAGAGACTAAAATTCCCAATTTTCTGATTTTTTCGATCGCATTTCATTTGAACCTATCTCCTTTCCAGAGTGTTTGTAAGCCTTTCTTTTGGGATTCGCAAGATTCCTTTTCCCTTCCTGAAAGGAAATTTCATTTCATTTCGGGAAGGGAAAAGGAACCTTGCGATTTCAATGGGGACCAATAGAGGAATCTTTGGTGCATGCCCCTGCACTTGATGGCAGGCCATGCCTTTTGATGCCTTTGACTTTGGGAAAGATTTTTTTCTGTTTTTGGTTTTTTTCTGAAGGGTTCATGCCATGTCCCTCATATCTTGCCCCCTAAGTTGTGTCTTCCTCCTTGACTTTTTCCCCTGCATTTGCAACATTTGTGAGCTTAGTTTTGGCACCATTTGGTCCTTTGCAATGCACCAGATAAAACCCCAGGCCATTTTCTTAGAGTCACTAAATTTCCCAAATTTTCTTTTTTCTCCTCCAATTGCAATTCCTTTGATGTTGACTCCTTTCCAGCGTGTTTGTAGGTCCTTCTTTTCTGTTTTGGCCTTCAGTGGGGATCAATTTTGGCAAGCTTTGCTGCATGTGCCTGCACTTGGTGGCGTATGGCCTGCCTGCATTTTGATGGCTTTTACTTTGGAAAAATTTTTTCTTTTTTTTTTTTTAATTACTTTAAGTATTCATGCCATGTCCCTCATATCTTGCCCCCTAAGTTGTGTCTTCCTCCTTGACTTTTTCCCCTGCTTTTGACACATCTGTGAGCTTAGTTTTGGCACCTTTTGGTCCTTTGCAATGCAGCTGATTTCCTCACAGCCTATTTTTTGAAGAGACTAAAATTCCCGATTTTCTGCTTTTTTCAATTGCATTTCATTTGAACCTATCTCCTTTCCAGAGTGTTTGTAAGCTTTTCTTTTCGGATTCGCAAGATTCCTTTTCCCTTCCCGAAAGGAAATGAAATTTCCTTTCGGGAAGGGAAAAGGAATCTTGCAATTTCAATGGGGACCAATAGAGGAATCTTTGGTGCATGTCCCTGCACTTGATGGCAGGCCATGCCTTTTGATGGCTTTGACTTTGGGAAAGATTTTTTTCTTTTTTTGGTTGTTTTCTGAAGTGTTCATGCCATGTCCCTCATATCTTGCCCCTTAAGTTGTGTCTTCCTCCTTGACTTTTTCCCCTGCTTTTGCAACATCTGTGAGCTTAGTGTTGGCATCTTTTGGTCCTTTGCACTGCACCTGATATAAACCCAGGCCATTTTCTTAGAGTCACTAAATTTCCCAAGTTTTCTTTTTTTCTCCTCCAATTGCAATTCCTTTGATGTAGACTCCTTTCCAGCGTGTTTGTAGGTCCTTCTTTTCTGTTTTGGCCTTCTGTGGGGATCAATTTTGGCAAGCTTTGCTTCATGTGCTTGCACTTGGTGGCGTATGGCCTGCCTGCATTTTGATGGCTTTGACTTTGGGAAAGATTTTTTCTTTTTTTTTTTTTTTATTATCTTAAGTATTCATGCCATGTCCCTCACATCTTGCCCCCTAAGTTGCGTCTTCCTCCTTGACTTTTTCCCCTGCTTTTGCAACATCTGTGAGCTTAGTTTTGGCATCTTTTGGTCCTTTGCACTGCACCTGATATAAACCCAGGCCATTTTCTTAGAGTCACTAAATTTCCCAAATTTTCTTTTTTTCTCCTCCAATTGCAATTCCTTTGATGTTGTCTCCATTCCAGCGTGTTTGTAGGTCCTTCTTTTCTGTTTTGGCCTTCAGTGGGGATCAATTTTGGCAAGCTTTGCTGCATGTGCCTGCCCTTGCTGGCGTATGGCCTGCCTGCATTTTGATGGCTTTGACTTTGGGATAGATTTTTTATTTTTTTTTTTTCTTTGGTTCAAGTATTCATGCCATGTCCCTCATATCTTGCCCCCTAAGTTGTGTCTTCCTCCTTGACTTTTTCCCCTGCTTTTGCAACATCTGTGAGCTTAGTTTTGGCGCCTTTTGGTCCTTTGCACTGCACCTGATAAAACCCCAGGCCATTTTCTTAGAGTCACTAAATTTCCCAAATTTTCTTTTTTTCTCCTCCAATTGCAATTCCTTTGATGTTGACTCCTTTCCAGCGTGTTTGTAAGTCCTTCTTTTCTGTTTTGGCCTTCAGTGGGGATCAGTTTTGGCAAGCTTTGCTGCATGTGCCTGCCCTTGCTGGCGTATGGCCTGCCTGCATTTTGATGGCTTTGACTTTGGGAAAGAGTTTTTCTTTTTTTTTTTTTTTTTATTATTTTAAGTATTCATGCTATGTCCCTCATATCTTGCCCCCTAAGTTGTCTTCCTCCTTGACTTTTTCCCCTGCTTTTGCAACATCTGTGAGCTTAGTTTTGGCACCTTTTGGTCCTTTGCAATGCAGCTGATTTCCTCACAGCCTATTTTTTGAAGAGACTAAAATTCCCGATTTTCTGCTTTTTTCAATTGCATTTCATTTGAACCTATCTCCTTTCCAGAGTGTTTGTAAGCCTTTCTTTTGGGATTCGCAAGATTCCTTTTCCCTTCCCGAAAGGAAATTTCATTTCCTTTCGGGAAGGGAAAAGGAATCTTGCGATTTCAATGGGGACCAATAGAGGAATCTTTGGTGCATGTCCCTGCACTTGATGGCAGGCCATGCCTTTTGATGGCTTTGACTTTGGGAAAGATTTTTTTCTTTTTTTGGTTGTTTTCTGAAGTGTTCATGCCATGTCCCTCATATCTTGCCCCCTAAGTTGTGTCTTCCTCCTTGACTTTTTCCCCTGCTTTTGCAACATCTGTGAGCTTAGTTTTGGCATCTTTTGGTCCTTTGCACTGCACCTGATATAAACCCAGGCCATTTTCTTAGAGTCACTAAATTTCCCAATTTTCTTTTTTTCTCCTCCAATTGCAATTCCTTTGATGGTGTCTCCATTCCAGCGTGTTTGTAAGTCCTTCTTTTCTGTTTTGGCCTTCAGTGGGGATCAATTTTAGCAAGCTTTGCTGCATGTGCCTGCACTTGCTGGCGTATGGCGTGCATGCATTTTGATGGCTTTGACTTTGGGATAGATTTTTTCTATTTTTTTTTTTTTTGTTTTAAGTTTTCATGCCATGTCCCTCATATCTTGCCCCCTAAGTTGTGTCTTCCTCCTTGACTTTTTCCCCTGCTTTTGCAACATCTGTGAGCTTAGTTTTGGCATCTTTTGGTCCTTTGCACTGCAGCTGATTTCCTCACAGCCTATTTTTTGAAGAGACTAAAATTCCCGATTTTCTGCTTTTTTCAATTGCATTTCATTTGAACCTATCTCTTTTCCAGAGTGTTTGTAAGCCTTTCTTTTGGGATTCGCAAGATTCCTTTTCCCTTCCCGAAAGGAAATTTCATTTCCTTTTGGGAGGGGAAAAGGAATCTTGCGATTTCAATGGGGACCAATAGAGGAATCTTTGGTGCATGTCCCTGCACTTGATGGCAGGCCATGCCTTTTGATGGCTTTGACTTTGGGAAAGATTTTTTTCTTTTTTTGGTTGTTTTCTGAAGTGTTCATGCCATGTCCCTCATATCTTGCCCCCTAAGTTGTGTCTTCCTCCTTGACTTTTTCCCCTGCTTTTGCAACATCTGTGAGCTTAGTTTTGGCATCTTTTGGTCCTTCACACTGCACCTGATAAAACCCCAGGCCATTTTTTTAGAGTCACTAAATTTCCCAAATTTTCTTTTTTCTCCTCCAATTGCAATTCCTTTGATGTTGTGTCCATTCCAGCGTGTTTGTAGGTCCTTCTTTTCTGTTTTGGCCTTCAGTGGGGATCAATTTTGGCAAGCTTTGCTGCATGTGCCTGCCCTTGGTGGCGTATGGCCTGCCTGCATTTTGATGGCTTTGACTTTGGGAAAGATTTTTTTTTTTTTTTTTTGTTTTGTTTTGTTTTAAGTACTCATGCCATGTCCCTCATATCTTGCCCCCTAAGTTCTCTCTTCCTCCTTGACTTTTTCCCCTGCTTTTGACACATCTGTGAGCTTAGTTTTGGCATCTTTTGGTCCTTTGCACTGCACCTGATATAAACCCAGGCCATTTTCTTAGAATCAATAACTTACCCAAATTTTCTTTTTTTCTCATAGAAATTGAATTCCTTTCATGTTGTCTCCATTCCAGCGTGTTTGTAAGTCCTTCTTTTCTGTTTTGGCCTTCAGTGGGGATCAATTTTGGCAAGCTTTGTTGCATGTGCCTGCCCTTGGTTGCGTATCGCCTGCCTGCATTTTGATGGCTTTGACTTTGGGAAAGATTTTTTTCTTTTTTTGGTTGTTTTCTGAAGTGTTAATGCCATGTCCCTCATATCTTGCCCCCTAAGTTGTGTCTTCCTCCTTGACTTTTTCCCCTGCTTTTGCAACATCTGTGAGCTTAGTTTTGGCATCTTTTGGTCTTTTGCACTGCACCTGTTATAAACCCAGGCCATTTTCTTAGAGTCACTAAATTTCCCAAATTTTCTTTTTTTCTCCTCCAATTGCAATTCCTTTGATGTTGACTCCCTTCCAGTGTGTTTGTAGGTCCTTCTTTTCTGTTTTGGCCTTCAGTGGGGATCAATTTTGGCAAGCTTTGCTGCATGTGCCTGCCCTTGGTGGCGTATGGCCTGCCTGCATTTTGATGGCTTTGACTTTGGGAAAGAGTTTTTCTTTTTTTTTTTTTAATATTTTAAGTATTCATGCCATGTCCCTCATATCTTGCCCCCTAAGTTGTGTCTTCCTCCTTGACTTTTTCCCCTGCTTTTGCAACATCTGTGAGCTTAGTTTTGGCATCTTTTGGTCCTTTGCAATGCAGCTGATTTCCTCACAGCCTATTTTTTGAAGAGACTAAAATTCCCGATTTTCTGCTTTTTTCAATTGCATTTCATTTGAACCTATCTCCTTTCCAGAGTGTTTGTAAGCCTTTCTTTTGGGATTCGCAAGATTCCTTTTCCCTTCCCGAAAGGAAATTTCATTTCCTTTCGGGAAGGTAAAAGGAATCTTGCGATTTCAATGGGGACCAATAGAGGAATCTTTGGGGCATGTCCCTGCACTTGATGGCAGGCCATGCCTTTTGATGGCTTTGACTTTGGGAAAGATTTTTTTCTTTTTTTGGTTGTTTTCTGAAGTGTTCATGCCATGTCCCTCATATCTTGCCCCCTAAGTTGTGTCTTCCTCCTTGACTTTTTCCCCTGCTTTTGCAACATCTGTGAGCTTAGTTTTGGCATCTTTTGGTCCTTCACACTGCACCTGATAAAACCCCAGGCCATTTTTTTAGAGTCACTAAATTTCCCAAATTTTCTTTTTTCTCCTCCAATTGCAATTCCTTTGATGTTGTGTCCATTCCAGCGTGTTTGTAGGTCCTTCTTTTCTGTTTTGGCCTTCAGTGGGGATCAATTTTGGCAAGCTTTGCTGCATGTGCCTGCCCTTGGTGGCGTATGGCCTGCCTGCATTTTGATGGCTTTGACTTTGGGAAAGATTTTTTCTTTTTTTTTTTTTTTATTATTATTTTAAGTATTCATGCCATGTCCCTCATATCTTGCCCCCTAAGTTGTGTCTTCCTCCTTGACTTTTTCCCCTGCTTTTGCAACATCTGTGAGCTTAGTTTTGGCACCTTTTGGTCCTTTGCACTGCACCTGATAAAATCCCAGGCCATTTTCTTATCGTCACTAAATTTCCCAAATTTTCTTTTTTTCTCCTCCAATTGCAATTCCTTTGATGGTGTCTCCATTCCACCGTGTTTCTAAGTCCTTCTTTTTTGTTTTGGCCTTCAGTGGGGATTAAGCTCACGCTGCAGTGCTCCGGTACAGACGGCAGGCGGCGCTGTATAAAGTAAGTATAAAATATCACCTCTCTATTAGAAGGAATAAAAGCTCTATATCACGTGCAGCAGTAGAAAATTTCAGGCTCCCAGGGAATAAATAGGTTTCTTTAAATCATTTTCGTTTTGGAGTTTTTTTTTTTTACTCCCGGATAGCCTGAAAGTTTCTGCTGCTGCTTTTTTATTCTAAAACTAGAAAGGTAAACCAAGATCAGAAATACAAGAAAGGGAAAGGGAAAGGGAAGGAAGGGAAATGGAAAGGGAAAGGGAAAGGAAAGGAAAGGAAAGGAAAGGAAAGGAAAGGAAAGGAAGCAGGAGAGCAAGAGGGAAGGGAAGTGGTGAAAAACAGAGTGAAAAAAGTAAAAAGAGTTGTTGGGAAAAAGAGAGGGCATTCGGGAGGAGCGGTGCTGCCTCAGGTCCTTCCGCGCCCTGGGGCGAAGGACCCGTTTGATGCCCGGGAGGGACTGCAGCTCCCGGTGGCGGGGGACAGAGCCGTGGCTGTCAGCCCGAGACTACAACTCCCGGCAGGCCCTGCTGCCGGCGCGGCGTGTGACGCAACGGCCGACGCGACACGTGAGTGGCTGGCGTGCCAGGCAGCCGCGCGGGGCTGTGCGCGGGCAGCTGCCGGCGCCTCTCCCGTGCGGGACGGCGACGCTGGAGGGACGAAGCCTCCGTCTGGCCGCCCGCACGTAGCTGAGCAGCGCAGAAGGAGCGTCCGCCCAGTTCCTCGGCCTCACTCGGTGGTGCCGGGGGCGGGGGCGCTGCCGCCCGCCGATGGCGGAGGGCGAGGCGGTGCTTTGCTGCCGCGGGCCGGGAGCTGCAGGAGCCGCCCCGGGCGAGCGGCGCCGGGCGCTCCCGCGGTCCCGGTGGGGCGACTGCCCTCGGGCTGGCGGAGGCGCCGGAGGAGCCCCCGAGCTGCAGCCGTCTGCCTCGGGCTGCTGCCGGTGCTGCAGGCGGAGGCGGCTCCGCCGCGTGTTGGGCGTTGCGAGCCGAGAGCGCTGCGATATCGCCGCAATGACGGGGCCGCTGCCTGCGTTAGTGCTCGTGGCTCTTTCTGCCGTGGAAACGGGTGGAGCGGCGCTGAGCGGTAAACCCAGAGATGGCCGGGAGAATGCCCAGCGCAGGGAGCAGGCGGGCTGTATCCTTCGGATGGCACAGGTGCGATCTGCAAAGTCACCCCCCCTTCCGCCCCTGCCCTCCCGAGCCCCAGGGAAAATGCTTTCCAGCATTGTCGAGCTTGTGAAAGACAAAACTTGTGATTTGACACTAGCATGCAGGAAAGGTTTCTGTCCAGATTAGCAAATGCCTAAATTGTTCTTGGTTCCATCCCATGACCGGTTTTAGGCAGCGACTTTATACTGCTTTTAGGATTTTCTTGTACCATGGTGAGAAAATAGGCAGGTCTGATAATGGTTTCACTTTTTTTCTACTTCACGTTCCATAAGATTCTTTGATCCAAGCACTTGTTTTAAAATTCTACTGTAGGCGTTTATGGTTCACTTTATTTTTCTTTGCAGCACCCGTGACTTTTTTTTTTCTCTAAATCGGGAGAAAATATAGCTGAGTAAAATTACCTTGATTTTCTTCCTTCTTTTTTAACTGATTTCTTTTTATTAAAAATGCTATTTGAATATGTAGAAAAAGTGGGGATGTCCTGTAATATATTGTAGCTTTTCTTGTTTACAGGGTACTCAGAAAATATGTCTCCCTTAGAGTCCCACAGAAACGTTCTCAGTGCGATCTCTATCGAGGTATGTATTTACAAGTAAGTGATCCCTTTAGATATTTGCCTGTCAATTACCTTTTCCTGTAATTCAGAGCTTGCGTTCTGTGGGTTTTATGGTAAACCTGTAAACATGTAAAAATGGTTTTGCAAGTCTTAATCGTTGAAGGCAGCAATAAGTGGATTTGGAGCCTGTTTGACCAGACAAAGGGAAAAAGTGTGACTTTGGTGCTGAACTTGTCCTTTTTCATTTGACTTGTCTTGAATTATTTAAGGATCGAGAGAACTAGAAAAAGAGAGAAATAGAATTGGTTATTGAGCACTCCTCAAATGCTCACCATGATTCAGTGCAGAGCCGAAGGGAAGGGTGATGGAACAGAGCTCTGTGCTTTAGAAGGAAATAAATTTAAACCTGACCTCCACACAGAGTCTCACTAACTTCTGTGGTTTAAAATACAAAATACGTTTAGGAAGTGTTGGAAGTTAGTATTTTGGAAAGAAATGGCAGTTCCACAGAACATTCCATTGAACAGAGGCTCTCGCAACGATTCACGTTGTAACTGCTGTCACTGCAATCAGTTGGTGGTTCAGCCTTGAAATGTGCACTTGCCCTTCTATAAAGCACTGTTTTGTTTGCCTTTCAGTGCTATGAGTCCTAATTGGAGGAAGAGCCCAAAAGAAATTTTTCATCCCTTGATATAAAAGGTAGGAAGTGACTTTTTTTGGTCTGGTTCTTTTTCTTTATTATTTTCTGGAAATAAAAGTAAGTAAGTATAGGCACTACTGGTTTGTTTCTTCCAGTAGCAGGTGATAATAACAGTAGTAGTACTAGTAAAAATAAGAATAGAAATAATAATAATAGTAATGTAATAGTACTTAAACTGTCTTTATCCATTGAACTGGCCATTTCAAATCAAAACTTCTAAACACAAATCAAACCATCATCCTTGTAGAATCTTTCACAGCAGTGGGCTAGAGATCCTGGTTTTGTTGACAGGATTTATTGGTTCTGGAAGAGCAAGAGGGAAGTAGAAGCCTAACTACTTCTAGCTCACAGACCTGTCCAGTGAACACAGCTTTGTGTTTTCATAGGCTTGTGATGACTTTGAAATCAATTGGGTCATTACAGTATAAAATATTAATGTTTTCTTGAACGTGACAGCAGAAATACTTTAGGCACCAACTTAATAATAATAGATCACCAATTTAAGTTAAAAATTCATGCTAGACTATCAAAATTCAAAGGTAAATTATTATGTATTAGGTGGTGGTATAAAGTGTATGTTCTAATGTGTAATGCAAAGATGCATAGATACCTGAAAGTCCTTAGAGGAAACAAATTTTTATGTCTGCTGTTTGATTGTTTATCATACGATATTTGGTTTTATTTCCCAGGGATCGGTGAATTTTAACTTTGGAGTCCTCTATGCTAAGGATGCTCAGCCTACAGATGATGAAATGTTCAGTAATGGTGAGTTTTTCACCTTCTCTTTAATTGCTATGCTGATCTGAATAAGAAAACAACAAAAGCAAGAGAAAAAAAAGGATGGTTGATTATTTTTTACGCTGTTATGTTTGGTTTTGCTCAGTATTTGCTAGCAGCTCTGCTTACCCAAGCTTTGGGTTCCTTCTGTCCCACTGGGAGCTGCCCAATTTGGTTGCATCTGGTGAAATGCACCCCTGAGACCTTACAGAACTAGCTCAAACTACGTGAGAGCCATTTGCAGTTCTCTCCGGACACCTGGAGAATGGGTGACGTTTCTGAGGATCTGGCAGGAGTACTTCTATCAAAACTCAGTCTGTGAAATTTCTGGGGAAAACCCTTTTCTGTCCTGAAGGGTTCAAACTCTGGTGAGAGTCCAGTTATCAGGTGCTCACCTGGATGGTTCCAGCTCTTAAAGTGAACACTTGTACTCTTGCCCCGTACTTTACATCCATTGTATTTTTGTTATTTTGCAAGATTTTTTGTCTTTGCAAAATATTGTGCATTTCACTCTTTGGAACCTCTCAGATGGTTCTTTGGTGCAGCACCACCCCATGGGACACTTGGCTGCTGTCCTGAAGGGGTTGGTCGCTAGAATTGTAAATCCTGGAGAGTTTATAAGTCCTCTGTCCCCAGGGAGGTATCGTGCTTTGTTTACTTTTGTTCTGTTGGTTAGGCGCCGCTTCTCGTTGCAAGTATGAATTTCAAACTACCCTGTTCTTTTTTTAACTGTTTTCCTGGTTCTCTCCGTGCGGCAGGGAAAGACTCTCGTATCCTTGTCGTCGGGCTCGGTGCTGTCCAAGAAGATACAGAGACTAAAAAAATCATAAGCAGCAAAATATGACTGCAGGGAAAAGAAGCTGGAGAGAACAGAAGGTGATATTGTTATCCTTACCCTGTATTAGAAACATCCACTGTGCTTTGATGCTGGCAGCTGCCAGGGGCGTGTTAGCTCTTTGTAGGCAGGTGTAGGTGTTCACTTGTAGGCTTTTTCTCTGGACAAGTCAATTCAAACTTTGCTAAGCTTATATTTGCAGATTACTCTCTAGCACAGTCCAGCATGACATTTTTGAATGTTGTAAAAATACCATGTTACTTGGAAATTGCTAATGAAGAGAAGCTTTTGGGGAAAATAAGATTTTCGGGTTGAAGATGTGAGAAGAATTTTGTGGGGATGTTAGACTGAAATAAAGCACACTTTAGGCTGGACTGGCACGCTGGCAGGTCCCCAATTAAACAGTAGTGCTGAGATTAGCCTGGGGGTTGCCCATGGTTTCTGTAGAAATCAATGTTTCCTGGTCTTCAGAGGTAAGCTGCTTTGAAAAGCTGGAAGGTGCAGCATAGTGACAATCCCCGTGCTTTGGATTAAAAGTAGATTTCAGAAGGGTCCTAGGCTTTTGTCTTTTCCTAGAAGTCGATGTAATCCTGTCGAGGAGTTTTTAATTCTGTGCTGCCATGTCATCCATCAGAGCCCTGTTGTACTAATCATCATCCAGGTACAAAACAAAAAATCAGACCCTGTCCCAACCACTTGGAGCCCAGAACACGATTTCCTCAGGCTGCCATTTGTGTGCCATCGGTACTCACCACGGAAGCGAGCTGGGGATTGTTGCAGCTGTTGGGAACAAACCGCTTCTGGTCACACAGAAATGGAATTGGGACGACGCCTCGGCCAGCCCCTCTCTGCCATCGTCTCCTGAATCTGCAGCAGAGCAGTTCCAGTCCATCCGGGCACGTGTAATCCAGTTCCTGATGATCTGAGCACACGGAGCGGCGCTCAGCTGCTGTGGGGGGCTCAGGGAAGGCAGAGTGTGCATTGTCATCTTCCTGAACCTACAGACCAATCAAAGTGAGAAGCCACAGGGTGGAAATCAGTCGCATATATGCTAAATAAAACTTGCAGATTTTTTTAAGAGTTGTTTCTGCTTGTTCTTTGTTGTGCTTCAGTGCTTAGAAAACCTCTCTTTAAAATCAGTTCAGTTCATCAGTTGAACCTTTGTTTGCAGACCCTCACTGAGTAGAATTTGTTGCAGAGTCAGTGCACACTGTGCTGGCCTCCCGGGAGTGTGAGGAGCTCATGTGTGCTACTTTTTGCTTTAGGACGCTCTGAGGTATTTATTCCTTTTGGGATACATGATGAGAATTCCCAAGAGAGGTAGTTGTAAGGTATGACATCCGGAAAAAGCCTGTGTGGTTGGAATGTTGTTGCTGTCAAAAGTTAATTTTTTCTTAGCCAGTAGTTAGTTTTTTGCTTTATTTTTGTGGTATCAGTATGTTATTGTTTAAAAAATTGCTTCAAAATAACTTCAGTGGTCGGCCACCAGTACCTTGTTCAGATTTGCCTATTTGCTTGTAGCTGAAATGTTCACATCTTGTTTATCATTCTATTTAAGAAACTGCTGCCCAGCCAACTAATAACTGAATATCCATCTGTCTGGGACACAGGGAGAGGATTTAGGTAATGTCTTTGTTTCCAGAAAAAAGTTCCAGTGTAGTTTCTAAACAGAGGAAAAGGGGGTGAAGACTCGGGGCTCTGATGCCGTTGGGGCACCTCAAGGTCCCCAGGAGAGGGAGCCCCACTGGGGTGCAGGAGCAGGTGTGTTCTCATGTAATATAGAACAAATTATAAATATGACAATTATAAATATAAAATATTTTAAATAGTTAAATAAAGCAGGGTGTTTTATTTGTCAATAGACAGTGTTTTGATTATCCAAATTTTAAGTACAAATCATATAAAGGTAGAAATCTAAGTATAGAAATATATCATAAATACATATAGATAAAGTTTAAAAATATAAGAAAAAATTAGTTGTATTAGTAGATATTATACATAATAAAAATAATAATTTAAATACATTTCCAGAATTTTATATATATGTAATTATTAATATACTGCATCAAAAGAAACAATAAAAATAAATGTGAATATTATTATACAAAGTATAAAAATATTTCAATCTCGTTTAAAAGAAGGTGGTTTTTTGTATTTATTTGGTTAGAGACGGGGTTTTTATTTGGAATAATAGAAGTATTATAGAAGTATAAATCTAAATGTAGAAATATACAATCTATAGAGAAAGATATTTAAAAAACACGAGCGAACGACGCCGCCTTCGGCCGAATGGAACGAGCTCAGCCGCACCAAGGCGAGACCGGCGGAACCTGACGGCCTCGAGCGAACCGAGGCCAGGCTTGCGAGGCTGCCTGAACGGAGCCGAGCTCAGCCGAACCGAGCCCGCTGCTCTCGTGCGCGCTAATTAGCGCGAGTGCGGTCACCGCCTAATAAGCTCCTGTGCCACCCCGCGCTCCCGATCGTGTCCGTGCGATGGCCGGGACGCGGCAGCAGGGGAGCCCCGAGCCGGGCGAGTTTAACGTGAGGCGGCGCCGCTTGCCCGCCCTCAGGGAGCCGAGGCGCGTCGAACGCACGGAGAGCGGCTCCGAGTTCGGCCGGATGAAGCCGAGCCGCGCCGAAGAGGCGAATGCGGCCGACAATAGCCGAGTTTAGCCGTTAATAGCCGAATTTAGCAGCAGAGCCGACTCGAGCCGAGTGTCATCGAAGCCAACCGAACTCCGCCGAGCGCAGCATCCCGGGCATGGCGAGGCGCCGGGCCGGGCTCGGGGTGCAGCCGGGGCTCTGTGAGGCTTCCCCGCCTGTCCCTCTCTCTAGCCCTCCTTCCTTCTCCCCGTATTCGCCTTCTCTCGCTCCCTTTCCCCCACTCTCTCTCCCCCCACAAGCCCAGCTCCTTCCTGTCCAGTCCCTAGCCCGCTACTCCCTTCTGTTCCCCCTGTCTCCCTCCTCTGTCCACCCTCCCTCTACCCCCCCTCCCGGGCTTTCCTTCCCGTCCCGCTTTCCTGCACAGCCCGACCTCCCTCGCCGCCCTTTCTCATGCCCTGCTCTCGCTCCTCTCTTCCCGTGCCCCCTTTCCCTCTTTGCCCCGCAGCCGCGGGGCTCGGGGTGCCGGAGAATGAAGGCCCGAGGGCCGGAGCCCGGCGCCGCTCGGCCCTCGCAGGAGTCCCCCGCACGGGGCCGGGGGCTCTCGGCGGATCCCCCCGTGCCGGTCAGGCGCCCCGCCCGACAGCACCGGAGCTGCGGCTTTCCCGGCACGGCGCCGAGAGCGGCCCCCGCTCGGTGCCGCGCCGTGCCCGCCGTCGGTGCCGCTCCCTCTCGCTGCCCCTGGCCCGGGACAGCGAGGCTGGGGAGGAACCTCAACCCTTCTGGGGGCCGCCCCCCTTTCTTGTCGCAGCAGAATCCCTTTCTGCGGGGATGGGCGCGTGGAAAGGGCTTGGAGGAAGCGCTGCGCTGCTGCTGTCCGGGGCAGTCGGACTCGCTCTGTGCCTTCCTTGGGGCTCAGGGAAAGGGGGTGAAGGCTCGGGGCTCTGATGCCGTTGGGCACCCCGCGGTCCCCAGGAGCGGGAGCCCCACTGCGGTGCAGGAGCAGGCGGGGGCGGGTGAGGGGCGTCACGCTGGGGGCCGTCCCCCAGAGGGACCCAAAGCTGCCGCCAAATGCACAGGGAGGGGTGGGTGTAGGATGCTGAAACCTGTCCAGGTATTCGTTTTTATAGGTCTTGGTAAAGAACAGGAATTTGTCTCTAAATTCCTTTGGGGAGAAACCCTCTCTATCCACTCATTTGTTTACAGGAACGTAGGAAACTCCGACTAGAGATGGGTAGAGATGGTAGTTTTGAAGATATTGCCCTAGCGTTTTTATCTAGGAACGGACCGAGCTGTGCCCCGAAACCATCAGAACAGCTGCGGGGGCTGGAGGCAATAGAAAGGGCTCTCTGGCACCTTTTGCCTCCGTTCTCTGCCAGTCCCCAAATCGTGTCGCAGTCCCGGAAGAGGCGCTTGTCATCCAGAGTGCCAAACAAAGACCTGTAAATTCCCAGCTCTGCCTTGTGTTTCATGTGTTTTTTTTTTTTTTATTTCATATTTATGTCATTACAGGAAGCAAGGAAAGAAGAAATGTGACTGGTTCCCACTATTGCTGTGTGAATGCTTTTTTTAAGGGCTGTCTTTTTCCACTCCAAGCTTGACTTTCCCCCTCCTTTTTCGAGGTCTGCTGCATTGGGTGTCCCAAGGAGGGCTGGGTTCCTCAGCAGGGGTCTTAGGAGTTGGCGCTGATTCTGCTTTTTCTGAAGGTGTGTCAAAGTGTGCTGGCAGAATGACAGTTTTCTGCACTGGAAAGCTTTCCCTCAATGCCATCAGTGCACGTACGTGTTTGAGTTGTGGAACCAGACGGACTAAGGAACGCCAACACCCGTAGCGGATTTCTGTTTGCTCTGTGTCTGTGAGAAGCGGGCTGTGTGCTGGACAGGGAGAGGCGCTGTTGGAGAGTGGCAGCGGCGCCAGGTGTGAGTGTGAGGATGATGGGGGCTCGGAGCAGCCCAGGTGTGAGCTGTGAGGATGATGGGGGCTTGGAGCAGCCCAGGTGTGAGTGTGAGGATGATGGGGGCTCGGAGCAGCCCAGGTGTGAGCTGTGAGGATGATGGGGGCTCGGAGCAGCCCAGGTGTGAGTGTGAGGATGATGGGGGCTCGGAGCAGCCCAGGTGTGAGCTGTGAGGATGATGGGGGCTCGGAGCAGCCCAGGTGTGAGTGTGAGGATGATGAGGGGCCGGCTCCTGCCGGGGCGAGGCTGTTTTAGGGGGAGGCTTTGCCTCAGCTCCCTTTTGCATGGAGCTGCTGAGTGGAGGGGTTTATGGGGCACTCCCGGCGCTGTCTCGTGGAAGGACTGCGGGAGCTTCTCACAGGCTCGGGGGGAACACCTGGATCCGCGCTTGGATACGTGGAGCATCGCTTAAAAGAGGCGCCGAGGGACGAATCTTTGTGCCGGGGAGCAGCAGCCGAACAGGTGAGCCCGTGTGGGTTTGGAGCGGGGAATTTTGTCCTTCCCCTTTGCAATTTCATCTTGCCAGTCCCTCCCCGGATCCCCAGGAACAAAAGTGGAGCTTATGAGGACAAAAGGGATTAAGGAGAAGGAAGCAGCTACTCTTCTTTTATTGTCTGCGTTTGAACTGAGGGGATCCCCCTTCACTTGTGGTTTTCAGGGTGTTGATTGCAGGAAAAGCTGCCTTTTCCAGGCTGTGAGGGGTATCCCGGGGGTGACAGGGAATCCCTGCGTTCTATTCTAAGGGGAATGGGGGAGAGTATTGTTGTGGTGTTATGGGTTTGATTTGAAGGCAGCCCACCCCATTTTCATCACCCTCGGGTTTAAATGGAGGGGGGTTAGCCCTGGTGTCCCTCCTTTTCAAGGGTTTGAATGGAGGTCGAAATCGCCCTTTGCCATCAGTCGAAGGCTTTCATTTGAGGAGCGCCCCTTCTTTTCTGCTCTCCTAGGGGACGAAACTGAAGGGGAGAAGGCATTTCTTTGCCCTTGTTGGAGTGAGGTGCGCCCCGCCTGCGGCGTCAGTTTCGGGGTTGGGTTGCGGGAAGCCGCAGCTCCGGCAGCGTTTGTAGGGCTGCAATGGGGCTGTGCCGCTGCATCGGAGGGCGCTCCTCGTGCCCGCGGCCCGGCCCGGAACGTTCCCGCTCGGGAGCGCTGCTGGCACGGCCCGGGCAGCTGCCGGGGCGCACGGGGGATTCGGCGCGGCCGGGCCGGCCGAGGGCGGCAGTGGCGGAGCCGCGCCGGTGCGAGCCGAGGGGAGCCGTGCCGGGCCGGCCGAGGGCGGCAGAGGCGGCGCGGGCGCTGCTGCGCCGGCCCGGGCGGTGCCGGCCGCTCCGTCCGCTCCGGGCGCGGGGCTCGGGCGCCGACGGTAGCCCCGGGCCCGGTGCCGGCCCCGCCGGGCAGGGGCAGCGGGCGGGGCTCCCCGGGACGGCGCCGGCCCCGCGTGCCGGAGCAGCCGCCGCAGGAGCCGCTTTCCTGCCGGGAGCCGTGCTCCGTCCGGGGCCGGCAGCGAGCGCGGGGCTCGGCCGCTCAAAGTTCGGCGGTGCCATGGTTCGGAGGCGCTTTGCAGGCCTTGATTGCATCGCTGTGCTCGGTTTGCAGCGGGTGTCCGCTAAGGGATACGGTGTTCTTCCCGAGTGGCACGGTTCTCGGTGCAGGTGGGGATGGTAAAGGTTCGTTTCAGATTGGGTTTTGTAATCGGATATATATATATTTTTTTGCCGCGGTATTACGTTTGGAAAGGCGCGCAATGGTTTTTACGGGTCGTAGCGTGAAGCAGCGGTTCGCATTTTAATTCTGTTGCAGCGGCTTTTATTAGCGTGAGTGTGTGGTGTTTGTTTTGGGGGGCTTGAGGTAGCGTCGTGCCGTTCATAGCAGCGGGTTTTTAATCTTTATAATCTTTATAATCTTTATAATTTGTGTTTATCCTCCTCCAGGGCTTTTATTTATTTGGCTTGTTTGATTGTAGTGTATGTTTTATGGTTACGGGTAATTTGGGAGACATTGTTTATGGTTACGTTTGTCTTTAGTCTTTGTGTTGGTTTCTAGGTGGTATTTTTATTTTGATAGATTGAGGCACTATGGGTTTATTCCGTTAGGAACTTTTTTTTTTGCTGTTGTAAATTTAAGTTTATTTGGTTTTGGGTTCGGTTTTTTTTTTTTTTTTTTTTTTTTTTGTCCTTTGATGTATTTGGTTGCTGTTTATTAGTTTTATTTTTGGGAACGTGCGTATTTATGTGTTGGGTGTCTTTAAGTATTTTTTTTATTTGCGTAGGAATTTTCTTAGTTTTTAGTGGTTGAGATTTTTTTCCATTTCGTTAATTAGTTTGGTTCCTAAAGTTAGATGTACAGTGTATTGGTTATTGTTTGAGTTAGTGTAGAGGTAGAATTTTGTTTATTTTTTTTTTAATAACGTTCAAGGTCAGTGGCACTGTTTGGAGTTTAGTCAATTGGTTTGATTTTTTTTAGTAGTTTTTGTGGTTTGCTGTGTGTGTTTCTACAGGGTTTTATTTTATTTTGGTTCCATTTTTCTGATGTGATGAGAACTGTTAGTGAAAAGAGTGTTAAGTGTCTTTTCGCTGGCAGTTGATTGGCTGGTGGAGTTATCTTGATGTTTTTGGAAGCTATTGGTGGGAATTCAGTGCTGTTTGTTTTGTCATTTTATTTAGGAATTGGACTTTAAATGTAAAATTATAACTATAACGATAATTAAACTAAACAAATATATGTATAGAAACGGGAATAAAAAACTTAAAATTTAAATATCGACCGAATATATAAAAAAATTCCATGTAACGTAAATCATTATATATTATATTAAGATATATTATTTTTTAATACAGGGTATTATATATGTTTCTAGATATACAAAAATATAGATTATGGATAGAAACGAAACACCAATCAAAATATATAGAAATGTATGACAAATATATGTAGACATATATAGAAACAGAAAATATCCATGAATATAGAAAAAAAAACTTGATACAATACATAATTCAAGTCATAGTGTATATATAGTATTATAATACATTATGGGAAATATGTATTGAATACTTATAAAAACCGTGCATCAACATGTTAACATATAATATGAAAAATTACAAAAAAATATGTGAAAATTATAAATGTAAATATATTTTTTAAAATACATAAATACAGTGGATCTTTTATTTAAAAAAAGACAGGGGATTGACTATAAAAATTATAAACAAAAGAATATAAAGGTAGAAATTAAAGTATAGAAATATGTAATAAATAAATACAGATATTAAAAAAACTAAAAGAAAACCAAAGTTACACGGGAGATATGAAAAATAATTTAAAAAAAGGTAAATATATTTTAAACTTATATGTATATTAATATAATTATCATCATACAGCATTAAAAGAAACAATACAAATAAATCTGAAAATAATCATACAATGCAAAAATTTAAAAATTTCAAGGTCATTTAAAAGAAGGAGGGTTTTTCTATTTGTTTATTTAGAGACAAACAAAAAATGTATTTCCTTTCGAGAAGGGAAAAGGAATCTTGTGTGTTCAGTGGGGACCAATAGAGGAATCTTTGGTGCATGTCCCTGCACTTGATGGCAGGCCATGCCTTTTGATGGCTTTGACTTTGGGAAAGATTTTTTTCTTTTTTTGGTTGTTTTCTGAAGTGTTCATGCCATGTCCCTCATATCTTGCCCCCTAAGTTGTGTCTTCCTCCTTGACTTTTTCCCCTGCTTTTGCAACATCTGTGAGCTTAGTTTTGGCACCTTTTGGTCCTTTGCACTGCACCCGATATAAACCCAGGCCATTTTCTTAGAGTCAGTAAATTTCCCAAATTTTCTTTTTTTCTCCTCCAATTGCAATTCCTTTGATGTTGACTCCTTTCCAGCGTGTTTGTAGGTCCTTCTTTTCTGTTTTGGCCTTCAGTGGGGATCAATTTTGGCAAGCTTTGCTGCATGTGCCTGCCCTTGCTGGCGTATGGCCTGCCTGCATTTTGATGGCTTTGACTTTGGGAAAGATTTTTTTCTTTTTTTGGCTGTTTTCTGAAGTGTTCATGCCATGTCCCTCATATCTTGCCCCCTAAGTTGTGTCTTCCTCCTTGACTTTTTCCCCTGCTTTTGCAACATCTGTGAGCTTAGTTTTGGCATCTTTTGGTCCTTTGCACTGCATCTGATAAAAACCCAGGCCATTTTCTTAGAGTCACTAAATTTCCCAAATTTTCTTTTTTTCTCCTCCAATTGCAATTCCTTTGATGTTGACTCCTTTCCAGCATGTTTGTAGGTCCTTCTTTTCTGTTTTGTCCTTCAGTGGGGATCAATTTTGGCAAGCTTTGCTGCATGTGCCCCCTAAGTTGTGTCTTCCTCCTTGACTTTTTCCCCTGCTTTTGCAACATCTGTGAGCTTAGTTTTGGCACCTTTTGGTCCTTTGCACTGCACCCGATATAAACCCAGGCCATTTTCTTAGAGTCAGTAAATTTCCCAAATTTTCTTTTTTTCTCCTCCAATTGCAATTCCTTTGATGTTGTCTCCATTCCAGCGTGTTTGTAAGTCCTTCTTTTCTGTTTTGGCCTTCAGTGGGGATCAATGTTGGCAAGCTTTGCTGCATGTGCCTGCACTTGCTGGCGTATGGCCTGCCTGCATTTTGATGGCTTTGACTTTGGGAAAGATTTTTGCATTTTTTTTTCTTTTTTGTTTTAAGTACTCATGCCATGTCCCTCATATCTTGCCCCCTAAGTTGTGTCTTCCTCCTTGACTTTTTCCCCTGCTTTTGCAACATCTGTGAGCTTAGTTTTGGCATCTTTGGTCCTTTGCACTGCACATGATATACTGCCAGGCCATTTTCTTAGAGTCACTAAATTTCCCAAATTTCCTTTTTTTCTCCTCCAATTGCAATTCCTTTGATGTTGACTCCTTTCCAGCGTGTTTGTAGGTCCTTCTTTTCTGTTTTGGCCTTCAGTGGGGATCAATTTTGGCAAGCTTTGCTGCATGTGCCTGCCCTTGGTGGCGTATGGCCTGCCTGCATTTTGATGGCTTTGACTTTGGGAAAGATTTTTTTTTTTTTTTTTTTTTTTTTTTTTTTTTTTGTTTTAAGTACTCATGCCATGTCCCTCATATCTTGCCCCCTAAGTTGTGTCTTCCTCCTTGACTTTTTCCCCTGCTTTTGCAATATCTGTGAGCTTAGTTTTGGCATCTTTTGGTCCTTTGCACTGAACCTGATAAAACCCCGGGCCATTTTCTTAGAGTCACTAAATTTCCCAAATTCCTTTTTTCTCCTCCAATTGCAATTCCTTTTAAGGTGTCTCCATTCCAGCGTGTTTGTAGGTCCTTCTTTTCTGTTTTGGCCTTCAGTGGGGATCAATTTTGGCAAGCTTTGCTGCATGTGCCTGCACTTGCTGGCGTATGGCCTGCCTGCTTTTTGATGGCTTTGACTTTGGGAAAGATTTTTTCGTTTTTTTTTTTTATTATTTTAAGTATTCATACCATGTCCCTCATATCTTGCCCCCTAAGTTGTGTCTTCCTCCTTGACTTTTTCCCCTGCTTTTGCAACATCTGTGAGCTTAGTTTTGGCCCCTTTTGGTCCTTTGCAATGCAGCTGATTTCTGCACAGCCTATTTTTTGTAGAGACTAAAATTCCCGATTTTCTGCTTTTTTCAATTGCATTTCATTTGAACCTATCTCCTTTCCAGAGTGTTTGTAAACCTTTCTTTTGGGGTTCGCAAGATTCCTTTTCCCTTCCCGAAAGGAAATTTCATTTCCTTTCGGGAAGGGAAAAGGAATCTTGCGATTTCAATGGGGACCAATAGAGGAATCTTTGGTGCATGTCCCTGCACTTGATGGCAGGCCATGCCTTTTGATGGCTTTGACTTTGGAAAGATTTTTTTCTTTTTTTGGTTGTTTTCTGAAGTGTTCATGCCATGTCCCTCATATCTTGCCCCCTAAGTTGTGTCTTCCTCCTTGACTTTTTCCCCTGCTTTTGCAACATCTGTGAGCTTAGTTTTGGCATCTTTTGGTCCTTTGCACTGCACCTGATAAAACCCCAGGCCATTTTCTTAGAGTCACTAAATTTCCCAAATTTTGTTTTTTTCTCCTCCAATTGCAATTCCTTTGATGTTGACTCCTTTACAGCGTGTTTGTAGGTCCTTCTTTTCTGTTTTGGCCTTCAGTGGGGATCAATTTTGGCAAGCTTTGCTGCATGTGCCTGCCCTTGCTGGCGTATGGCCTGCCTGCATTTTGATGGCTTTGACTTTGGGAAAGATTTTTTTCTTTTTTTGGTTGTTTTCTGAAGTGTTCATGCCATGTCCCTCATATCTTGCCCCCTAAGTTGTGTCTTCCTCCTTGACTTTTTCCCCTGCTTTTGCAACATCTGTGAGCTTAGTTTTGGCATCTTTGGTCCTTTGCACTGCACCAGATATAAACCCAGGCCATTTTCTTAGAGTCACTAAATTTCCCAAATTCCTTTTTTCTCCTCCAATTGCAATTCCTTTGATGGTGTCTCCATTCCAGGGTGTTTGTAGGTCCTTCTTTTCTGTTTTGGCCTTCAGTGGGGATCAATTTTGGCAAGCTTTGCTGCATGTGCCTGCACAAGCTTATGGCCTGCCTGCTTTTTGATGGCTTTGACTGTGGGAAAGATTTTTTTCTTTTTTTTTTTTTTATTATTTTAAGTATTCATACCATGTCCCTCATATCTTGCTCCCTAAGTTGTGTCTTCCTCCTTGACTTTTTCCCCTGCTTTTGCAACATCTGTGAGCTTAGTTTTGGCCCCTTTTGGTCCTTTGCAATGCAGCTGATTTCCTCACAGCCTATTTTTTGTAGTGACTAAAATTCCCGATTTTCTGCTTTTTTCAATTGCATTTCATTTGAACCTATCTCCTTTCCAGAGTGTTTGTAAGCCTTTCTTTTGGGATTCGCAAGATTCCTTTTCCCTTCCCGAAAGGAAATTTCATTTCCTTTTGGGAAGGGAAAAGGAATCTTGCGATTTCAATGGGGACCAATAGAGGAATCTTTGGTGCATGTCCCTGCACTTGATGGCAGGCCATGCCTTTTGATGGCTTTGACTTTGGGAAAGATTTTTTTCTTTTTTTGGTTGTTTTCTGAAGTGTTCATGCCATGTCCCTCATATCTTGCCCCCTAAGTTGTGTCTTCCTCCTTGACTTTTTCCCCTGCTTTTGCAATATTTGTGAGCTTAATTTTGGCACCTTTTGGTCCTTTGCAATGCACCTGATAAAACCCCGGGCCATTTTCTTAGAGTCACTAAATTTCCCAAATTTTCTTTTTTTCTCCTCCAATTGCAATTCCTTTTATGTTGACTCCTTTCCAGCGTCTTTGTAGGTCCTTCTTTTCTGTTTTGGCCTTCAGTGGGGATCAATTTTGGCAAGCTCTGCTGCATGTGCCCCCTAAGTTGTGTCTTCCTCCTTGACTTTTTCCCCTGCTTTTGCAACATCTGTGAGCTTAGTTTTGGCACCTTTAAGTCCTTTGCACTGCACCTGATAAAACCCCAGGCCATTTTCTTAGAGTCAGTAACTTTCCCAAATTTTCTTTTTTTCTCCTCCAATTGCAATTCCTTTGATGTTGTCTCCATTCCAGCGTGTTTGTAGGTCCTTCTTTTCTGTTTTGGCCTTCAGTGGGGATCAATTTTGGCAAACTTTGCTGCGTGTGCCTGCACTTGCTGGCGTATGGCCTGCCTGCATTTTGATGCCTTTGACTTTTGGAAAGATTTTTTCTTTTTTTTTTCTTTTTTGTTTGAAGTATTCATGCCATGTCCCTCATATCTTGCCCACTAAGTTGTGTCTTCCTCCTTGACTTTTTCCCCTGCTTTTGCAACATCTGTGAGCTTAGTTTTGGCATCTTTTGGTCCTTTGCACTGCACCTGATATAAACCCAGGCCATTTTCTTAGAGTCACTAAATTTCCCAAATTTTCTTTTTTTCTCCTCCAATTGCAATTCCTTTGATGTTGACTCCTTTCCAGCGTGTTTGTAGGTCCTTCTTTTCTGTTTTGGCCTTCAGTGGGGATCAATTTTGGCAAGCTTTGCTGCACGTGCCTGCCCTTGGTGGCGTATGGCCTGCCTGCATTTTGATGGCTTTGACTTTGGGAAAGATTTTTTTTTTTTTTTTTTTGTTTGTTTTAAGTATTCATGCCATGTCCTTCATATCTTGCCCCCTAAGTTGTGTCTTTCTCCTTGACTTTTTCCCCTGCTTTTGCAACATCTGTGAGCTTAGTTTTGGCATCTTTGGTCCTTTGCACTGCACATGATATACTGCCAGGCCATTTTCTTAGAGTCACTAAATTTCCCAAATTTTCTTTTTTTCTCCTCCAATTGCAATTCCTTTGATGTTGACTCCTTTCCAGCGTCTTTGTAGGTCCTTCTTTTCTGTTTTGGCCTTCAGTGTGGATCAATTTTGGCAAGCTTTGCTGCATGTGCCTGCCCTTGGTGGCGTATGGCCTGCCTGCATTTTGATGGCTTTGACTTTGGGAAAGATTTTTTTCTTTTTTTTTTTTTTATTATTGTAAGTATTCATGCCATGTCCCTCATATCTTGCCCCCTAAGTTGTGTCTTCCTCCTTGACTTTTTCCCCTGCTTTTGCAACATCTGTGAGCTTAGTTTTTGCACCTTTTGGTCCTTTGCAATGCAGCTGATTTCCTCACAGCCTATTTTTTGAAGAGACTAAAATTCCAGATTTTCTGCTTTTTTCAATTGCATTTCATTTGAACCTATCACCTTTCCAGAGTGTTTGTAAGCCTTTCTTTTGGGATTCGCAAGATTCCTTTTCCCTTCCCGAAAGGAAATTTCATTTCCTTTTGGGAAGGGAAAAGGAATCTTGCGATTTCAATGGAGACCCATAGAGGAATCTTTGGTGCATGTCCCTGCACTTGATGGCAGGCCATGCCTTTTGATGGCTTTGACTTTGGGAAAGATTTTTTTCTTTTTTTGGTTGTTTTCTGAAGTGTTCATGCCATGTCCCTCATATCTTGCCCCCTAAGTTGTGTCTTCCTCCTTGACTTTTTCCCCTGCTTTTGCAACATCTGTGAGCTTAGTTTTGGCATCTTTTGGTCCTCTGCACTGCACCTGCTAAAACCCCAGGCCACTTTCTTAGAGTCACTAGATTTCCCAAATTTTATTTTTTTCTCCTCCAAGTGCAATTCCTTTGATGTTGACTACTTTCCAGCGTGTTTGTAGGTCCTTCTTTTCTGTTTTGGCCTTCAGTGGGGATCAATTTTGGCAAGCTTTGCTGCATGTGCCCCCTAAGTTGTGTCTTCCTCCTTGACTTTTTCCCCTGCTTTTGCAACATCTGTGAGCTTAGTTTTGGCACCTTTAGGTCCTTTGCACTGCACCTGATAAAACTTCAGGCCATTTTCTTAGAGTCAGTAACTTTCCCAAATTTTCTTTTTTTCTCCTCCAATTGCAATTCCTTTGATGTTGTCTCCATTCCAGCGTGTTTGTAGGTCCTTCTTTTCTGTTTTGGCCTTCAGTGGGGATCAATATTGGCAAGCTTTGCTGCATGTGCCCCCTAAGTTGTGTCTTCCTCCTTGACTTTTTCCCCTGCTTTTGCAACATCTGTGAGCTTAGTTTTGGCACCTTTTGGTCCTTTGCACTGCACCTGATATAAACCCAGGCCATTTTCTTAGAGTCACTAAATTTCCCAAATTTGCTTTTTTTCTCCTCCAATTGCAATTCCTTTGATGTTGTCTCCATTCCAGCGTGTTTGTAAGTCCTTCTTTTCTGTTTTGGCCTTCAGTGGGGATCAATTTTGGCAAGCTTTGCTGCATGTGCCTGCCCTTGCTGGCGTATGGCCTGCCTGCATTTTGATGGCTTTGACTGTGGGAAAGATTTTTTTCTTTTTTTGGTTGTTTTCTGAAGTGTTCATGCCATGTCCCTCATATCTTGCCCCCTAAGTTGTGTCTTCCTCCTTGACTTTTTCCCCTGCTTTTGCAACATCTGTGAGCTTAGTTTTGGCACCTTTTGGTCCTTTGCACTGCACCTGATATAAACCCAGGCCATTTTCTTAGAGTCATTAAATTTCCCAAAATTCCTTTTTTTCTCCTCCAATTGCAATTCCTTTGATGTTGTCTCCATTCCAGCATGTTTGTAAGTCCTTCTTTTCTGTTTTGGCCTTCAGTGGGGATCAATTTTGGCAAGCTTTGCTGCATGTGCCTGCCCTTGGTGGCGTATGGCCTGCCTGCATTTTGATGGCTTTGACTTTGGGAAAGATTTTTTTTTTTTTATTTTTTGTTTTGTTTTGTTTTAAGTACTCATGCCATGTCCCTCATATCTTGCCCCCTAAGTTCTGTCTTCCTCCTTGACTTTTTCCCCTGCTTTTGCAACATCTGTGAGCTTAGTTTTGGCCCCTTTTGGTCCTTTGCAATGCAGCTGATTTCCTCACAGCCTATTTTTTCTGGAGACTAAAATTGCCAATTTTCTGCTTTTTTCAATTGCATTTCATTTGAACCTATCTCCTTTCCAGAGTGTTTGTAAGCCTTTCTTTTGGGATTCGCAAGATTCCTTTTCCCTTCCCGAAAGGAAATGAAATTTCCTTTCGGGAAGGGAAAAGGAATCTTGCGATTTCAATGGGGACCAATAGAGGAATCTTTGGCGCATGTCCCTGCACTTGATGGCAGGCCATGCCTTTTGATGGCTTTGACTTTGGGAAAGATTTTTTTCTTTTTTTGGTTGTTTTCTGAAGTGTTCATGCCATGTCCCTCATATCTTGCCCCCTAAGTTGTGTCTTCCTCCTTGACTTTTTCCCCTGCTTTTGCAACATCTGTGAGCTTAGTTTTGGCATCTTTGGTTCTTTGCACTGCACATGATATACTGCCAGGCCATTTTCTTAGAGACACTAAATTTCCCAAATTTTCTTTTTTTCTCCTCCAATTGCAATTCCTTTGATGCTGACTCCTTTCCAGCGTGTTTGTAGGTCCTTCTTTTCTGTTTGGGCCTCCAGTGGGGATCAATTTTGGCAAGCTTTGCTGCATGTGCCCCCTAAGTTGTGTCTTCCTCCTTGACTTTTTCCCCTGCTTTTGCAACATCTGTGAGCTTAGTTTTGGCACCTTTTGGTCCTTTGCACTGCACCTGATATAAACGCAGGCCATTTTCTTAGAGTCACTAAATTTCCAAAATTTTCTTTTTTTCTCCTCCAATTGCAATTCCTTTGATGTTGACTCCTTTCCAGCGTGTTTGTAGGTCCTTCTTTTCTGTTTTGGCCTTCAGTGGGGATCAATTTTGGCAAGCTTTGCTGCATGTGCCTGCCCTTGGTGGCGTATGGCCTGCCTGCATTTTGATGGCTTTGACTTTGGGAAAGATTTTTTTTTTTTTTTTGTTTGTTTTCTGAAGTGTTCATGCCATGTCCCTCACATCTTGCCCCCTAAGTTGTGTCTTCCTCCTTGACTTTTTCCCCTGCTTTTGCAACATTTGTGTGCTTAGTTTTGGCACCTTTTGGTCCTTTGCAATGCACCTGATAAAACCCCGGGCCATTTTCTTAGAGTCACTAAATTTCCCAAATTTTCTTTTTTTCTCCTCCAATTGCAATTCCTTTGATGTTGACTCCTTTCCAGCGTGTTTGTAAGTCCTTCTTTTCTGTTTTGGCCTTCAGTGGGGATCAATTTTGGCAAGCTCTGCTGCATGTGCCTGCCCTTGGTGGCGTATGGCCTGCCTGCATTTTGATGGCTTTGACTGTGGGAAAGATTTTTTTCTTTTTTTGTTTGTTTTCTGAAGTGTTCATGCCATGTCCCTCATATCTTTCTCCCTAAGTTGTGTCTTCCTCCTTGACTTTTTCCCCTGCTTTTGCAACATCTGTGAGCTTAGTTTTGGCATCTTTTGGTCCTTTTCACTGCACCTGATATAAACCCAGGCCATTTTCTTAGAATCACTAACTTACCAAATTTTCTTTTCTTATCATAGAAATTGAATTCCTTTGATGTTGTCTCCATTCCAGCGTGTTTGTAAGTCCTTCTTTTCTGTTTTGGCCTTCAGTGGGGATCAATTTTGGCAAGATTTGCTGCATGTGCCTGTCCTTGGTGGCGTATGGCCTGCCTGCATTTTGATGGCTTTGACTTTGGGAAAGATTTTTTCTTTTTTTTTTTTTATTATTTTAAGTATTCA
The DNA here is from genome assembly GCA_021963965.1 of Artemisiospiza belli. Taxonomy (NCBI): domain Eukaryota; kingdom Metazoa; phylum Chordata; class Aves; order Passeriformes; family Passerellidae; genus Artemisiospiza; species Artemisiospiza belli. Next base: position 236,780 of record JAKDEW010000364.1, on the reverse strand, counting down.
TGCCATGTCCCTCATATCTTGCCCCCTAAGTTGTGTCTTCCTCCTTGACTTTTTCCCCTGCTTTTGCAACATCTGTGAGCTTAGTTTTGGAATTTTTTGGTCCTTTGCACTGCACCTGGTAAAACCCCGGGCCATTTTCTTAGAGTCACTAAATTTCCCATATTTCCTTTTTTCTCCTCCAATTGAAATTCCTTTGATGTTGTCTCCATTCCAGCGTGTTTGTAGGACCTTCTTTTCTGTTTTGCCCTTCAGTGGGGATCAATTTTGGCAAGCTTTGCTGCATGTGCCTGCCCTTGGTGGCGTATGGCCTGCTTGCATTTTGATGGCTTTGACTGTGGGAAAGATTTTTTTCTTTTTTTTGTTTTGTTTTGTTTTAAGTATTCATGCCATGTCCCTCATATCTTGCCCCCTAATTTCTGTCTTCTTCCTTGACTTTTTCCCCTGCTTTTGCAATATCTGTGAGCTTAGTTTTGGCACCTTTTGGTCCTTTGCAATGCACCTGATAAAACCCCGGGCCATTTTCTTAGAGTCACTAAATTTCCCAAATTCCTTTTTTCTCCTCCAATTGCAATTCCTTTGATGGTGTCTCCATTCCAGCGTGTTTGTAGCTTGTTCTTTTCTGTTTTGGCCTTCAGTGGGGATCAATTTTGGCAAGCTTTGCTGCATGTTCCTGCCCTTGCTGGCGTATGGCCTGCCTGCATTTTGATGGCTTTGACTGTGGGAAAGATTTTTTTCTTTTTTTGGTTGTTTTCTGAAGTGTTCATGCCATGTCCCTCATATCTTGCCCCCTAAGTTGTGTCTTCCTCCTTGACTTTTTCCCCTGCTTTTGCAACATCTGTGAGCTTAGTTTTGGCATCTTTGGTCCCTTGCACTGCACATGATATACTGCCAGGCCATTTTCTTAGAGTCACTAAATTTCCCAAATTTTTTTTTTTTCTCCTCCAATTGCAATTCCTTTGATGCTGACTCCTTTGCAGCGTGTTTGTAGGTCCTTTTTTTCTGTTTTGGCCTTCAGTGGGGATCAATTTTGGCAAGCTTTGCTGCATGTGCCCCCTAAGTTGTGTCTTCCTCCTTGACTTTTTCCCCTGCTTTTGCAACATCTGTGAGCTTAGTTTTGGCCCCTTTTGGTCCTTTGCAATGCAGCTGATTTCCTCACAGCCTGTTTTTTGAAGCGACTAAAATTCCCGATTTTCTGCTTTTTTCAATTGCATTTCATTTGAACCTATCTCCTTTCCAGAGTGTTTGTAAGCCTTTCTTTTGGGATTCGCAAGATTCCTTTTCCCTTCCCGAAAGGAAATTTCATTTCCTTTTGGGAAGGGAAAAGGAATCTTGCGATTTCAATGGGGACCAATAGAGGAATCTTTGGTGCATGTCCCTGCACTTGATGGCAGGCCATGCCTTTTGATGGCTTTGACTTTGGGAAAGATTTTTTTCTTTTTTGGGTTGTTTCTGAAGTGTTCATGCCATGTCCCTCATATCTTGCCCCCTAAGTTGTGTCTTCCTCCTTGACTTTTTTCCCTGCTTTTGCAACATCTGTGAGCTTAGTTTTGGCACCTTTTGGTCCTTTGCAATGCACCTGATAAAACCCCGGGCCATTTTCTTAGAGTCACTAAATTTCCCAAATTTTCTTTTTTTCTCCTCCAATTGCCAATTCCTTTTATGTTGACTCCTTTCCAGCGTGTTGTAGGTCCTTCTTTTCTGTTTTGGCCTTTCAGTGGGGATCAATTTTGGCAAGCTCTGCTGCATGTGCCTGCCCTTGGTGGCGTATGGCCTGCCTGCATTTTGATGGCTTTGACTGTGGGAAAGATTTTTTTCTTTTTTTGGTTGTTTTCTGAAGTGTTCATGCCATGTCCCTCATATCTTGCCCCCTAAGTTGTGTCTTCCTCCTTGACTTTTTCCCCTGCTTTTGCAACATCTGTGAGCTTAGTTTTGGCACCTTTTGGTCCTTTGCAATGCAGCTGATTTCCTCACAGCCTGTTTTTTGAAGAGACTAAAATTCCCGATTTTCTGCTTTTTTCAATTGCATTTCATTTGAACCTATCTCCTTTCCAGAGTGTTTGTAAGCCTTTCTTTTGGGGATTCGCAAGATTCCCTTTTCCCTTCCCGAAAGGAAATGAAATTTCCTTTTGGGAAGGGAAAGGAATCTTGCGATTTCAATGGGGACCAATAGAGGAATCTTTGGTGCATGTCTCTGCACTTGATGGCAGGCCATGCCTTTTGATGGCTTTGACTGTGGGAAAGATTTTTTTTCTTTTTTTGGTTGTTTTCTGAAGTGTTCATGCCATGTCCCTCCTATCTTGCCCCCTAAGTTGTGTCTTCCTCCTTGACTTTTTCCCCTGCTTTTGCAACATCTGTGAGCTTAGTTTTGGCATCTTTTGGTCCTTTTCACTGCACCTGATATAAACCCAGGCCATTTTCTTAGAATCACTACTTACCAAATTTTCTTTTTTTATCATATAAATTGAATTCCTTTGATGTTGTCTCCATTCCAGCGTGTTTGTAAGTCCTTCTTTTCTGTTTTGGCCTTCAGTGGGGATCAATTTTGGCAAGCTCTGCTGCATGTGCCCCCTAAGTTGTGTCTTCCTCCTTGACTTTTTCCCCTGCTTTTGCAACATCTGTGAGCTTAGTTTTGGCACCTTTAAGTCCTTTGCACTGCACCTGATAAAACCCCAGGCCATTTTCTTAGAGTCAGTAACTTTCCCAAATTTTCTTTTTTTCTCCTCCAATTGCAATTCCTTTGATGTTGTCTCCATTCCAGCGTGTTTGTAGGTCCTTCTTTTCTGTTTTGGCCTTCAGTGGGGATCAATTTTGGCAAACTTTGCTGCATGTGCCTGCACTTGCTGGCGTATGGCCTGCCTGCATTTTGATGCCTTTGACTTTTGGAAAGATTTTTTTCTTTTTTTTTTCTTTTTTGTTTGAAGTATTCATGCCATGTCCCTCATATCTTGCCCACTAAGTTGTGTCTTCCTCCTTGACTTTTTCCCCTGCTTTTGCAACATCTGTGAGGCTTAGTTTTGGCATCTTTTGGTCCTTTGCACTGCACCTGATATAAACCCAGGCCATTTTCTTAGAGTCACTAAATTTCCCAAATTTTCTTTTTTTCTCCTCCAATTGCAATTCCTTTGATGTTGACTCCTTTCCAGCGGTGTTTGTAGGTCCTTCTTTTCTGTTTTGGCCTTCAGTGGGGATCAATTTTGGCAAGCTTTGCTGCACGTGCCTGCCCTTGGTGGCGTATGGCCTGCCTGCATTTTGATGGCTTTGACTTTGGGAAAGATTTTTTTTTTTTTTTTTTGTTTGTTTTAAGTATTCATGCCATGTCCTTCATATCTTGCCCCCTAAGTTGTGTCTTCCTCCTTGACTTTTTCCCCTGCTTTTGCAACATCTGTGAGCTTAGTTTTGGCATCTTTGGGTCCTTTGCACTGCACATGATATACTGCCAGGCCATTTTCTTAGAGTCACTAAATTTCCCAAATTTTCTTTTTTTTCTCCTCCAATTGCAATTCCTTTGATGTTGACTCCTTTCCAGCGTCTTTGTAGGTCCTTCTTTTCTGTTTTGGCCTTCAGTGTGGATCAATTTTGGCAAGCTTTGCTGCATGTGCCTGCCCTTGGTGGCGTATGGCCCTGCCTGCATTTTGATGGCTTGACTTTGGGAAAGATTTTTTTCTTGTTTTTTTTTTTATTATTGTAAGTATTCATGCCATGTCCCTCATATCTTGCCCCCTAAGTTGTGTCTTCCTCCTTGACTTTTTCCCCTGCTTTTGCAACATCTGTGAGCTTAGTTTTGCACCTTTTGTTCCTTTGCAATGCAGCTGATTTCCTCACAGCCTATTTTTTGAAGAGACTAAAATTCCAGATTTTCTGCTTTTTTCAATTGCATTTCATTTGAACCTATCACCTTTCCAGAGTGTTTGTAAGCCTTTTCTTTTGGGATTCGCAAGATTCCTTTTCCCTTCCCGAAAGGAAATTTCATTTCCTTTTGGGAAGGGAAAAGGAATCTTGCGATTTCAATGGAGACCCATAGAGGAATCTTTGGTGCATGTCCCTGCACTTGATGGCAGGCCATGCCTTTTGATGGCTTTGACTTTGGGAAAGATTTTTTTCTTTTTTTGGTTGTTTTCTGAAGTGTTCATGCCATGTCCCTCATATCTTGCCCCCTAAGTTGTGTCTTCCTCCTTGACTTTTTCCCTGCTTTGCAACATCTGTGAGCTTAGTTTTGGCATCTTTTGGTCCTCTGCACTGCACCTGCTAAAACCCCAGGCCACTTTCTTAGAGGCACTAGATTTCCCAAATTTTATTTTTTTCTCCTCCAAGTGCAATTCCTTTGATGTTGACTACTTTCCAGCGTGTTTGTAGGTCCTTCTTTTCTGTTTTGGCCTTCAGTGGGGATCAATTTTGGCAAGCTTTGCTGCATGTGCCCCCTAAGTTGTGTCTTCCTCCTTGACTTTTTTCCCCTGCTTTTGCAACATCTGTGAGCTTAGTTTTGGCACCTTTAAGTCCTTTGCACTGCACCTGATAAAACTTCAGGCCATTTTTCTTAGAGTCAGTAACTTTCCCAAATTTTCTTTTTTTCTCCTCCAATTGCAATTCCTTTGATGTTGTCTCCATTCCAGCGTGTTTGTAGGTCCTTCTTTTCTGTTTTGGCCTTCAGTGGGGATCAATATTGGCAAGCTTTGCTGCATGTGCCCCCTGAAGTTGTGTCTTCCTCCTTGACTTTTTCCCCTGCTTTTGCAACATCTGTGAGCTTAGTTTTGGCACCTTTTGGTCCTTTTGCACTGCACCTGATATAAACCCAGGCCATTTTCTTAGAGTCACTAAATTCCCAAATTTGCTTTTTTTCTCCTCCAATTGCAATTCCTTTGATGTTGTCTCCATTCCAGCGTGTTTGTAAGTCCTTCTTTTCTGTTTTGGCCTTCAGTGGGGATCAATTTTGGCAAGCTTTGCTGCATGTGCCTGCCCTTGCTGGCGTATGGCCTGCCTGCATTTTGATGGCTTTGACTGTGGGAAAGATTTTTTTCTTTTTTTGGTTGTTTTCTGAAGTGTTCATGCCATGTCCCTCATATCTTGCCCCCTAAGTTGTGTCTTCCTCCTTGACTTTTTCCCCCTGCTTTTGCAACATCTGTGAGCTTAGTTTTGGCACCTTTTGGTCCTTTGCACTGCACCTGATATAAACCCAGGCCATTTCTTAGAGTCATTAAATTTCCCAAAATTCCTTTTTTCTCCTCCAATTGCAATTCCTTTGATGTTGTCTCCATTCCAGCATGTTTGTAAGTCCTTCTTTTCTGTTTTGGCCTTCAGTGGGGATCAATTTTGGCAAGCTTTGCTGCATGTGCCTGCCCTTGTGGCGTATGGCCTGCCTGCATTTTGATGGCTTTGACTTTGGGAAAGATTTTTTTTTTTTTTATTTTTTGTTTTGTTTTGTTTTAAGTACTCTGCCATGTCCCTCATATCTTGCCCCCCTAAGTTCTGTCTTCCTCCTTGACTTTTTCCCCTGCTTTTGCAACATCTGTGAGCTTAGTTTTGGCCCCTTTTGGTCCTTTGCAATGCAGCTGATTTCCTCACAGCCTATTTTTTCTGGAGACTAAAAATGCCAATTTTCTGCTTTTTTTCAATTGCATTTCATTTGAACCTATCTCCTTTCCAGAGTGTTTGTAAGCCTTTCTTTTGGGATTCGCAAGATTCCTTTTCCCTTCCCGAAAGGAAATGAAATTTTCCTTTCGGGAAGGGAAAAGGAATCTTGCGATTTCAATGGGGACCAATAGAGAAATCTTTGGCGCATGTCCCTGCACTTGATGGCAGGCCATGCCTTTTGATGGCTTTGACTTTGGGAAAGTTTTTTTTCTTTTTTTGGTTGTTTTCTGAAGTGTTCATGCCATGTCCCTCATATCTTGCCCCCTAAGTTGTGTCTTCCTCCTTGACTTTTTCCCCTGCTTTTGCACATCTGTGAGCTTAGTTTTGGCATCTTTGGTTCTTTGCACTGCACATGATATACTGCCAGGCCATTTTCCTTAGAGTCACTAAATTTCCCAAATTTTCTTTTTTTCTCCTCCAAATTGCAATTCCTTTGATGCTGACTCCTTCCAGCGTGTTTGTAGGTCCTTCTTTTCTGTTTGGGCCTCCAGTGGGGATCAATTTTGGCAAGCTTTGCTGCATGTGCCCCCTAAGTTGTGTCTTCCTCCTTGACTTTTTCCCCTGCTTTTGCAACATCTGTGAGCTTAGTTTTGGCACCTTTTGGTCCTTTGCACTGCACCTGATATAAACGCAGGCCATTTTCTTAGAGTCACTAAATTTCCAAAATTTTCTTTTTTTTCTCCTCCAATTGCAATTCCTTTGATGTTGACTCCTTTCCAGCGTGTTTGTAGGTCCTTCTTTTCTGTTTGGCCTTCAGTGGGGATCAATTTTGGCAAGCTTTGCTGCATGTGCCTGCCCTTGCTGGCGTATGGCCTGCCTGCATTTTGATGGCTTTTGACTTTGGGGAAAGATTTTTTTTTTTTTTTTGTTTGTTTTCTGAAGTGTTTCATGCCATGTCCCTCACATCTTGCCCCCTAAGTTGTGTCTTCCTCCTTGACTTTTTCCCCTGCTTTTGCAACATTGTGTGCTTAGTTTTGGCACCTTTTGGTCCTTTGCAATGCACCTGATAAAACCCCGGGCCATTTTCTTAGAGTCACTAAATTTCCCAAATTTCTTTTTTTCTCCTCCAATTGCAATTCCTTTGATGTTGACTCCTTTCCAGCGTGTTTGTAAGTCCTTCTTTTCTGTTTTGGCATTCAGTGGGGATCAATTTTGGCAAGCTCTGCTGCATGTGCCTGCCCTTGGTGGCGTATGGCCTGCCTGCATTTTGATGGCTTTGACTGTGGGAAAGATTTTTTTTCCTTTTTTTGTTTGTTTTCTGAAGTGTTCATGCCATGTCCCTCATATCTTTCTCCCTAAGTTGTGTCTTCCTCCTTGACTTTTTCCCCTGCTTTTGCAACATCTGTGAGCTTAGTTTTGGCATCTTTTGGTCCTTTTCACTGCACCTGATATAAACCCAGGCCATTTTCTTAGAATCACAAACTTACCAAATTTTCTTTTCTTATCATAGAAATTGAATTCCTTTGATGTTGTCTGCATTCCAGCGTGTTTGTAAGTCCTTCTTTTCTGTTTTGGCCTTCAGTGGGGATCAATTTTGGCAAGATTTGCTGCATGTGCCTGTCCTTGGTGGCGTATGGCCTGCCTGCATTTTGATGGCTTTGACTTTGGAAAGATTTTTTCTTTTTTTTTTTTTTATTATTTTTAAGTATTCATGCCATGTCCCCTCATATCTTGCCCCCTAAGTTGTGTCTTCCTCCTTGACTTTTTCCCCTGCTTTTGCAACATCTGTGAGCTTAGTTTTGGAATTTTTTTGGTCCTTTGCACTGCACCTGGTAAAACCCCGGGCCATTTTCTTAGAGTCACTAAATTTCCCATATTTCCTTTTTTCTCCTCCAATTGAATTCCTTTGATGTTGTCTCCATTCCAGCGTGTTTGTAGGACCTTCTTTTCTGTTTTGCCCTTCAGTGGGCAATTTTGGCAAGCTTTGCTGCATGTGCCTGCCCTTGGTGGCGTATGGCCTGCTTGCATTTTGATGGCTTTGACTGTGGGAAAGATTTTTTTCTTTTTTTTGTTTTGTTTTGTTTTAAGTATTCATGCCATGTCCCTCATATCTTGCCCCCTAATTTCTGTCTTCTTCCTTGACTTTTTCCCCTGCTTTTGCAATATCTGTGAGCTTAGTTTTGGCACCTTTTGGTCCTTTGCAATGCACCTGATAAAACCCCGGGCCATTTTCTTAGAGTCACTAAATTTCCCAAATTCCTTTTTTCTCCTCCAATTGCAATTCCTTTGATGGTGTCTCCATTCCAGCGTGTTTGTAGCTTGTTCTTTTCTGTTTTGGCCTTCAGTGGGGATCAATTTTGGCAAGCTTTGCTGCATGTTCCTGCCCTTGCTGGCGTATGGCCTGCCTGCATTTTGATGGCTTTGACTGTGGGAAAGATTTTTTTCTTTTTTTGGTTGTTTTCTGAAGTGTTCATGCCATGTCCCTCATATCTTGCCCCCTAAGTTGTGTCTTCCTCCTTGACTTTTTCCCCTGCTTTTGCAACATCTGTGAGCTTAGTTTTGGCATCTTTGGTCCCTTGCAGTGCACATGATATACTGCCAGGCCATTTTCTTAGAGTCACTAAATTTCCCAAATTTTCTTTTTTTCTCCTCCAATTGCAATTCCTTTGATGCTGACTCCTTTGCAGCGTGTTTGTAGGTCCTTTTTTTCTGTTTTGGCCTTCAGTGGGGATCAATTTTGGCAAGCTTTGCTGCATGTGCCCCCTAAGTTGTGTCTTCCTCCTTGACTTTTTCCCCTGCTTTTGCAACATCTGTGAGCTTAGTTTTGGCCCCTTTTGGTCCTTTGCAATGCAGCTGATTTCCTCACAGCCTGTTTTTTGAAGCGACTAAAATTCCCGATTTTCTGCTTTTTTCAATTGCATTTCATTTGAACCTATCTCCTTTCCAGAGTGTTTGTAAGCCTTTCTTTTGGGATTCGCAAGATTCCTTTTCCCTTCCCAAAAGGAAATTTCATTTCCTTTTGGGAAGGGAAAAGGAATCTTGCGATTTCAATGGGGACCAATAGAGGAATCTTTGGTGCATGTCCCTGCACTTGATGGCAGGCCATGCCTTTTGATGGCTTTGACTTTGGGAAAGATTTTTTTCTTTTTTTGGTTGTTTTCTGAAGTGTTCATGCCATGTCCCTCATATCTTGCCCCCTAAGTTGTGTCTTCCTCCTTGACTTTTTTCCCTGCTTTTGCAACATCTGTGAGCTTAGTTTTGGCACCTTTTGGTCCTTTGCAATGCACCTGATAAAACCCCGGGCCATTTTCTTAGAGTCACTAAATTTCCCAAATTTTCTTTTTTTCTCCTCCAATTGCAATTCCTTTTATGTTGACTCCTTTCCAGCATGTTTGTAGGTCCTTCTTTTCTGTTTTGGCCTTCAGTGGGGATCAATTTTGGCAAGCTCTGCTGCATGTGCCTGCCCTTGGTGGCGTATGGCCTGCCTGCATTTTGATGGCTTTGACTGTGGGAAAGATTTTTTTCTTTTTTTGGTTGTTTTCTGAAGTGTTCATGCCATGTCCCTCATATCTTGCCCCCTAAGTTGTGTCTTCCTCCTTGACTTTTTCCCCTGCTTTTGCGACATCTGTGAGCTTAGTTTTGGCACCTTTTGGTCCTTTGCAATGCAGCTGATTTCCTCACAGCCTGTTTTTTGAAGAGACTAAAATTCCCGATTTTCTGCTTTTTTCAATTGCATTTCATTTGAACCTATCTCCTTTCCAGAGTGTTTGTAAGCCTTTCTTTTGGGATTCGCAAGATTCCTTTTCCCTTCCCGAAAGGAAATTTCATTTCCTTTTGGGAAGGGAAAAGGAATCTTGCGATTTCAATGGGGACCAATAGAGGAATCTTTGGTGCATGTCTCTGCACTTGATGGCAGGCCATGCCTTTTGATGGCTTTGACTGTGGGAAAGATTTTTTTCTTTTTTTGGTTGTTTTCTGAAGTGTTCATGCCATGTCCCTCATATCTTGCCCCCTAAGTTGTGTCTTCCTCCTTGACTTTTTCCCCTGCTTTTGCAACATCTGTGAGCTTAGTTTTGGCATCTTTTGGTCCTTTTCACTGCACCTGATATAAACCCAGGCCATTTTCTTAGAATCACTAACTTACCAAATTTTCTTTTTTTATCATATAAATTGAATTCCTTTGATGTTGTCTCCATTCCAGCGTGTTTGTAAGTCCTTCTTTTCTGTTTTGGCCTTCAGTGGGGATCAATTTTGGCAAGCTCTGCTGCATGTGCCCCCTAAGTTGTGTCTTCCTCCTTGACTTTTTCCCCTGCTTTTGCAACATCTGTGAGCTTAGTTTTGGCACCTTTAAGTCCTTTGCACTGCACCTGATAAAACCCCAGGCCATTTTCTTAGAGTCAGTAACTTTCCCAAATTTTCTTTTTTTCTCCTCCAATTGCAATTCCTTTGATGTTGTCTCCATTCCAGCGTGTTTGTAGGTCCTTCTTTTCTGTTTTGGCCTTCAGTGGGGATCAATTTTGGCAAACTTTGCTGCATGTGCCTGCACTTGCTGGCGTATGGCCTGCCTGCATTTTGATGCCTTTGACTTTTGGAAAGATTTTTTCTTTTTTTTTTCTTTTTTGTTTGAAGAATTCATGCCATGTCCCTCATATCTTGCCCACTAAGTTGTGTCTTCCTCCTTGACTTTTTCCCCTGCTTTTGCAACATCTGTGAGCTTAGTTTTGGCATCTTTTGGTCCTTTGCACTGCACCTGATATAAACCCAGGCCATTTTCTTAGAGTCACTAAATTTCCCAAATTTTCTTTTTTTCTCCTCCAATTGCAATTCCTTTGATGTTGACTCCTTTCCAGCGTCTTTGTAGGTCCTTCTTTTCTGTTTTGGCCTTCAGTGGGGATCAATTTTGGCAAGCTTTGCTGCACGTGCCTGCCCTTGGTGGCGTATGGCCTGCCTGCATTTTGATGGCTTTGACTTTGGGAAAGATTTTTTTTTTTTTTTTTTTGTTTGTTTTAAGTATTCATGCCATGTCCTTCATATCTTGCCCCCTAAGTTGTGTCTTCCTCCTTGACTTTTTCCCCTGCTTTTGCAACATCTGTGAGCTTAGTTTTGGCATCTTTTGGTCCTTTGCACTGCACATGATATACTGCCAGGCCATTTTCTTAGAGTCACTAAATTTCCCAAATTTTCTTTTTTTCTCCTCCAATTGCAATTCCTTTGATGTTGACTCCTTTCCAGCGTGTTTGTAGGTCCTTCTTTTCTGTTTTGGCCTTCAGTGTGGATCAATTTTGGCAAGCTTTGCTGCATGTGCCTGCCCTTGGTGGCGTATGGCCTGCCTGCATTTTGATGGCTTTGACTTTGGGAAAGATTTTTTTCTTTTTTTTTTTTTTATTATTGTAAGTATTCATGCCATGTCCCTCATATCTTGCCCCCTAAGTTGTGTCTTCCTCCTTGACTTTTTCCCCTGCTTTTGCAACATCTGTGAGCTTAGTTTTTGCACCTTTTGGTCCTTTGCAATGCAGCTGATTTCCTCACAGCCTATTTTTTGAAGAGACTAAAATTCCAGATTTTCTGCTTTTTTCAATTGCATTTCATTTGAACCTATCACCTTTCCAGAGTGTTTGTAAGCCTTTCTTTTGGGATTCGCAAGATTCCTTTTCCCTTCCCGAAAGGAAATTTCATTTCCTTTCGGGAAGGGAAAAGGAATCTTGCGATTTCAATGGAGACCCATAGAGGAATCTTTGGTGCATGTCCCTGCACTTGATGGCAGGCCATGCCTTTTGATGGCTTTGACTTTGGGAAAGATTTTTTTCTTTTTTTGGTTGTTTTCTGAAGTGTTCATGCCATGTCCCTCATATCTTGCCCCCTAAGTTGTGTCTTCCTCCTTGACTTTTTCCCCTGCTTTTGCAACATCTGTGAGCTTAGTTTTGGCATCTTTTGGTCCTCTGCACTGCACCTGCTAAAACCCCAGGCCACTTTCTTAGAGTCACTAGATTTCCCAAATTTTATTTTTTTCTCCTCCAAGTGCAATTCCTTTGATGTTGACTCCTTTCCAGCGTGTTTGTAGGTCCTTCTTTTCTGTTTTGGCCTTCAGTGGGGATCAATTTTGGCAAGCTTTGCTGCATGTGCCCCCTAAGTTGTGTCTTCCTCCTTGACTTTTTCCCCTGCTTTTGCAACATCTGTGAGCTTAGTTTTGGCACCTTTAAGTCCTTTGCACTGCACCTGATAAAACTTCAGGCCATTTTCTTAGAGTCAATAACTTTCCCAAATTTTCTTTTTTTCTCCTCCAATTGCAATTCCTTTGATGTTGTCTCCATTCCAGCGTGTTTGTAAGTCCTTCTTTTCTGTTTTGGCCTTCAGTGGGGATCAATTTTGGCAAGCTTTGCTGCATGTGCCTGCCCTTGGTGGCGTATGGCCTGCCTGCATTTTGATGGCTTTGACTTTGGGAAAGATTTTTTTTTTTTTATTTTTTGTTTTGTTTTGTTTTAAGTACTCATGCCATGTCCCTCATATCTTGCCCCCTAAGTTCTGTCTTCCTCCTTGACTTTTTCCCCTGCTTTTGCAACATCTGTGAGCTTAGTTTTGGCACCTTTTGGTCCTTTGCAATGCAGCTGATTTCCTCACAGCCTATTTTTTGAAGAGACTAAAATTCCCGATTTTCTGCTTTTTTCAATTGCATTTCATTTGAACCTATCTCCTTTCCAGAGTGTTTGTAAGCCTTTCTTTTGGGATTCGCAAGATTCCTTTTCCCTTCCCGAAAGGAAATGAAATTTCCTTTTGGGAAGGGAAAAGGAATCTTGCGATTTCAATGGGGACCAATAGAGGAATCTTTGGCGCATGTCCCTGCACTTGATGGCAGGCCATGCCTTTTGATGGCTTTGACTTTGGGAAAGTTTTTTTTCTTTTTTTGGTTGTTTTCTGAAGTGTTCATGCCATGTCCCTCATATCTTGCCCCCTAAGTTGTGTCTTCCTCCTTGACTTTTTCCCCTGCTTTTGCAACATCTGTGAGCTCAGTTTTGGCATCTTTGGTTCTTTGCACTGCACATGATATACTGCCATGCCATTTTCTTAGAGTCACTAAATTTCCCAAATTTTCTTTTTTTCTCCTCCAATTGCAATTCCTTTGATGCTGACTCCTTTCCAGCGTGTTTGTAGGTCCTTCTTTTCTGTTTGGGCCTCCAGTGGGGATCAATTTTGGCAAGCTTTGCTGCATGTGCCCCCTAAGTTGTGTCTTCCTCCTTGACTTTTTCCCCTGCTTTTGCAACATCTGTGAGCTTAGTTTTGGCACCTTTTGGTCCTTTGCACTGCACCTGATATAAACGCAGGCCATTTTCTTAGAGTCACTAAATTTCCAAAATTTTCTTTTTTTCTCCTCCAATTGCAATTTGTTTGATGTTGACTCCTTTCCAGCGTGTTTGTAGGTCCTTCTTTTCTGTTTTGGCCTTCAGTGGGGATCAATTTTGGCAAGCTTTGCTGCATGTGCCTGCCCTTGGTGGCGTATGGCCTGCCTGCATTTTGATGGCTTTGACTTTGGGAAAGATTTTTTTTTTTTTTTTGTTTGTTTTCTGAAGTGTTCATGCCATGTCCCTCACATCTTGCCCCCTAAGTTGTGTCTTCCTCCTTGACTTTTTCCCCTGCTTTTGCAACATTTGTGTGCTTAGTTTTGGCACCTTTTGGTCCTTTGCAATGCACCTGATAAAACCCCGGGCCATTTTCTTAGAGTCACTAAATTTCCAAAATTTTCTTTTTTTCTCCTCCAATTGCAATTCCTTTGATGTTGACTCCTTTCCAGCGTGTTTGTAAGTCCTTCTTTTCTGTTTTGGCCTTCAGTGGGGATCAATTTTGGCAAGCTCTGCTGCATGTGCCTGCCCTTGGTGGCGTATGGCCTGCCTGCATTTTGATGGCTTTGACTGTGGGAAAGATTTTTTTCTTTTTTTGTTTGTTTTCTGAAGTGTTCATGCCATGTCCCTCATATCTTTCTCCCTAAGTTGTGTCTTCCTCCTTGACTTTTTCCCCTGCTTTTGCAACATCTGTGAGCTTAGTTTTGGCATCTTTTGGTCCTTTTCACTGCACCTGATATAAACCCAGGCCATTTTCTTAGAATCACTAACTTACCAAATTTTCTTTTCTTATCATAGAAATTGAATTCCTTTGATGTTGTCTCCATTCCAGCGTGTTTGTAAGTCCTTCTTTTCTGTTTTGGCCTTCAGTGGGGATCAATTTTGGCAAGATTTGCTGCATGTGCCTGTCCTTGGTGGCGTATGGCCTGCCTGCATTTTGATGGCTTTGACTTTGGGAAAGATTTTTTCTTTTTTTTTTTTTATTATTTTAAGTATTCATGCCATGTCCCTCATATCTTGCCCCCTAAGTTGTGTCTTCCTCCTTGACTTTTTCCCCTGCTTTTGCAACATCTGTGAGCTTAGTTTTGGAATTTTTTGGTCCTTTGCACTGCACCTGGTAAAACCCCGGGCCATTTTCTTAGAGTCACTAAATTTCCCATATTTCCTTTTTTCTCCTCCAATTGAAATTCCTTTGATGTTGTCTCCATTCCAGCGTGTTTGTAGGACCTTCTTTTCTGTTTTGCCCTTCAGTGGGGATCAATTTTGGCAAGCTTTGCTGCATGTGCCTGCCCTTGGTGGCGTATGGCCTGCCTGCATTTTGATGGCTTTGACTGTGGGAAAGATTTTTTTCTTTTTTTTGTTTTGTTTTGTTTTAAGTATTCATGCCATGTCCCTCATATCTTGCCCCCTAATTTCTGTCTTCTTCCTTGACTTTTTCCCCTGCTTTTGCAATATCTGTGAGCTTAGTTTTGGCACCTTTTGGTCCTTTGCAATGCACCTGATAAAACCCCGGGCCATTTTCTTAGAGTCACTAAATTTCCCAAATTCCTTTTTTCTCCTCCAATTGCAATTCCTTTGATGGTGTCTCCATTCCAGCGTGTTTGTAGCTTGTTCTTTTCTGTTTTGGCCTTCAGTGGGGATCAATTTTGGCAAGCTTTGCTGCATGTACTGCCCTTGCTGGCGTATGGCCTGCCTGCATTTTGATGGCTTTGACTGTGGGAAAGATTTTTTTCTTTTTTTGGTTGTTTTCTGAAGTGTTCATGCCATGTCCCTCATATCTTGCCCCCTAAGTTGTGTCTTCCTCCTTGACTTTTTCCCCTGCTTTTGCAACATCTGTGAGCTTAGTTTTGGCATCTTTGGTCCCTTGCACTGCACATGATATACTGCCAGGCCTTTTTCTTAGAGTCACTAAATTTCCCAAATTTTCTTTTTTTCTCCTCCAATTGCAATTCCTTTGATGCTGACTCCTTTGCAGCGTGTTTGTAGGTCCTTTTTTTCTGTTTTGGCCTTCAGTGGGGATCAATTTTGGCAAGCTTTGCTGCATGTGCCCCCTAAGTTGTGTCTTCCTCCTTGACTTTTTCCCCTGCTTTTGCAACATCTGTGAGCTTAGTTTTGGCCCCTTTTGGTCCTTTGCAATGCAGCTGATTTCCTCACAGCCTGTTTTTTGAAGAGACTAAAATTCCCGATTTTCTGCTTTTTTCAATTGCATTTCATTTGAACCTATCTCCTTTCCAGAGTGTTTGTAAGCCTTTCTTTTGGGATTCGCAAGATTCCTTTTCCCTTCCCGAAAGGAAATGAAATTTCCTTTCGGGAAGGGAAAAGGAATCTTGCGATTTCAATGGGGACCAATAGAGGAATCTTTGGTGCATGTCCCTGCACTTGATGGCAGGCCATGCCTTTTGATGGCTTTGACTTTGGGAAAGATTTTTTTCTTTTTTTGGTTGTTTTCTGAAGTGTTCATGCCATGTCCCTCATATCTTGCCCCCTAAGTTGTGTCTTCCTCCTTGACTTTTTTCCCTGCTTTTGCAACATCTGTGAGCTTAGTTTTGGCACCTTTTGGTCCTTTGCAATGCACCTGATAAAACCCCGGGCCATTTTCTTAGAGTCACTAAATTTCCCAAATTTTCTTTTTTTCTCCTCCAATTGCAATTCCTTTTATGTTGACTCCTTTCCAGCGTGTTTGTAGGTCCTTCTTTTCTGTTTTGGCCTTCAGTGGGGATCAATTTTGGCAAGCTCTGCTGCATGTGCCTGCCCTTGGTGGCGTATGGCCTGCCTGCATTTTGATGGCTTTGACTGTGGGAAAGATTTTTTTCTTTTTTTGTTTGTTTTCTGAAGTGTTCATGCCATGTCCCTCATATCTTGCCCCCTAAGTTGTGTCTTCCTCCTTGACTTTTTCCCCTGCTTTTGCAACATCTGTGAGCTTAGTTTTGGCACCTTTTGGTCCTTTGCAATGCAGCTGATTTCCTCACATCCTGTTTTTTGAAGAGACTAAAATTCCCGATTTTCTGCTTTTTTCAATTGCATTTCATTTGAACCTATCTCCTTTCCAGAGTGTTTGTAAGCCTTTCTTTTGGGATTCGCAAGATTCCTTTTCCCTTCCCGAAAGGAAATTTCATATCCTTTTGGGAAGGGAAAAGGAATCTTGCGATTTCAATGGGGACCAATAGAGGAATCTTTGGTGCATGTCTCTGCACTTGATGGCAGGCCATGCCTTTTGATGGCTTTGACTGTGGGAAAGATTTTTTTCTTTTTTTGGTTGTTTTCTGAAGTGTTCATGCCATGTCCCTCATATCTTGCCCCCTAAGTTGTGTCTTCCTCCTTGACTTTTTCCCCTGCTTTTGCAACATCTGTGAGCTTAGTTTTGGCATCTTTTGGTCCTTTTCACTGCACCTGATATAAACCCAGGCCATTTTCTTAGAATCACTAACTTACCAAATTTTCTTTTTTTATCATATAAATTGAATTCCTTTGATGTTGTCTCCATTCCAGCGTGTTTGTAAGTCCTTCTTTTCTGTTTTGGCCTTCAGTGGGGATCAATTTTGGCAAGATTTGCTGCATGTGCCTGTCCTTGGTGGCGTATGGCCTGCCTGCATTTTGATGGCTTGTACTTTGGGAAAGATTTTTTCTTTTTTTTTTTTTATTATTTTAAGTATTCATGCCATGTCCCTCATATCTTGCCACCTAAGTTGTGTCTTCCTCCTTGACTTTTTCCCCTGCTTTTGCAACATTAGTGAGCTTAGTTTTGGAATTTTTTGGTCCTTTGCACTGCACCTGATAAAACCCCGGGCCATTTATTAGAGTCACTAAATTTCCCATATTTCCTTTTTTCTCCTCCATTTGAAATTCCTTTGATGTTGTCTCCATTCCAGCGTGTTTGTAGGACCTTCTTTTCTGTTTTGGCCTTCAGTGGGGATCAATTTTGGCAAGCTTTGCTGCATGTGCCTGCCCTTGCTGGCGTATGGCCTGCCTGCATTTTGATGCCTTTTAATTTGGGAAAGATTTTTTTCTTTTTTTGGTTGTTTTCTGAAGTGTTCATGCCATGTCCCTCATATCTTGCCCCCTAAGTTGTGTCTTCCTCCTTGACTTTTTCCCCTGCTTTTGCAACATCTGTGAGCTTAGTTTTGGCATCTTTGGTCCTTTGCACTGCACATGATATAAACCCAGGCCATTTTCTTAGAGTCACTAAATTTCCCAAATTTTCTTTTTTTTCTCCTCCAATTGCAATTCCTTTGATGCTGACTCCTTTCCAGCGTGTTTGTAGGTCCTTCTTTTCTGTTTGGGCCTCCAGTGGGGATCAATTTTGGCAAGCTTTTGCTGCATGTGCCCCCTAAGTTGTGTCTTCCTCCTTGACTTTTTCCCCTGCTTTTGCAACATCTGTGAGCTTATTTTTGGCACCTTTTGGTCCTTTGCACTGCACCTGATATAAACCCAGGCCATTTTCTTAGAGTCACTAAATTTCCCAAATTTCCTTTTTTTCTCCTCCAATTGCAATTCCTTTGATGTTGTCTCCATTCCAGCGTGTTTGTAAGTCCTTCTTTTCTGTTTTGGCCTTCAGTGGGGATCAATTTTGGCAAGCTTTGCTGCATGTGCCCCCTAAGTTGTGTCTTCCTCCTTGACTTTTTCCCCTGCTTTTGCAACATCTGTGAGCTTAGTTTTGGCACCTTTTGGTCCTTTGCACTGCACCTGATATAAACCCAGGCCATTTTCTTAGAGTCACTAAATTTCCAAAATTTTCTTTTTTTCTCCTCCAATTGCAATTCCTTTGATGTTGACTCCTTTCCAGCGTCTTTGTAGGTCCTTCTTTTCTGTTTGGCCTTCAGTGGGGATCAATTTTGGCAAGCTTTGCTGCATGTGCCTGCCCTTGGTGGCGTATGGCCTGCCTGCATTTTGATGGCTTTGACTTTGGGAAAGATTTTTTTTTTTTTTGTTTTGTTTTGTTTTAAGTATTCATGCCATGTCCCTCATATCTTGCCCCCTAAGTTCTGTCTTCCTCCTTGACTTTTTCCCCTGCTTTTGCAATATCTGTGAGCTTAGTTTTGGCATCTTTTGGTCCTTTGCACTGAACCTGATAAAACCCCGGGCCATTTTCTTAGAGTCACTAAATTTCCCAAATTCCTTTTTTCTCCTCCAATTGCAATTCCTTTGATGGTGTCTCCATTCCAGCGTGTTTGTAGGTCCTTCTTTTCTGTTTTGGCCTTCAGTGGGGATCAATTTTGGCAAGCTTTGCTGCATGTGCCTGCACTTGCTGGCGTATGGCCTGCCTGCTTTTTGATGGCTTTTACTTTGGGAAAGATTTTTTCTTTTTTTTTTTTTTATTATTTTAAGTATTCATGCCATGTCCCTCATATCTTGCCCCCTAAGTTGTGTCTTCCTCCTTGACTTTTTCCCCTGCTTTTGCAACATCTGTGAGCTTAGTTTTGGCACCTTTTGGTCCTTTGCAATGCAGCTGATTTCCTCACAGCCTGTTTTTTGAAGAGACTGAAATTCCCGATTTTCTGCTTTTTTTCAATTGCATTTCATTTGAACCTATCTCCTTTCCAGAGTGTTTGTAAGCCTTTCTTTTGGGATTCGCAAGATTCCTTTTCCCTTCCCGAAAGGAAATTTCATTTCCTTTTGGGAAGGGAAAAGGAATCTTGCGATTTCAATGGGGACCAATAGAGGAATCTTTGGTGCATGTCCCTGCACTTGATGGCAGGCCATGCCTTTTGATGGCTTTGACTTTGGGAAAGATTTTTTTCTTTTTTTGGTTGTTTTCTGAAGTGTTCATGCCATGTCCCTCATATCTTGCCCCCTAAGTTGTGTCTTCCTCCTTGACTTTTTCCCCTGCTTTTGCAACATCTGTGAGCTTAGTTTTGGCATCTTTGGTCCTTTGCACTGCACATGATATACTGCCAGGCCATTTTCTTAGAGTCACTAAATTTCCCAAATTTTCTTTTTTTCTCCTCCAATTGCAATTCCTTTGATGTTGACTCCTTTCCAGCGTGTTTGTAGGTCCTTCTTTTCTGTTTGGGCCTTCAGTGGGGATCAATTTGGGCAAGCTTTGCTGCATGTGCCCCCTAAGTTGTGTCTTCCTCCTTGACTTTTTCCCCTGCTTTTGCAACATCTGTGAGCTTAGTTTTGGCACCTTTTGGTCCTTTGCACTGCACCTGATATAAACCCAGGCCATTTTCTTAGAGTCATTAAATTTCCCAAAATTCCTTTTTTTCTCCTCCAATTGCAATTCCTTTGATGTTGTCTCCATTCCAGCATGTTTGTAAGTCCTTCTTTTCTGTTTTGGCCTTCAGTGGGGATCAATTTTGGCAAGCTTTGCTGCATGTGCCTGCCCTTGGTGGCGTATGGCCTGCCTGCATTTTGATGGCTTTGACTTTGGGAAAGATTTTTTTCTTTTTTTGTTTGTTTTCTGAAGTGTTCATGCCATGTCCCTCACATCTTGCCCCCTAAGTTGTGTCTTCCTCCTTGACTTTTTCCCCTGCTTTTGCAACATTTGTGTGCTTAGTTTTGGCACCTTTTGGTCCTTTGCAATGCACCTGATAAAACCCCGGGCCATTTTCTTAGAGTCACTAAATTTCCCAAATTTTCTTTTTTTCTCCTCCAATTGCAATTCCTTTGATGTTGACTCCTTTCCAGCGTGTTTGTAAGTCCTTCTTTTCTGTTTTGGCCTTCAGTGGGGATCAATTTTGGCAAGCTCTGCTGCATGTGCCTGCCCTTGGCGGCGTATGGCCTGCCTGCATTTTGATGGCTTTGACTGTGGGAAAGATTTTTTTCTTTTTTTGTTTGTTTTCTGAAGTGTTCATGCCATGTCCCTCATATCTTGCCCCCTAAGTTGTGTCTTCCTCCTTGACTTTTTCCCCTGCTTTTGCAACATCTGTGAGCTTAGTTTTGGCATCTTTTGGTCCTTTTCACTGCACCTGATATAAACCCAGGCCATTTTCTTAGAATCACTAACTTACCAAATTTTCTTTTTTTATCATAGAAATTGAATTCCTTTGGTGTTGTCTCCATTCCAGCGTGTTTGTAAGTCCTTCTTTTCTGTTTTGGCCTTCAGTGGGGATCAATTTTGGCAAGATTTGCTGCATGTGCCTGTCCTTGGTGGCGTATGGCCTGCCTGCATTTTGATGGCTTTGACTTTGGGAAAGATTTTTTCTTTTTTTTTTTTTTATTATTTTAAGTATTCATGCCATGTCACTCATATCTTGCCCCCTAAGTTGTGTCTTCCTCCTTGACATTTTCCCCTGCTTTTGCAACATCTGTGAGCTTAGTTTTGGAATTTTTTGGTCCTTTGCACTGCACCTGGTAAAACCCCGGGCCATTTTCTTAGAGTCACTAAATTTCCCATATTTCCTTTTTTCTCCTCCAATTGAAATTCCTTTGATGTTGTCTCCATTCCAGCGTGTTTGTAGGACCTTCTTTTCTGTTTTGCCCTTCAGTGGGGATCAATTTTGGCAAGCTTTGCTGCATGTGCCTGCCCTTGGTGGCGTATGGCCTGCCTGCATTTTGATGGCTTTGACTTTGGGAAAGATTTTTTTTTTTTTTTTGTTTTGTTTTGTTTTAAGTATTCATGCCATGTCCCTCATATCTTGCCCCCTAATTTCTGTCTTCTTCCTTGACTTTTTCCCCTGTTTTGCAATATCTGTGAGCTTAGTTTTTGGCACCTTTTGGTCCTTTGCAATGCACCTGATAAAACCCCGGGCCATTTTCTTAGAGTCACTAAATTTCCCAAATTTTCTTTTTTTCTCCTCCAATTGCAATTCCTTTGATGTTGACTCCTTTCCAGCGTGTTTGTAGGTCCTTCTTTTCTGTTTTGGCCTTCAGTGGGTATCAATTTTGGCAAGCTCTGCTGCATGTGCCTGCCCTTGGTGGCGTATGGCCTGCCTGCATTTTGATGGCTTTGACTGTGGGAAAGATTTTTTTCTTTTTTTGGTTGTTTTCTGAAGTGTTCATGCCATGTCCCTCATATCTTGCCCCCTAAGTTGTGTCTTCCTCCTTGACTTTTTCCCCTGCTTTTGCAACATCTGTGAGCTTAGTTTTGGCACCTTTTGGTCCTTTGCAATGCAGCTGATTTCCTCACAGCCTATGTTTTGTAGAGACTAAAATTCCCGATTTTCTGCTTTTTTCAATTGCATTTCATTTGAACCTATCTCCTTTCCAGAGTGTTTGTAAGCCTTTCTTTTGGGATTCGCAAGATTCCTTTTCCCTTCCCGAAAGGAAATTTCATTTCCTTTTGGGAAGGGAAAAGGAATCTTGCGATTTCAATGGGGACCAATAGAGGAATCTTTGGTGCATGTCTCTGCACTTGATGGCAGGCCATGCCTTTTGATGGCTTTGACTGTGGGAAAGATTTTTTTCTTTTTTTGGTTGTTTTCTGAAGTGTTCATGCCATGTCCCTCATATCTTGCCCCCTAAGTTGTGTCTTCCTCCTTGACTTTTTCCCCTGCTTTTGCAACATCTGTGAGCTTAGTTTTGGCATCTTTTGGTCCTTTTCACTGCACCTGATATAAACCCAGGCCATTTTCTTAGAATCACTAACTTACCAAATTTTCTTTTTTTATCATATAAATTGAATTCCTTTGATGTTGTCTCCATTCCAGCGTGTTTGTAAGTCCTTCTTTTCTGTTTTGGCCTTCAGTGGGGATCAATTTTGGCAAGCTTTGCTGCATGTGCCAGCCCTTGGTGGCGTATGGCCTGCCTGCATTTTGATGGCTTGTACTTTGGGAAAGATTTTTTCTTTTTTTTTTTTATTATTTTAAGTATTCATGCCATGTCCTCATATCTTGCCACCTAAGTTGTGTCTTCCTCCTTGACTTTTTCCCCTGCTTTTGCAACATCTGTGAGCTTAGTTTTGGAATTTTTTGGTCCTTTGCACTGCACCTGATAAAACCCCGGGCCATTTTCTTAGAGTCACTAAATTTCCCATATTTCCTTTTTTCTCCTCCAATTGAAATTCCTTTGATGTTGTCTCCATTCCAGCGTGTTTGTAGGACCTTCTTTTCTGTTTTGGCCTTCAGTGGGGATCAATTTTGGCAAGCTTTGCTGCATGTGCCTGCCCGTGGTGGCGTATGGCCTGCCTGCATTTTGATGCCTTTGAATTTGGGAAAGATTTTTTTCTTTTTTTGGTTGTTTTCTGAGGTGTTCATGCCATGTCCCTCATATCTTGCCCCCCTAAGTTGTGTCTTCCTCCTTGACTTTTTCCCCTGCTTTTGCAACATCTGTGAGCTTAGTTTTGGCATCTTTGGTCCTTTGCACTGCACATGGTATACTGCCAGGCCATTTTCTTAGAGTCACTAAATTTCCCAAATTTTCTTTTTTTCTCCTCCAATTGCAATTCCTTTGATGCTGACTCCTTTCCAGCGTGTTTTTAGGTCCTTCTTTTCTGTTTGGGCCTCCAGTGGGGATCAATTTTGGCAAGCTTTGCTGCATGTGCCCCCTAAGTTGTGTCTTCCTCCTTGACTTTTTCCCCTGCTTTTGCAACATCTGTGAGCTTAGTTTTGGCACCTTTTGGTCCTTTGCACTGCACCTGATATAAACCCAGGCCATTTTCTTAGAGTCACTAAATTTCCCAAATTTCCTTTTTTTCTCCTCCAATTGCAATTCCTTTGATGTTGTCTCCATTCCAGCGTGTTTGTAAGTCCTTCTTTTCTGTTTTGGCCTTCAGTGGGGATCAATTTTGGCAAGCTTTGCTGCATGTGCCCCCTAAGTTGTGTCTTCCTCCTTGACTTTTTCCCCTGCTTTTGCAACATCTGTGAGCTTAGTTTTGGCACCTTTTGGTCCTTTGCACTGCACCTGATATAAACCCAGGCCATTTTCTTAGAGTCACTAAATTTCCAAAATTTTCTTTTTTTCTCCTCCAATTGCAATTCCTTTGATGTTGACTCCTTTCCAGCGTCTTTGTAGGTCCTTCTTTTCTGTTTTGGCCTTCAGTGGGGATCAATTTTGGCAAGCTTTGCTGCATGTGCCTGCCCTTGGTGGCGTATGGCCTGCCTGCATTTTGATGGCTTTGACTTTGGGAAAGATTTTTTTTTTTTTTTTGTTTTGTTTTGTTTTAAGTATTCATGCCATGTCCCTCATATCTTGCCCCCTAAGTTCTGTCTTCCTCCTTGACTTTTTCCCCTGCTTTTGCAATATCTGTGAGCTTAGTTTTGGCATCTTTTGGTCCTTTGCACTGAACCTGATAAAACCCCGGGCCATTTTCTTAGAGTCACTAAATTTCCCAAATTCCTTTTTTCTCCTCCAATTGCAATTCCTTTGATGGTGTCTCCATTCCAGCGTGTTTGTAGGTCCTTCTTTTCTGTTTTGGCCTTCAGTGGGGATCAATTTTGGCAAGCTTTGCTGCATGTGCCTGCACTTGCTGGCGTATGGCCTGCCTGCTTTTTGATGGCTTTTACTTTGGGAAAGATTTTTTCTTTTTTTTTTTTTTATTATTTTAAGTATTCATGCCATGTCCCTCATATCTTGCCCCCTAAGTTCTGTCTTCCTCCTTGACTTTTTCCCCTGCTTTTGCAACATCTGTGAGCTTAGTTTTGGCCCCTTTTGGTCCTTTGCAATGCAGCTGATTTCCTCACAGCCTATTTTTTCTGGAGACTAAAATTCCCAATTTTCTGCTTTTTTCAATTGCATTTCATTTGAACCTATCTCCTTTCCAGAGTGTTTGTAAGCCTTTCTTTTGGGATTCGCAAGATTCCTTTTCCCTTCCCGAAAGGAAATTTCATTTCCTTTTGGGAAGGGAAAAGGAATCTTGCGATTTCAATGGGGACCAATAGAGGAATCTTTGGTGCATGTCTCTGCACTTGATGGCAGGCCATGCCTTTTGATGGCTTTGACTGTGGGAAAGATTTTTTTCTTCTTTTGGTTGTTTTCTGAAGTGTTCATGCCATGTCCCTCATATCTTGCCCCCTAAGTTGTGTCTTCCTCCTTGACTTTTTCCCCTGCTTTTGCAACATCTGTGAGCTTAGTTTTGGCATCTTTTGGTCCTTTTCACTGCACCTGATATAAACCCAGGCCATTTTCTTAGAATCACTAACTTACCAAATTTTCTTTTTTTATCATATAAATTGAATTCCTTTGATGTTGTCTCCATTCCAGCGTGTTTGTAAGTCCTTCTTTTCTGTTTTGGCCTTCAGTGGGGATCAATTTTGGCAAGCTTTGCTGCATGTGCCAGCCCTTGGTGGCGTATGGCCTGCCTGCATTTTGATGGCTTTGACTTTGGGAAAGATTTTTTCTTTTTTTTTTTTTTATTATTTTAAGTATTCATGCCATGTCCTCATATCTTGCCACCTAAGTTGTGTCTTCCTCCTTGACTTTTTCCCCTGCTTTTGCAACATTAGTGAGCTTAGTTTTGGAATTTTTTGGTCCTTTTCACTGCACCTGATAAAACCCCGGGCCATTTTCTTAGAGTCACTAAATTTCCCATATTTCCTTTTTTCTCCTCCAATAGAAATTCCTTTGATGTTGTCTCCATTCCAGCGTGTTTGTAGGACCTTCTTTTCTGTTTTGGCCTTCAGTGGGGATCAATTTTGGCAAGCTTTGCTGCATGTGCCTGCCCTTGGTGGCGTATGGCCTGCCTGCATTTTGATGGCTTTGACTTTGGGAAAGATTTTTTTTTTTTATTATTTTTTGTTTTGTTTTGTTTTAAGTACTCATGCCATGTCCCTCATATCTTGCCCCCTAAGTTCTGTCTTCCTCCTTGACTTTTTCCCCTGCTTTTGCAACATCTGTGAGCTTAGTTTTGGCACCTTTTGGTCCTTTGCAATGCAGCTGATTTCCTCACAGCCTATTTTTTGTAGAGACTAAAATTCCCGATTTTCTGCTTTTTTCAATTCCATTTCATTTGAACCTATCTCCTTTCCAGAGTGTTTGTAAGCCTTTCTTTTGGGATTCGCAAGATTCCTTTTCCCTTCCCGAAAGGAAATGAAATTTCCTTTCGGGAAGGGAAAAGGAATCTTGCGATTTCAATGGGGACCAATAGAGGAATCTTTGGTGCATGTCCCTGCACTTGATGGCAGGCCATGCCTTTTGATGGCTTTGACTTTGGGAAAGATTTTTTTCTTTTTTTGGTTGTTTTCTGAAGTGTTCATGCCATGTCCCTCATATCTTGCCCCCTAAGTTGTGTCTTCCTCCTTGACATTTTCCCCTGCTTTTGCAACATCTGTGAGCTTAGTTTTGGCATCTTTTGGCTCTTTACAATGCACCTGATAAAACCCCGGGCCATTTTCTTAGAGTCACTAAATTTCCCAAATTTTCTTTTTTTCTCCTCCAATTGCAATTCCTTTGATGTTGTCTCCATTCCAGCGAGTTTGTAGGTCCTTCTTTTCTGTTTTGGCCTTCAGTGGGGATCAGTTTTGGCAAGCTTTGCTGCATGTGCCTGCCCTTGCTGGCGTATGACCTGCCTGCATTTTGATGGCTTTGACTGTGGGAAAGATTTTTTTCTTTTTTTGGTTGTTTTCTGAAGTGTTCATGCCATGTCCCTCATATCTTGCCCCCTAAGTTGTGTCTTCCTCCTTGACTTTTTCCCCTGCTTTTGCAACATCTGTGAGCTTAGTTTTGGCACCTTTTGGTCCTTTGCAATGCAGCTGATTTCCTCACAGCCTGTTTTTTGAAGAGACTAAAATTCCCGATTTTCTGCTTTTTTCAATTGCATTTCATTTGAACCTATCTCCTTTCCAGAGTGTTTGTAAGCCTTTCTTTTGGGATTCGCAAGATTCCTTTTCCCTTCCCGAAAGGAAATTTCATTTCCTTTTGGGAAGGGAAAAGGAATCTTGCGATTTCAATGGGGACCAATAGAGGAATCTTTGGTGCATGTCTCTGCACTTGATGGCAGGCCATGCCTTTTGATGGCTTTGACTGTGGGAAAGATTTTTTTCTTTTTTTGGTTGTTTTCTGAAGTGTTCATGCCATGTCCCTCATATCTTGCCCCCTAAGTTGTGTCTTCCTCCTTGACTTTTTCCCCTGCTTTTGCAACATCTGTGAGCTTAGTTTTAACACCTTTTGGTCCTTTTCACTGCACCTGATATAAACCAAGGCCATTTTCTTAGAATCACTAACTTACCAAATTTTCTTTTTTTATCATAGAAATTGAATTCCTTTGGTGTTGTCTCCATTCCAGCGAGTTTGTAGGTCCTTCTTTTCTGTTTTGGCCTTCAGTGGGGATCACTTTTGGCAAGCTTTGCTGCATGTGCCTGCCCTTGCTGGCGTATGACCTGCCTGCATTTTGATGGCTTTGACTGTGGGAAAGATTTTTTTCTTTTTTTGGTTGTTTTCTGAAGTGTTCATGCCATGTCCCTCATATCTTGCCCCCTAAGTTGTGTCTTCCTCCTTGACTTTTTCCCCTGCTTTTGCAACATCTGTGAGCTTAGTTTTGGCACCTTTTGGTCCTTTGCAATGCAGCTGATTTCCGCACAGCCTGTTTTTTGAAGAGACTAAAATTCCCGATTTTCTGCTTTTTTCAATTGCATTTCATTTGAACCTATCTCCTTTCCAGAGTGTTTGTAAGCCTTTCTTTTGGGATTCGCAAGATTCCTTTTCCCTTCCCGAAAGGAAATTTCATTTCCTTTTGGGAAGGGAAAAGGAATCTTGCGATTTCAATGGGGACCAATAGAGGAATCTTTGGTGCATGTCTCTGCACTTGATGGCAGGCCATGCCTTTTGATGGCTTTGACTGTGGGAAAGATTTTTTTCTTTTTTTGGTTGTTTTCTGAAGTGTTCATGCCATGTCCCTCATATCTTGCCCCCTAAGTTGTGTCTTCCTCCTTGACTTTTTCCCCTGCTTTTGCAACATCTGTGAGCTTAGTTTTAACACCTTTTGGTCCTTTTCACTGCACCTGATATAAACCAAGGCCATTTTCTTAGAATCACTAACTTACCAAATTTTCTTTTTTTATCATAGAAATTGAATTCCTTTGGTGTTGTCTCCATTCCAGCGAGTTTGTAGGTCCTTCTTTTCTGTTTTGGCCTTCAGTGGGGATCAATTTTGGCAAGATTTGCTGCATGTGCCAGCCCTTGGTGGCGTATGGCCTGCCTGCATTTTGATGGCTTTGACTTTGGGAAAGATTTTTTCTTTTTTTTTTTTTATTATTTTAAGTATTCATGCCATGTCCTCATATCTTGCCACCTAAGTTGTGTCTTCCTCCTTGACTTTTTCCCCTGCTTTTGCAACATTAGTGAGCTTAGTTTTGGAATTTTTTGGTCCTTTGCACTGCACCTGATAAAACCCCGGGCCATTTTCTTAGAGTCACTAAATTTCCCATATTTCCTTTTTTCTCCTCCAATTGAAATTCCTTTGATGTTGTCTCCATTCCAGCGTGTTTGTAGGACCTTCTTTTCTGTTTTGGCCTTCAGTGGGGATCAATTTTGGCAAGCTTTGCTGCATGTGCCTGCCCTTGGTGGCGTATGGCCTGCCTGCATTTTGATGGCTTTGAATTTGGGAAAGAGTTTTTTTTTTTTATTTTTTGTTTTGTTTTGTTTTAAGTACTCATGCCATGTCCCTCATATCTTGCCCCCTAAGTTCTGTCTTCCTCCTTGACTTTTTCCCCTGCTTTTGCAACATCTGTGAGCTTAGTTTTGGCCCCTTTTGGTCCTTTGCAATGCAGCTGATTTCCTCACAGCCTATTTTTTCTGGAGACTAAAATTCCCGATTTTCTGCTTTTTTCAATTGCATTTCATTTGAACCTATCTCCTTTCCAGAGTGTTTGTAAGCCTTTCTTTTGGGATTCGCAAGATTCCTTTTCCCTTCCCGAAAGGAAATGAAATTTCCTTTCGGGAAGAGAAAAGGAATCTTGCGATTTCAATGGGGACCAATAGAGGAATCTTTGGTGCATGTCCCTACACTTGATGGCAGGCCATGCCTTTTGATGGCTTTGACTTTGGGAAAGATTTTTTTCTTCTTTTGGTTGTTTTCTGAAGTGTTCATGCCATGTCCCTCATATCTTGCCCCCTAAGTTGTGTCTTCCTCCTTGACTTTTTCCCCTGCTTTTGCAACATCTGTGAGCTTAGTTTTGGCATCTTTTGGCTCTTTACAATGCACCTGATAAAACCCCAGGCCATTTTCTTAGAGTCACTAAATTTCCCAAATTTTCTTTTTTTCTCCTCCAATTGCAATTCCTTTGATGTTGTCTCCATTCCAGCGAGTTTGTAGGTCCTTCTTTTCTGTTTTGGCCTTCAGTGGGGATCAGTTTTGGCAAGCTTTGCTGCATGTGCCTGCCCTTGCTGGCGTATGGCCTGCCTGCATTTTGATGGCTTTGACTGTGGGAAAGATTTTTTTCTTTTTTTGGTTGTTTTCTGAAGTGTTCATGCCATGTCCCTCATATCTTGCCCCCTAAGTTGTGTCTTCCTCCTTGACTTTTTTCCCTGCTTTTGCAAAACCTGTGAGCTTACTTTTGGCATCTTTTGGTCCTTTGCAATGCACCTGGTAAAACCCCGGGCCATTTTCTTAGTGTCACTAAATTTCCCAAATTCCTTTTTTCTCCTCCAATTGCAATTCCTTTGATGGTGTCTCCATTCCAGCGTGTTTGTAGGTCCTTCTTTTCTGTTTTGGCCTTCAGTGGGGATCAATTTTGGCAAGCTTTGCTGCATGTGCCTGCACTTGCTGGCGTATGGCCTGCCTGCATTTTGATGGCTTTGACTTTGGGAAAGATTTTTTCTTTTTTTTTTTTTATTATTGTAAGTATTCATACCATGTCCCTCATATCTTGCCCCCTAAGTTGTGTCTTCCTCCTTGACTTTTTCCCCTTCTTTTGCAACATCTGTGAGCTTAGTTTTGGTCCCTTTTGGTCCTTTGCAATGCAGCTGATTTCCTCACAGCCTATTTTTTGTAGAGACTAAAATTCCCGATTTTCTGCTTTTTTCAGTTGCATTTCATTTGAACCTATCTCATTTCCAGAGTGTTTGTAAGCCTTTCTTTTGGGATTCGCAAGATTCCTTTTCCCTTCCCGAAAGGAAATTTCATTTCCTTTCGGGAAGGGAAAAGGAATCTTGCGATTTCAATGGGGACCAATAGAGGAATCTTTGGTGCATGTCCCTGCACTTGATGGCAGGCCATGCCTTTTGATGGCTTTGAGTTTGGGAAAGATTTTTTTCTTTTTTTGGTTGTTTTCTGAAGTGTTCATGCCATGTCCCTCATATCTTGCCCCCTAAGTTGTGTCTTCCTCCTTGACTTTTTCCCCTGCTTTTGCAATATCTGTGAGCTTAGTTTTGGCATCTTTTGGTCCTTTGCACTGCACCTGATAAAACCCCGGGCCATTTTCTTAGAGTCACTAAATTCCCCAAATTCCTTTTTTCTCCTCCAATTGCAATTCCTTTGATGGTGTCTCCATTCCAGCGTGTTTGTAGGTCCTTCTTTTCTGTTTAGGCCTTCAGTGGGGATCAGTTTTGGCAAGCTTTGCTGCATGTGCCTGCACTTGCTGGCGTATGGCCTGCCTGCATTTTGATGGCTTTGACTTTGGGAAAGATTTTTTCTTTTTTTTTTTTTTTTATTATTTAAAGTATTCATACCATGTCCCTCATATCTTGCCCCCTAAGTTGTGTCTTCCTCCTTGACTTTTTCCCCTGCTTTTGCAACATCAGTGAGCTTAGTTTTGGCCCCTTTTGGTCCTTTGCAATGCAGCTGATTTCCTCACAGCCTATTTTTTGTGGAGACTAATATTCCCGATTTTCTGCTTTTTTCGATTGCATTTCATTTGAACCTATCTCCTTTCCAGAGTCTTTGTAAGCCTTTCTTTTGGGATTCGCAAGATTCCTTTTCCCTCCCCGAAAGGAAATTTCATTTCCTTTCGGGAAGGGAAAAGGAATCTTGTGATTTCAATGGGGACCAATAGAGGAATCTTTGGTGCATGTCCCTGCACTTGATGGCAGGCCATGCCTTTTGATGGCTTTGACTTTGGGAAAGATTTTTTTCTTTTTTTGGTTGTTTTCTGAAGTGTTCATGCCATGTCCCTCATATCTTGCCCCCTAAGTTGTGTCTTCCTCCTTGACTTTTTCCCCTGCTTTTGCAACACCTGTGAGCTTAGTTTTGGCATCTTTTGGTTCTTTACAATGCACCTGATAAAACCCCAGGCCATTTTCTTAGAGTCACTAAATTTCCAAAATTTTCTTTTTTTCTCCTCCAATTGCAATTCCTTTGATGTTGTCTCCATTCCAGCGTGTTTGTAAGTCCTTCTTTTCTGTTTGGGCCTTCAGTGGGGATCAGTTTTGGCAAGCTTTGCTGCATGTGCCTGCCCTTGCTGGCGTATGGCCTGCCTGCATTTTGATGGCTTTGACTGTGGGAAAGATTTTTTCCTTTTTTTGGTTGTTTTCTGAAGTGTTCATGCCATGTCCCTCATATCTTGCCCCCTAAGTTGTGTCTTTCTCCTTGACTTTTTCCCCTGCTTTTGCAATATCTGTGAGCTTAGTTTTGGCATCTTTTGGTCCTTTGCACTGAACCTGATAAAACCCTGGGCCATTTTCTTAGAGTCGTAAAATTTCCCAAATTCCTTTTTTCTCCTCCAATTGCAATTCCTTTGATGTTGACTCCTTTCCAGCGTGTTTGTAGGTCCTTCTTTTCTTTTTTGGCGTTCAGTGGGGATCAAGGTTGGCAAGCTTTGCTGCGTGTGCCTGCCCTTGGTGGCATATGGCCTGCCTGCATTTTGATGGCTTTGACTTTGGGAAAGATATTTTCTTTTTTTTTTTTTTTTTATTATTTTAAGTATTCATACCATGTCCCTCATATCTTGCCCCCTAAGTTGTGTCTTCCTCCTTGACTTTTCCCCCTGCTTTTGCAACATCTGTGAGCTTAGTTTTGGCATCTTTTGGTCCTTTGCAGTGCACCTGATATAAACCCAGGCCATTTTCTTAGAATCACTAACTTACCCAAATTTTCTTTTTTTCTCATAGAAATTGAATTCCTTTGATGTTGTCTCCATTCCAGCGTGTTTGTAAGTCCTTCTTTTCTGTTTTGGCCTTCAGTGGGTATCAATTTTTGCAAGCTTTGCTGCATGTGCCTGCACTTGCTGGCATATGGCCTGCCTGCATTTTGACGGCTTTGACTTTGGGAAAGATTTTTTTTTTTTTTTTTTTATTATTTAAAGTATTCATACCATATCCCCCATATCTTGCCCCCTAAGTTGTGTCTTCCTCCTTGACTTTTTCCCCTGCTTTTGCAACATCTGTGAGCTTAGTTTTGGCACCTTTTGGTCCTTTGCAATGCAGCTGATTTCCTCACAGCCTATTTTTTGAAGAGACTAAAAT
Source organism: Artemisiospiza belli (assembly GCA_021963965.1). Taxonomy (NCBI): domain Eukaryota; kingdom Metazoa; phylum Chordata; class Aves; order Passeriformes; family Passerellidae; genus Artemisiospiza; species Artemisiospiza belli. Next base: position 205,665 of record JAKDEW010000364.1, on the reverse strand, counting down.
TCCCGATTTTCTGCTTTTTTCAATTGCATTTCATTTGAACCTATCTCCTTTCCAGAGTGTTTGTAAGCCTTTCTTTTGGGATCCGCAAGATTCCTTTTCCATTCCCGAAAGGAAATGAAATTTCATTTCGGGAAGGGAAAAGGAATCTTGCGATTTCAATGGGGACCAATAGAGGAATCTTTGGTGCATGTCCCTGCACTTGATGGCAGGCCATGCCTTTTGATGGCTTTGACTGTGGGAAAATTTTTTTCTTTTTTTGGTTGTTTTCTGAAGTGTTCATGCCATGTCCCTCATATCTTGCCCCCTAAGTTCTGTCTTCCTCCTTGACTTTTTCCCCTGCTTTTGAAACATTTGTGAGCTTAGTTTTGGCATCTTTTGGTCCTTTGCACTGCACCTGCTAAAACCCCAGGCCACTTTCTAAGAGTCATTAATTTTCCCAAATTTTCTTTTTTTCTCATCCAATTGCAATTCCTTTAATGGTGTCTCCTTTCCAGCGTGTTTGTAAGTCCTTCTTTTCTGTTTTGGCCTTCAGTGGGGATCAATTTTGGCAAGCTTTGCTGCATGTGCCTGCCCTTGGTGGCGTATGGCCTGCCTGCATTTTGATGGCTTTGACTTTAGGAAAGATTTTTTCTTTTTTTTTTTTTTATTATTTTACTTATTCATGCCATGTCTCTCATATCTTGCCCCCTAAGTTGTGTCTTCCTCCTTGACTTTTTCCCCTGCTTTTGCAACATCTGTGAGCTTAGTTTTGCCACCTTTTGGACCTTTGCAATGCAGCTGATTTCCTCACAGCCTATTTTTTGTAGAGACTAAAATTCCCGATTTTCTGCTTTTTTCAATTGCATTTCATTTGAACATATCTCCTTTCCAGAGTGTTTGCAAGCCTTTCTTTTGGGATTCGCAAGATTCCTTTTCCCTCCCCGAAAGGAAATTTCATTTCCTTTCGGGAAGGGAAAAGGAATCTTGCGATTTCAATGGGGACCAATAGAGGAATCTTTGGTGCATGTCCCTGCACTTGATGGCAGGCCATGCCTTTTGATGGCTTTGACTTTGGGAAAGATTTTTTTCTTTTTTTGGTTGTTTTCTGAAGTGTTCATGCCATGTCCCTCATATCTTGCCCCCTAAGTTGTGTCTTCCTCCTTGACTTTTTCCCCTGCTTTTGCAACATTTGTGAGCTTAGTTTTGGCACCTTTTGGTCCTTTGCAATGCACCTGATAAAACCCGGGGCCATTTTCTTAGAGTCACTAAATTTCCCAAATTTTCTATTTTCTCCTCCAATTGCAATTCCTTTGATGTTGACTCCTTTCCAGCGTGTTTGTAGGTCCTTCTTTTCTGTTTTGGCCTTCAGTGGGGATCAATTTTGGCAAGCTTTGCTGCATGTGCCTGCCCTTGCTGGCGTATGGCCTGCCTGCATTTTGATGGCTTTGACTGTGGGAAAGGTTTTTTTCTTTTTTTGGTTGTTTTCTGAAGTGTTCATGCCATGTCCCTCATATCTTGCCCCCTAAGTTGTGTCTTCCTCCTTGACTTTTTCCCCTACTTTTGCAACATCTGTGAGCTTAGTTTTGGAATCTTTTGGTCCTTTGCAATGCACCTGATAAAACCCCAGGCCATTTTCTTAGAGTCACTAAATTTCCCAAATTTTCTTTTTTTCTCCTCCAATTGCAATTCTTTGATGTTGTCTCCATTCCAGCGTGTTTGCAGGTCCCTCTTTTCTGTTTTGGCCTTCAGTGGGGATCAATTTTGGCAAGCTTTGTTGCATGTGCCTGCCCTTGGTGGCGTATGGCCTGCCTGCATTTTGATGGCTTTGACTTTGGGAAAGATTTTTTTTTTTTTTTTTATTATTTTAAATAGTCATACCATGTCCCTCATATCTTGCCCCCTAAGTTCTGTCTTCCTCCTTGACTTTTTTCCCCTGCTTTTGAAACATTTGTGAGCTTAGTTTTGGCACCTTTTGGTCCTTTACAATGCACCTCATAAAACACCAGGCCATTTTCTTAGAGTCACTAAATTTCCCAAATTTCCTTTTTTTCTCCTCCAATTGCAATTCCTTTGATGTTGTCTCCATTCCAGCGTGTTTGTAGGTCCTTCTTTTCTGTTTTGGCCTTAAGTGGGGAACAATTTTGGCAAGCTTTGCTGCATGGGCCTGCCCTTGGTGGCGTATGGCCTGCCTGCATTTTGATGGTTTTGACTTTTGGAAAGATTTTTCCTGTTTTTTTTTTTTTGTTTGTTTTAAGTATTCATGCCATATCCCTCATGTCTTGCCCCCTAAGTTGTGTCTTCCTCCTTGACTTTTTCCCCTGCTTTTGCAACAATTGTGAGCTTAGTTTTGGCACCCTTTGGTCCTTTGCAATGCAGCTGATTTCTTCACAGCCTATTTTTTGAAGAGACTAAAATTCCCGATTTTCTGCTTTTTTCAATTGCATTTCATTTGAACCTATCTCCTTTCCAGAGTGTTTGTAAGCCTTACTTTTGGGATTCGCAAGATTCCTTTGCCATTCCCGAAAGGAATTTTCATTTCCTTTTGGGAAGGGAAAAGGAATCTTGCGATTTCAATGTGGACCAATGGAGGAATCTTTGGTGCATGTCCCTGCACTTGATGGCAGGCCATGCCTTTTGATGGCTTTGACTTTGGGAAAGATTTTTTCTTTTTTTTTTTTTTTATTATTTTAAGTATTCATGCCATGTCCCTCATATCTTGCTCCCTAAGTTGTGTCTTCCTCCTTGACTTTTTCCCCTGCTTTTGCAACATCTGTGAGCTTAGTTTTGGCACCTTTTGGTCCTTTGCACTGCACCTGATATAAACCCAGGCCATTTTCTTAGAGTCACTAAATTTCCCAAATTTTCTTTTTTTCTCCTCCAATTGCAATTCCTTTGATGTTGACTCCTTTCCAGCGTGTTTGTAGGTCCTTATTTCTGTTTTGGCGTTCAGTGGGGATCAATTTTGGCAAGCTTTGCTGCATGTGCCTGCCCTTGGTGGCATATGGCCTGCCTGCATTTTGATGGCTTTGACTTTGGGAAAGATTTTTTCATTTTTTTTTTTTTTTTATTATTTTAAGTATTCATACCATGTCCCTCATATCTTGCCCCCTAAGTTGTGTCTTCCTCCTTGACTTTTTCCCCTGCTTTTGCAACATCTGTGAGCTTAGTTTTGGCATTTTTTCGTCCTTTGCACTGCACCTGATAAAACCCCGGGCCATTTTCTTAGAGTCACTAAATTTCCCATATTTCCTTTTTTCTTCTCCAATTGAAATTCCTTTGATGTTGTCTCCATTCCAGCGTGTTTGTAGGCCCTTCTTTTCTGTTTTGGCCTTCAGTGGGGATCAGTTTTGGCAAGCTTTGCTGCATGTGCCTGCCCTTGCTGGCGTATGGCCTGCCTGCATTTTGATGGCTTTGACTTTGGGAAAGATTTTTTCTTTTTTCTTTTTTTTATTATTTTAAGTATTCATACCATGTCCCTCATATCTTGCCCCCTAAGTTGTGTCTTCCTCCTTGACTTTTTCCCCTGCTTTTGCAACATCTGTGAGCTTAGTTTTGGCATCTTTTGGTCCTTTGCACTGCACCTGCTAAAACCCCAGGCCACTTTCTAAGAGTCGTTAAATTTCCCAAATTTTCTTTTTTTCTCATCCAATTGCAATTCCTTTAATGGTGTCTCCTTTCCAGCGTGTTTGTAAGTCCTTCTTTTCTGTTTTGGCCTTCAGTGGGGATCAATTTTGGCAAGCTTTGCTGCATGTGCCTGCCCTTGGTGGCGTATGGCCTGCCTGCATTTTGATGGCTTTGACTTTGGGAAAGATTTTTTCTTTTTTTTTTTTTTTATTATTTTAAGTATTCATGCCATGTCTCTCATATCTTGCCCCCTAAGTTGTGTCTTCCTCCTTGACTTTTTCCCCTGCTTTTGCAACATCTGTGAGCTTAGTTTTGCCACCTTTTGGACCTTTGCAATGCAGCTGATTTCCTCACAGCCTATTTTTTGTAGAGACTAAAGTTCCCGATTTTCTGCTTTTTTCAATTGCATTTCATTTGAACATATCTCCTTTCCAGAGTGTTTGTAAGCCTTTCTTTTGGGATTCGCAAGATTTCTTTTCCCTCCCCGAAAGGAAATTTCATTTCCTTTCGGGAAGGGAAAAGGAATCTTGCGATTTAAATGGGGACCAATAGAGGAATCTTTGGTGCATGTCCCTGCACTTGATGGCAGGCCATGCCTTTTGATGGCTTTGAGTTTGGGAAAGATTTTTTTCTTTTTTTGGTTGTTTTCTGAAGTGTTCATGCCATGTCCCTCATATCTTGCCCCCTAAGTTGTGTCTTCCTCCTTGACATTTTCCCCTGCTTTTGCAACATCTGTGAGCTTAGTTTTGGCATCTTTTGGCTCTTTACAATGCACCTGATAAAACCCCAGGCCATTTTCTTAGAGTCACTAAATTTCCCAAATTTTCTTTTTTTCTCCTCCAATTGCAATTCCTTTGATGTTGTCTCCATTCCAGCGAGTTTGTAGGTCCTTCTTTTCTGTTTTGGCCTTCAGTGGGGATCAGTTTTGGCAAGCTTTGCTGCATGTGCCTGCCCTTGGTGGCGTATGGCCTGCCTGCATTTTGATGGCTTTGACTTTGGGAAAGATTTTTTCTTTTTTTTTTTTTTTTTATTATTTTAAGTATTCATGCAATGTCCCTCATATCTTGCCCCCTAAGTTGTGTCTTCCTCCTTGACTTTTTCCCCTGCTTTTGCAATATCTGTGAGCTTAGTTTTGGCATCTTTTGGTCCTTTGCACTGAACCTGATAAAATCCCGGGCCATTTTCTTAGAGTGAGTAAATTTCCCAAAATCCTTTTTTCTCCTACAATTGCAATTCCTTTGGTGGTGTCTCCATTCCAGCGTGTTTGTAGGTCCTTCTTTTCTGTTTTGGCCTTCAGTGGGGATCAGTTTTGGCAAGCTTTGCTGCATGTGCCTGCCCTTGCTGGCGTATGGCCTGCCTGCATTTTGATGGCTTTGACTGTGGGAAGGATATTTTCTTTTTTTGGTTGTTTTCTGAAGTGTTCATGCCATGTCCCTCATATCTTGCCCCCTAAGTTGTGTCTTCCTCCTTGACTTTTTCCCCTACTTCTGCAACATCTGTGAGCTTAGTTTTTGGATCTTTTGGTCCTTTGCATGCACCTGATAAAACCCCAGGCCATTTTCTTAGAGTCACTAAATTTCCAAAATTTTCTTTTTTTCTCCTCCAATTGCAATACTTTGATGTTGTCTCCATTCCAGCGTGTTTGTAGCTTGTTCTTTTCTGTTTTGGCCTTCAGTGGGGATCAGTTTTGGCAAGCTTTGCTGCATGTGCCTGCCCTTGCTGGCGTATGGCCTGCCTGCATTTTGATGGCTTTGACTTTGGGAAAGATTTTTTCTTTTTTTTTTTTTTTTTGTTTTAAGTATTCATGCCATGTCCCTCATATCTTGCTCCCTAAGTTGTGTCTTCCTCCTTGACTTTTTCCCCTGCTTTTGCAACATCTGTGAGCTTAGTTTCGGCACCTTTTGGTCCTTTGCACTGCACCTGCTAAAATCCCAGGCCACTTTCTAAGAGTCATTAAATTTCCCAAATTTTCATTTTTTCTCATAGAAATTGAATTCCTTTGATGTTGTCTCCATTCCAGCGTGTTTGTAAGTCCTTCTTTTCTGTTTTGGCCTTCAGTGGGGATCAATTTTGGCAAGCTTTGCTGCATGTGCCTGCACTTGCTGGCGTATGGCCTGCCTGCATTTTGATGGCTTTGACTTTGGGAAAGATTTTTTCTTTTTTTTTTTCTTAATATTTTATGTATTCATGCCATGTCCCTCATATCTTGCCCCCTAAGTTGTGTCTTCCTCCTTGACTTTTTCCCCTGCTTTTGCAACATCTGTGAGCTTAGATTTGGCACCTTTTGGTCCTTTGCAATGCACCTGATATAAACCCAGGCCATTTTCTTAGAGTGACTAAATTTCCCAAAATCCTTTTTTCTCGTCCAATTGCAATTCCTTTGATGGTGTCTCCATACCAGCGTGTTTGTAGGTCCTTCTTTTCTGTTTTGGCCTTCAGTGGGGATCAATTTTTGCAAGCTTTGCTGCATGTGCCTGCACTTGCTGGCGTATGGCCTGCCTGCATTTTGATGGCTTTGCCTTTGGGAAAGATTTTTTCTTTTTTTTTTTTTAATTATTTTAAGTATTCATACCATGTCCCTCATATCTTGCCCCCTAAGTTGTGTCTTCCTCCTTGACTTTTTCCCCTGCTTTTGCAACATCTGTGAGCTTAGTTTTGGCACCTTTTGGTCCTTTGCAATGCAGCTGATTTCCTCACAGCCTATTTTTTGTAGAGACTAAAATTCCCGATTTTCTGCTTTTTTCAATTGCATTTCATTTGAACCTATCTCCTTTCCAGAGTGTTTGTAAGCCTTTCTTTTGGGATCCGCAAGATTCCTTTTCCTTCCCGAAAGGAAATTTCATTTCCTTTTGGGAAGGGAAAAGGAATCTTGCGATTTCAATGGGGACCAATAGAGGAATCTTTGGTGCATGTCCCTGCACTTGATGGCAGGCCATGCCTTTTGATGGCTTTGACTTTGGGAAAGATTTTTTTCTTTTTTTGGTTGTTTTCTGAAGTGTTCATGCCATGTCCCTCATATCTTGCCCCCTAAGTTGTGTCTTCCTCCTTGACTTTTTCCCCTGCTTTTGCAACATCTGTGAGCTTAGTTTTGGCATCTTTTGGTTCTTTACAATGCACCTGATAAAACCCCAGGCCATTTTCTTAGAGTCACTAAATTTCCAAAATTTTCTTTTTTTCTCCCCCAATTGCAATTCCTTTGATGCTGTCTCCATTCCAGCGTGTTTGTAGCTTGTTCTTTTCTGTTTTGGCCTTCAGTGGGGATCAGTTTTGGCAAGCTTTGCTGCATGTGCCTGCCCTTGCTGGCGTATGGCCTGCCTGCATTTTGATGGCTTTGACTGTGGGAAAGATTTTTTTCTGTTTTAGGTTGTTTTCTGAAGTGTTCCTGCCATGTCCCTCATATCTTGCCCCCTAAGTTGTGTCTTCCTCCTTGACTTTTTCCCCTGCTTTTGCAACATCTGTGAGCTTAGTTTTGGCATCTTTTGGTCCTTTGCAATGCACCTGATAAAACCCCAGGCCATTTTCTTAGAGTCACTAAATTTCCAAAATTTTCTTTTTTTCTCCTCCAATTGCAATTCTTTGATGTTGTCTCCATTCCAGCGTGTTTGTAGGTCCTTCTTTTCTGTTTTGGCCTTCAGTGGGGATCAGTTTTGGCAAGCTTTGCTGCATGTGCCTGCACTTGCTGGCGTATGGCCTGCCTGCATTTTGACGGCTTTGACTTTGGGAAAGATTTTTTCCTTTTTTTTTTTTTTTATTATTTTAAGTATTCATACCATGTCCCTCATATCTTGCCCCCTAAGTTGTGTCTTCCTCCTTGACTTTTTCCCCTGCTTTTGCAACATCTGTGAGCTTAGTTTTGGCACCTTTTGGTCCTTTGCAATGCAGCTGATTTCCTCACAGCCTATTTTTTGAAGAGACGATAAGTCCCGATTTTCTGCTTTTTTCAATTGCATTTCATTTCAAACTATCTCCTTTCCAGAGTGTTTGTAAGCCTTTCTTCTGGGATTCGCAAGATTCCTTTTCCTTCCCGAAAGGAAATTTCATTTCCTTTTGGGAAGGGAAAAGGAATCTTGCGATTTCAATGGGGACCAATAGAGGAATCTTTGGTGCATGTCCCTGCACTTGATGGCAGGCCATGCCTTTTGATGGCTTTGACTTTGGGAAAGATTTTTTTCTTTTTTTGGCTGTTTTCTGAAGTGTTCATGCCATGTCCCTCATATCTTGCCCCCTAAGTTTTGTCTTCCTCCTTGACTTATTCCCCTGCCTTTGCAACATATGTGAGCTTAATTTTGGCACCTTTTGGTCCTTTTCACTGCACCTGATATAAACCCAGGCCATTTTCTTAGAATCACTAACTTACCCAAATTTTCTTTTTTTCTCATAGAAATTGAATTCCTTTGATGTTGTCTCCATTCCAGCGTGTTTTTAAGTCCTTCTTTTCTGTTTTGGCCTTCAGTGGGGATCAATTTTGGCAAGCTTTGCTGCATGTGCCTGCCCTTGGTGGCGTATGGCCTGCCTGCATTTTGATAGCTTTGACTTTGGGAAAGATTTTTTTCTTTTTTTGGTTGTTTTCTGAAGTGTTCATGCCATGTCCCTCATATCTTGCCCCCTAAGTTGTGTCTTCCTCCTTGACTTTTTCCCCTGCTTTTGCAACATCTGTGAGCTTAGTTTTGGCATCTTTTGGTCCTTTACAATGCACCTCATAAAACACCAGGCCATTTTCTTAGAGTCACTAAATTTCCCAAATTTTCTTTTTTTCTCCTCCAATTGCAATTGCTTTGATGTTGTCTCCATTCCAGCGTGTTTGTAGCTTGTAATTTTCTGTTTTGGCCTTCAGTGGGGATCAGTTTTGGCAAGCTTTGCTGCATGTGCCTGCCCTTGCTGGCGTATGGCCTGCCTGCATTTTGATGGCTTTGACTGTGGGAAAGATTTTTTTCTGTTTTTGGTTGTTTTCTGAAGTGTTCCTGCCATGTCCCTCATATCTTGCCCCCCTAAGTTGTGTCTTCCTCCTTGACTTTTTCCCCTGCTTTTGCAACATCTGTGAGCTTAGTTTTGGCATCTTTTGGTCCTTTGCAATGCACCTGATAAAACCCCAGGCCATTTTCTTAGAGTCACTAAATTTCCAAAATTTTCTTTTTTTCTCCTCCAATTGCAATTCTTTGATGTTGTCTCCATTCCAGCGTGTTTGTAGGTCCTTCTTTTGTGTTTTGGCCTTCAGTGGGGATCAGTTTTGGCAAGCTTTGCTGCATGTGCCTGCACTTGCTGGCGTATGGCCTGCCTGCATTTTGACGGCTTTGACTTTGGGAAAGATTTTTTCCTTTTTTTTTTTTTTTATTATTTTAAGTATTCATACCATGTCCCTCATATCTTGCCCCCTAAGTTGTGTCTTCCTCCTTGACTTTTTCCCCTGCTTTTGCAACATCTGTGAGCTTAGTTTTGGCACCTTTTGGTCCTTTGCAATGCAGCTGATTTCCTCACAGCCTATTTTTTGAAGAGACGATAAGTCCCGATTTTCTGCTTTTTTTCAATTGCATTTCATTTGAACCTATCTCCTTTCCAGAGTGTTTGTAAGCCTTTCTTCTGGGATTCGCAAGAATTCCTTTTCCTTCCCGAAAGGAAATTTCATTTCCTTTCGGGAAGGGAAAAGGAATCTTGCGATTTCAATGGGGACCAATAGAGGAATCTTTGGTGCATGTCCCTGCACTTGATGGCAGGCCATGCCTTTAGATGGCTTTGACTTTGGGAAAGATTTTTTTTCTTTTTTTGGCTGTTTTCTGAAGTGTTCATGCCATGTCCCTCATATCTTGCCCCCTAAGTTTTGTCTTCCTCCTTGACTTATTCCCCTGCCCTTTGCAACATATGTGAGCTTAATTTTGGCACCTTTTGGTCCTTTTCACTGCACCTGATATAAACCCAGGCCATTTTCTTAGAATCACTAACTTACCCAAAATTTTCTTTTTTTCTCATAGAAATTGAATTCCTTTTATGTTGTCTCCATTCCAGCGTGTTTTTAAGTCCTTCTTTTCTGTTTTGGCCTTCAGTGGGGATCAATTTTGGCAAGCTTTGCTGCATGTGTTTGCCCTTGGTGGCGTATGGCCTGCCTGCATTTTGATAGCTTTGACTTTGGGAAAGATTTTTTTCTTTTTTTGGTTGTTTTCTGAAGTGTTCATGCCATGTCCCTCATATCTTGCCCCCTAAGTTGTGTCTTCCTCCTTGACTTTTTCCCCTGCTTTTGCAACATCTGTGAGCTTAGTTTTGGCATCTTTTGGTCCTTTACAATGCACCTCATAAAACACCAGGCCATTTTCTTAGAGTCACTAAATTTCCCAAATTTTCTTTTTTTCTCCTCCAATTGCAATTGCTTTGATGTTGTCTCCATTCCAGCGTGTTTGTAGCTTGTTCTTTTCTGTTTTGGCCTTCAGTGGGGATCAGTTTTGGCAAGCTCTGCTGCATGTGCCTGCCCTTGCTGGCGTATGGCCTGCCTGCATTTTGATGGCTTTGACTGTGGGAAAGATTTTTTTCTGTTTTTGGTTGTTTTCTGAAGTGTTCCTGCCATGTCCCTCATATCTTGCCCCCTAAGTTGTGTCTTCCTCCTTGACTTTTTCCCCTGCTTTTGCAACATCTGTGAGCTTAGTTTTGGCATCTTTTGGTCCTTTGCAATGCACCTGATAAAACCCCAGGCCATTTTCTTAGAGTCACTAAATTTCCAAAATTTTCTTTTTTTCTCCTCCAATTGCAATTGCTTTGATGTTGTCTCCATTCCAGCGTGTTTGTAGCTTGTTCTTTTCTGTTTTGGCCTTCAGTGGGGATCAGTTTTGGCAAGCTTTGCTGCATGTGCCTGCACTTGCTGGCGTATGGCCTGCCTGCATTTTGACGGCTTTGACTTTGGGAAAGATTTTTTCCTTTTTTTTTTTTTTTATTATTTTAAGTATTCATACCATGTCCCTCATATCTTGCCCCCTAAGTTGTGTCTTCCTCCTTCACTTTTTCCCCTGCTTTTGCAACATCTGTGAGCTTAGTTTTGGCACCTTTTGGTCCTTTTCAATGCAGCTGATTTCCTCACAGCCTATTTTTTGAAGAGACGATAAGTCCCGATTTTCTGCTTTTTTCAATTGCATTTCATTTGAACCTATCTCCTTTCCAGAGTGTTTGTAAGCCTTTCTTCTGGGATTCGCAAGATTCCTTTTCCTTCCCGAAAGGAAATTTCATTTCCTTTCGGGAAGGGAAAAGGAATCTTGCGATTTCAATGGGGACCAATAGAGGAATCTTTGGTGCATGTCCCTGCACTTGATGGCAGGCCATGCCTTTTGATGGCTTTGACTTTGGGAAAGATTTTTTTCTTTTTTTGGCTGTTTTCTGAAGTGTTCATGCCATGTCCCTCATATCTTGCCCCCTAAGTTTTGTCTTCCTCCTTGACTTTTTCCCCTGCCTTTGCAACATATGTGAGCTTAATTTTGGCACCTTTTGGACCTTTTCACTGCACCTCATATAAACCCAGGCCATTTTCTTAGAATCACTAACTTACCCAAATTTTCTTTTTTTCTCATAGAAATTGAATTCCTTTGATGTTGTCTCCATTCCAGCGTGTTTTTAAGTCCTTCTTTTCTGTTTTGGCCTTCAGTGGGGATCAATTTCGGCAAGCTTTTCTGCATGTGCCTGCCCTTGGTGGCGTATGGCCTGCCTGCATTTTGATAGCTTTGACTTTGGGAAAGATTTTTTTCTTTTTTTGGTTGTTTTCTGAAGTGTTCATGCCATGTCCCTCATATCTTGCCCCCTAAGTTGTGTCTTCCTCCTTGACTTTTTCCCCTGCTTTTGCAACATCTGTGAGCTTAGTTTTGGCATCTTTTGGTCCTTTACAATGCACCTCATAAAACACCAGGCCATTTTCTTAGAGTCACTAAATTTCCCAAATTTTCTTTTTTTCTCCTCCAATTGCAATTGCTTTGATGTTGTCTCCATTCCAGCGTGTTTGTAGCTTGTAATTTTCTGTTTTGGCCTTCAGTGGGGATCAGTTTTGGCAAGCTTTGCTGCATGTGCCTGCCCTTGCTGGCGTATGGCCTGCCTGCATTTTGATGGCTTTGACTGTGGGAAAGATTTTTTTCTGTTTTTGGTTGTTTTCTGAAGTGTTCCTGCCATGTCCCTCATATCTTGCCCCCTAAGTTGTGTCTTCCTCCTTGACTTTTTCCCCTGCTTTTGCAACATCTGTGAGCTTAGTTTTGGCATCTTTTGGTCCTTTGCAATGCACCTGATAAAACCCCAGGCCATTTTCTTAGAGTCACTAAATTTCCAAAATTTTCTTTTTTTCTCCTCCAATTGCAATTCTTTGATGTTGTCTCCATTCCAGCGTGTTTGTAGGTCCTTCTTTTGTGTTTTGGCCTTCAGTGGGGATCAGTTTTGGCAAGCTTTGCTGCATGTGCCTGCACTTGCTGGCGTATGGCCTGCCTGCATTTTGACGGCTTTGACTTTGGGAAAGATTTTTTCCTTTTTTTTTTTTTTTATTATTTTAAGTATTCATACCATGTCCCTCATATCTTGCCCCCTAAGTTGTGTCTTCCTCCTTGACTTTTTCCCCTGCTTTTGCAACATCTGTGAGCTTAGTTTTGGCACCTTTTGGTCCTTTGCAATGCAGCTGATTTCCTCACAGCCTATTTTTTGAAGAGACGATAAGTCCCGATTTTCTGCTTTTTTCAATTGCATTTCATTTGAACCTATCTCCTTTCCAGAGTGTTTGTAAGCCTTTCTTCTGGGATTCGCAAGATTCCTTTTCCTTCCCGAAAGGAAATTTCATTTCCTTTCGGGAAGGGAAAAGGAATCTTGCGATTTCAATGGGGACCAATAGAGGAATCTTTGGTGCATGTCCCTGCACTTGATGGCAGGCCATGCCTTTAGATGGCTTTGACTTTGGGAAAGATTTTTTTCTTTTTTTGGCTGTTTTCTGAAGTGTTCATGCCATGTCCCTCATATCTTGCCCCCTAAGTTTTGTCTTCCTCCTTGACTTATTCCCCTGCCTTTGCAACATATGTGAGCTTAATTTTGGCACCTTTTGGTCCTTTTCACTGCACCTGATATAAACCCAGGCCATTTTCTTAGAATCACTAACTTACCCAAATTTTCTTTTTTTCTCATAGAAATTGAATTCCTTTTATGTTGTCTCCATTCCAGCGTGTTTTTAAGTCCTTCTTTTCTGTTTTGGCCTTCAGTGGGGATCAATTTTGGCAAGCTTTGCTGCATGTGTTTGCCCTTGGTGGCGTATGGCCTGCCTGCATTTTGATAGCTTTGACTTTGGGAAAGATTTTTTTCTTTTTTTGGTTGTTTTCTGAAGTGTTCATGCCATGTCCCTCATATCTTGCCCCCTAAGTTGTGTCTTCCTCCTTGACTTTTTCCCCTGCTTTTGCAACATCTGTGAGCTTAGTTTTGGCATCTTTTGGTCCTTTACAATGCACCTCATAAAACACCAGGCCATTTTCTTAGAGTCACTAAATTTCCCAAATTTTCTTTTTTTCTCCTCCAATTGCAATTGCTTTGATGTTGTCTCCATTCCAGCGTGTTTGTAGCTTGTTCTTTTCTGTTTTGGCCTTCAGTGGGGATCAGTTTTGGCAAGCTCTGCTGCATGTGCCTGCCCTTGCTGGCGTATGGCCTGCCTGCATTTTGATGGCTTTGACTGTGGGAAAGATTTTTTTCTGTTTTTGGTTGTTTTCTGAAGTGTTCCTGCCATGTCCCTCATATCTTGCCCCCTAAGTTGTGTCTTCCTCCTTGACTTTTTCCCCTGCTTTTGCAACATCTGTGAGCTTAGTTTTGGCATCTTTTGGTCCTTTGCAATGCACCTGATAAAACCCCAGGCCATTTTCTTAGAGTCACTAAATTTCCAAAATTTTCTTTTTTTCTCCTCCAATTGCAATTGCTTTGATGTTGTCTCCATTCCAGCGTGTTTGTAGCTTGTTCTTTTCTGTTTTGGCCTTCAGTGGGGATCAGTTTTGGCAAGCTTTGCTGCATGTGCCTGCACTTGCTGGCGTATGGCCTGCCTGCATTTTGACGGCTTTGACTTTGGGAAAGATTTTTTCCTTTTTTTTTTTTTTTATTATTTTAAGTATTCATACCATGTCCCTCATATCTTGCCCCCTAAGTTGTGTCTTCCTCCTTCACTTTTTCCCCTGCTTTTGCAACATCTGTGAGCTTAGTTTTGGCACCTTTTGGTCCTTTTCAATGCAGCTGATTTCCTCACAGCCTATTTTTTGAAGAGACGATAAGTCCCGATTTTCTGCTTTTTTCAATTGCATTTCATTTGAACCTATCTCCTTTCCAGAGTGTTTGTAAGCCTTTCTTCTGGGATTCGCAAGATTCCTTTTCCTTCCCGAAAGGAAATTTCATTTCCTTTCGGGAAGGGAAAAGGAATCTTGCGATTTCAATGGGGACCAATAGAGGAATCTTTGGTGCATGTCCCTGCACTTGATGGCAGGCCATGCCTTTTGATGGCTTTGACTTTGGGAAAGATTTTTTTCTTTTTTTGGCTGTTTTCTGAAGTGTTCATGCCATGTCCCTCATATCTTGCCCCCTAAGTTTTGTCTTCCTCCTTGACTTTTTCCCCTGCCTTTGCAACATATGTGAGCTTAATTTTGGCACCTTTTGGACCTTTTCACTGCACCTCATATAAACCCAGGCCATTTTCTTAGAATCACTAACTTACCCAAATTTTCTTTTTTTCTCATAGAAATTGAATTCCTTTGATGTTGTCTCCATTCCAGCGTGTTTTTAAGTCCTTCTTTTCTGTTTTGGCCTTCAGTGGGGATCAATTTCGGCAAGCTTTTCTGCATGTGCCTGCCCTTGGTGGCGTATGGCCTGCCTGCATTTTGATAGCTTTGACTTTGGGAAAGATTTTTTTCTTTTTTTGGTTGTTTTCTGAAGTGTTCATGCCATGTCCCTCATATCTTGCCCCCTAAGTTGTGTCTTCCTCCTTGACTTTTTCCCCTGCTTTTGCAACATCTGTGAGCTTAGTTTTGGCATCTTTTGGTCCTTTACAATGCACCTCATAAAACACCAGGCCATTTTCTTAGAGTCACTAAATTTCCCAAATTTTCTTTTTTTTCTCCTCCAATTGCAATTCCTTTGATGTTGTCTCCATTCCAGCGTGTTTGTAGGTCCTTCTTTTCTGTTTTGGCCTTAAGTGGGGATCAATTTTGGCAAGCTTTGCTGCATGGGCCTGCCCTTGGTGGCGTATGGGCCTGCCTGCATTTTGATGGTTTTGACTTTTGGAAAGATTTTTCCTGTTTTTTTTTTTTTGTTTGTTTTAAGTATTCATGCCATATCCCTCATGTCTTGCCCCCTAAGCTGTGTCTTCCTCCTTGACTTTTTCCCCTGCTTTTGCAACAATTGTGAGCTTAGTTTTGGCACCCTTTGGTCCTTTGCAATGCAGCTGATTTCTTCACAGCCTATTTTTTGAAGAGACTAAAATTCCCGATTTTCTGCTTTTTTCAATTGCATTTCATTTGAACCTATCTCCTTTCCAGAGTGTTTGTAAGCCTTTCTTTTGGGATTCGCAAGATTCCTTTGCCATTCCCGAAAGGAATTTTCATTTCCTTTTGGGAAGGGAAAAGGAATCTTGCGATTTCAATGTGGACCAATGGAGGAATCATTGGTGCATGTCCCTGCACTTGATGGCAGGCCATGCCTTTTGATGGCTTTGTCTTTGGGAAAGATTTTTTCTTTTTTTTTTTTTATTATTTTAAGTATTCATGCCATGTCCCTCATATCTTGCTCCCTAAGTTGTGTCTTCCTCCTTGACTTTTTCCCCTGCTTTTGCAACATCTGTGAGCTTAGATTTGGCACCTTTTGGTCCTTTGCACTGCACCTGATATAAACCCAGGCCATTTTCTTAGAGTCACTAAATTTCCCAAATTTTCTTTTTTTCTCCTCCAATTGCAATTCCTTTGATGTTGACTCCTTTCCAGCGTGTTTGTAGGTCCTTCTTTTCTGTTTTGGCGTTCAGTGGGGATTCAATTTTGGCAAGCTTTGCTGCATGTGCCTGCCCTTGGTGGCATATGGCCTGCCTGCATTTTGATGGCTTTGACTTTGGGAAAGATTTTTTCATTTTTTTTTTTTTTTTATTATTTTAAGTATTCATACCATGTCCCTCATATCTTGCCCCCTAAGTTGTGTCTTCCTCCTTGACTTTTTCCCCTGCTTTTGCAACATCTGTGAGCTTAGTTTTGGCATTTTTTGGTCCTTTGCACTGCACCTGATAAAACCCCGGGCCATTTTCTTAGAGTCACTAAATTTCCCATATTTCCTTTTTTCTTCTCCAATTGAAATTCCTTTGATGTTGTCTCCATTCCAGCGTGTTTGTAGGTCCTTCTTTTCTGTTTTGGCCTTCAGTGGGGATCAGTTTTGGCAAGCTTTGCTGCATGTGCCTGCCCTTGCTGGCGTATGGCCTGCCTGCATTTTGATGGCTTTGACTGTGGGAAAGATTTTTTTTCTGTTTTTGGTTGTTTTCTGAAGTGTTCCTGCCATGTCCCTCATATCTTGCCCCCTAAGTTGTGTCTTCCTCCTTGACTTTTTCCCCTGCTTTTGCAACATCTGTGAGCTTAGTTTTGGCATCTTTTGGTCCTTTGCAATGCACCTGATAAAACCCCAGGCCATTTTCTTAGAGTCACTAAATTTCCAAAATTTTCTTTTTTTCTCCTCCAATTGCAATTCTTTGATGTTGTCTCCATTCCAGCGTGTTTGTAGGTCCTTCTTTTGTGTTTTGGCCTTCAGTGGGGATCAGTTTTGGCAAGCTTTGCTGCATGTGCCTGCACTTGCTGGCGTATGGCCTGCCTGCATTTTGACGGCTTTGACTTTGGGAAAGATTTTTTCCTTTTTTTTTTTTTTTATTATTTTAAGTATTCATACCATGTCCCTCATATCTTGCCCCCTAAGTTGTGTCTTCCTCCTTGACTTTTTCCCCTGCTTTTGCAACATCTGTGAGCTTAGTTTTGGCACCTTTTGGTCCTTTGCAATGCAGCTGATTTCCTCACAGCCTATTTTTTGAAGAGACGATAAGTCCCGATTTTCTGCTTTTTTCAATTGCATTTCATTTGAACCTATCTCCTTTCCAGAGTGTTTGTAAGCCTTTCTTCTGGGATTCGCAAGATTCCTTTTCCTTCCCGAAAGGAAATTTCATTTCCTTTCGGGAAGGGAAAAGGAATCTTGCGATTTCAATGGGGACCAATAGAGGAATCTTTGGTGCATGTCCCTGCACTTGATGGCAGGCCATGCCTTTAGATGGCTTTGACTTTGGGAAAGATTTTTTTTCTTTTTTTGGCTGTTTTCTGAAGTGTTCATGCCATGTCCCTCATATCTTGCCCCCTAAGTTTTGTCTTCCTCCTTGACTTATTCCCCTGCCTTTGCAACATATGTGAGCTTAATTTTGGCACCTTTTGGTCCTTTTCACTGCACCTGATATAAACCCAGGCCATTTTCTTAGAATCACTAACTTACCCAAATTTTCTTTTTTTCTCATAGAAATTGAATTCCTTTTATGTTGTCTCCATTCCAGCGTGTTTTTAAGTCCTTCTTTTCTGTTTTGGCCTTCAGTGGGGATCAATTTTGGCAAGCTTTGCTGCATGTGTTTGCCCTTGGTGGCGTATGGCCTGCCTGCATTTTGATAGCTTTGACTTTGGGAAAGATTTTTTTCTTTTTTTGGTTGTTTTCTGAAGTGTTCATGCCATGTCCCTCATATCTTGCCCCCTAAGTTGTGTCTTCCTCCTTGACTTTTTCCCCTGCTTTTGCAACATCTGTGAGCTTAGTTTTGGCATCTTTTGGTCCTTTACAATGCACCTCATAAAACACCAGGCAATTTTCTTAGAGTCACTAAATTTCCCAAATTTTCTTTTTTTCTCCTCCAATTGCAATTGCTTTGATGTTGTCTCCATTCCAGCGTGTTTGTAGCTTGTACTTTTCTGTTTTGGCCTTCAGTGGGGATCAGTTTTGGCAAGCTCTGCTGCATGTGCCTGCCCTTGCTGGCGTATGGCCTGCCTGCATTTTGATGGCTTTGACTGTGGGAAAGATTTTTTTCTGTTTTTGGTTGTTTTCTGAAGTGTTCCTGCCATGTCCCTCATATCTTGCCCCCTAAGTTGTGTCTTCCTCCTTGACTTTTTCCCCTGCTTTTGCAACATCTGTGAGCTTAGTTTTGGCATCTTTTGGTCCTTTGCAATGCACCTGATAAAACCCCAGGCCATTTCTTAGAGTCACTAAATTTCCAAAATTTTCTTTTTTTCTCCTCCAATTGCAATTCTTTGATGTTGTCTCCATTCCAGCGTGTTTGTAGGTCCTTCTTTTCTGTTTTGGCCTTCAGTGGGGATCAGTTTTGGCAAGCTTTGCTGCATGTGCCTGCACTTGCTGGCGTATGGCCTGCCTGCATTTTGACGGCTTTGACTTTGGGAAAGATTTTTTCCTTTTTTTTTTTTTTTATTATTTTAAGTATTCATACCATGTCCCTCATATCTTGCCCCCTAAGTTGTGTCTTCCTCCTTGACTTTTTCCCCTGCTTTTGCAACATCTGTGAGCTTAGTTTTGGCACCTTTTGGTCCTTTGCAATGCAGCTGATTTCCTCACAGCCTATTTTTGAAGAGACGATAAGTCCCGATTTTCTGCTTTTTTCAATTGCATTTCATTTGAACCTATCTCCTTTCCAGAGTGTTTGTAAGCCTTTCTTCTGGGATTCGCAAGATTCCTTTTCCTTCCCGAAAGGAAATTTCATTTCCTTTCGGGAAGGGAAAAGGAATCTTGCGATTTCAATGGGGACCAATAGAGGAATCTTTGGTGCATGTCCCTGCACTTGATGGCAGGCCATGCCTTTAGATGGCTTTGACTTTGGGAAAGATTTTTTTCTTTTTTTGGCTGTTTTCTGAAGTGTTCATGCCATGTCCCTCATATCTTGCCCCCTAAGTTTTGTCTTCCTCCTTGACTTATTCCCCTGCCTTTGCAACATATGTGAGCTTAATTTTGGCACCTTTTGGTCCTTTTCACTGCACCTGATATAAACCCAGGCCATTTCTTAGAATCACTAACTTACCCAAATTTTCTTTTTTTCTCATAGAAATTGAATTCCTTTATGTTGTCTCCATTCCAGCGTGTTTTTAAGTCCTTCTTTTCTGTTTTGGCCTTCAGTGGGGATCAATTTTGGCAAGCTTTGCTGCATGTGTTTGCCCTTGGTGGCGTATGGCCTGCCTGCATTTTGATAGCTTTGACTTTGGGAAAGATTTTTTCTTTTTTTGGTTGTTTTCTGAAGTGTTCATGCCATGTCCCTCATATCTTGCCCCCTAAGTTGTGTCTTCCTCCTTGACTTTTTCCCCTGCTTTTGCAACATCTGTGAGCTTAGTTTTGGCATCTTTTGGTCCTTTACAATGCACCTCATAAAACACCAGGCATTTTCTTAGAGTCACTAAATTTCCCAAATTTTCTTTTTTTCTCCTCCAATTGCAATTGCTTTGATGTTGTCTCCATTCCAGCGTGTTTGTAGCTTGTTCTTTTCTGTTTTGGCCTTCAGTGGGGATCAGTTTTGGCAAGCTCTGCTGCATGTGCCTGCCCTTGCTGGCGTATGGCCTGCCTGCATTTTGATGGCTTTGACTGTGGGAAAGATTTTTTTCTGTTTTTGGTTGTTTTCTGAAGTGTTCCTGCCATGTCCCTCATATCTCTCCCCTAAGTTGTTTCTTCCTCCTTGACTTTTTCCCCTGCTTTTGCAACATCTGTGAGCTTAGTTTTGGCATCTTTTGGTCCTTTGCAATGCACCTGATAAAACCCCAGGCCATTTTCTTAGAGTCACTAAATTTCCAAAATTTTCTTTTTTTCTCCTCCAATTGCAATTGCTTTGATGTTGTCCTCCATTCCAGCGTGTTTGTAGCTTGTTCTTTTCTGTTTTGGCCTTCAGTGGGGATCAGTTTTGGCAAGCTTTGCTGCATGTGCCTGCACTTGCTGGCGTATGGCCTGCCTGCATTTTGACGGCTTTGACTTTGGGTTTGGGAAAGATTTTTTCCTTTTTTTTTTTTTTTTTTATTGTAAGTATTCATGCCATGTCCCTCATATCTTGCCCCCTAAGTTGTGTCTTCCTCCTTCACTTTTTCCCCTGCTTTTGCAACATCTGTGAGCTTAGTTTTGGCACCTTTTGGTCCTTTGCAATGCAGCTGATTTCCTCACAGCCTATTTTTTGAAGAGACGATAAGTCCCGATTTTCTGCTTTTTTCAATTGCATTTCATTTGAACCTATCTCCTTTCCAGAGTGTTTGTAAGCCTTTCTTCTGGGATTCGCAAGATTCCTTTTCCTTCCCGAAAGGAAATTTCATTTCCTTTCGGGAAGGGAAAAGGAATCTTGCGATTTCAATGGGGACCAATAGAGGAATCTTTGGTGCATGTCCCTGCACTTGATGGCAGGCCATGCCTTTTGATGGCTTTGACTTTGGGAAAGATTTTTTTCTTTTTTTGGCTGTTTTCTGAAGTGTTCATGCCATGTCCCTCATATCTTGCCCCCTAAGTTTTGTCTTCCTCCTTGACTTTTTCCCCTGCCTTTGCAACATATGTGAGCTTAATTTTGGCACCTTTTGGTCCTTTTCACTGCACCTGATATAAACCCAGGCCATTTTCTTAGAATCACTAACTTACCCAAATTTTCTTTTTTTCTCATAGAAATTGAATTCCTTTGATGTTGTCTCCATTCCAGCGTGTTTTTAAGTCCTTCTTTTCTGTTTTGGCCTTCAGTGGGGATCAATTTTGGCAAGCTTTTCTACATGTGCCTGCCCTTGGTGGCGTATGGCCTGCCTGCATTTTGATAGCTTTGACTTTGGGAAAGATTTTTTTTCTTTTTTTGGTTGTTTTCTGAAGTGTTCATGCCATGTCCCTCATATCTTGCCCCCTAAGTTGTGTCTTCCTCCTTGACTTTTTCCCCTGCTTTTGCAACATCTGTGAGCTTAGTTTTGGCATCTTTTGGTCCTTTACAATGCACCTCATAAAACACCAGGCCATTTTCTTAGAGTCACTAAATTTCCCAAATTTTCTTTTTTTCTCCTCCAATTGCAATTCCTTTGATGTTGTCTCCATTCCAGCGTGTTTGTAGGTCCTTCTTTTCTGTTTTGGCCTTAAGTGGGGATCAATTTTGGCAAGCTTTGCTGCATGGGCCTGCCCTTGGTGGCGTATGGCCTGCCTGCATTTTGATGGTTTTGACTTTTGGAAAGATTTTTCCTGTTTTTTTTTTTTTGTTTGTTTTAAGTATTCATGCCATATCCCTCATGTCTTGCCCCCTAAGTTGTGTCTTCCTCCTTGACTTTTTCCCCTGCTTTTGCAACAATTGTGAGCTTAGTTTTGGCACCCTTTGGTCCTTTGCAATGCAGCTGATTTCTTCACAGCCTATTTTTTGAAGAGACTAAAATTCCCGATTTTCTGCTTTTTTCAATTGCATTTCATTTGAACCTATCTCCTTTCCAGAGTGTTTGTAAGCCTTTCTTTTGGGATTCGCAAGATTCCTTTGCCATTCCCGAAAGGAATTTTCATTTCCTTTTGGGAAGGGAAAAGGAATCTTGCGATTTCAATGTGGACCAATGGAGGAATCATTGGTGCATGTCCCTGCACTTGATGGCAGGCCATGCCTTTTGATGGCTTTGTCTTTAGGAAAGATTTTTTCTTTTTTTTTTTTTTATTATTTTAAGTATTCATGCCATGTCCCTCATATCTTGCTCCCTAAGTTGTGTCTTCCTCCTTGACTTTTTCCCCTGCTTTTGCAACATCTGTGAGCTTAGTTTTGGCACCTTTTGGTCCTTTGCACTGCACCTGATATAAACCCAGGCCATTTTCTTAGAGTCACTAAATTTCCCAAATTTTCTTTTTTTCTCCTCCAATTGCAATTCCTTTGATGTTGACTCCTTTCCAGCGTGTTTGTAGGTCCTTCTTTTCTGTTTTGCCCTTCAGTGGGGATCAGTTTTGGCAAGCTTTGCTGCATGTGCCTGCCCTTGCTGGCGTATGGCCTGCCTGCATTTTGATGGCTTTGACTTTGGGAAAGATTTTTCTTTTTTCTTTTTTTTATTATTTTAAGTATTCATACCATGTCCCTCATATCTTGCCCCCTAAGTTGTGTCTTCCTCCTTGACTTTTTCCCCTGCTTTTGCAACATCTGTGAGCTTAGTTTTGGCATCTTTTGGTCCTTTGCACTGCACCTGCTAAAACCCCAGGCCACTTTCTAAGAGTCGTTAAATTTCCCAAATTTTCTTTTTTTCTCATCCAATTGCAATTCCTTTAATGGTGACTCCTTTCCAGCGTGTTTGTAAGTCCTTCTTTTCTGTTTTGGCCTTCAGTGGGGATCAATTTTGGCAAGCTTTGCTGCATGTGCCTGCCCTTGGTGGCGTATGGCCTGCCTGCATTTTGATGGCTTTGACTTTGGGAAAGATTTTTTCTTTTTTTTTTTTTTTTTATTATTTTAAGTATTCATGCCATGTCTCTCATATCTTGCCCCCTAAGTTGTGTCTTCCTCCTTGACTTTTTCCCCTGCTTTTGCAACATCTGTGAGCTTAGTTTTGCCACCTTTTGGACCTTTGCAATGCAGCTGATTTCCTCACAGCCTATTTTTTGTAGAGACTAAAGTTCCCGATTTTCTGCTTTTTTCAATTGCATTTCATTTGAACATATCTCCTTTCCAGAGTGTTTGTAAGCCTTTCTTTTGGGATTCGCAAGATTCCTTTTCCCTCCCCGAAAGGAAATTTCATTTCCTTTCGGGAAGGGAAAAGGAATCTTGCGATTTAAATGGGGACCAATAGAGGAATCTTTGGTGCATGTCCCTGCACTTGATGGCAGGCCATGCCTTTTGATGGCTTTGACTTTGGGAAAGATTTTTTTCTTTTTTTGGTTGTTTTCTGAAGTGTTCATGCCATGTCCCTCATATCTTGCCCCCTAAGTTGTGTCTTCCTCCTTGACTTTTTCCCCTGCTTTTGCAACATCTGTGAGCTTAGTTTTGGCATCTTTTGGTCCTTTGCAGTGCACCTGATATAAACCCAGGCCATTTTCTTAGAATCACTAACTTACCCACATTTTCTTTTTTTCTCATAGAAATTGAATTCCTTTGATGTTGTCTCCATTCCAGCGTGTTTTTAAGTCCTTCTTTTCTGTTTTGGCCTTCAGTGGGGATCAATTTTGGCAAGCTTTGCTGCATGTGCCTGCCCTTGGTGGCGTATGGCCTGCCTGCATTTTGATGGCTTTGACTTTGGGAAAGATTTTTTCTTTTTTTTTTTTTTTTTATTATTTTAAGTATTCATGCAATGTCCCTCATATCTTGCCCCCTAAGTTGTGTCTTCCTCCTTGACTTTTTCCCCTGCTTTTGCAATATCTGTGAGCTTAGTTTTGGCATCTTTTGGTCCTTTGCACTGAACCTGATAAAATCCCGGGCCATTTTCTTAGAGTGAGTAAATTTCCCAAAATCCTTTTTTCTCCTACAATTGCAATTCCTTTGGTGGTGTCTCCATTCCAGCGTGTTTGTAGGTCCTTCTTTTCTGTTTTGGCCTTCAGTGGGGATCAGTTTTGGCAAGCTTTGCTGCATGTGCCTGCCCTTGCTGGCGTATGGCCTGCCTGCATTTTGATGGCTTTGACTGTGGGAAGGATATTTTCTTTTTTTGGTTGTTTTTCTGAAGTGTTCATGCCATGTCCCTCATATCTTGCCCCCTAAGTTGTGTCTTCCTCCTTGACTTTTTCCCCTACTTCTGCAACATCTGTGAGCTTAGTTTTTGGATCTTTTGGTCCTTTGCATGCACCTGATAAAACCCCAGGCCATTTTCTTAGAGTCACTAAATTTCCAAAATTTTCTTTTTTTCTCTTCCAATTGCAATACTTTGATGTTGTCTCCATTCCAGCGTGTTTGTAGGTCCTTCTTTTCTGTTTTGGCCTTCAGTGGGGATCAATTTTGGCAAACATTGCTGCATGTGCCTGCCCTTGGTGGCGTATGGCCTGCCTGCATTTTGATGGCTTTGACTTTGGGAAAGATTTTTTCTTTTTTTTTTTTTTTTTGTTTTAAGTATTCATGCCATGTCCCTCATATCTTGCTCCCTAAGTTGTGTCTTCCTCCTTGACTTTTTCCCCTGCTTTTGCAACATCTGTGAGCTTAGTTTCGGCACCTTTTGGTCCTTTGCACTGCACCTGCTAAAATCCCAGGCCACTTTCTAAGAGTCATTAAATTTCCCAAATTTTCATTTTTTCTCATAGAAATTGAATTCCTTTGATGTTGTCTCCATTCCAGCGTGTTTGTAAGTCCTTCTTTTCTGTTTTGGCCTTCAGTGGGGATCAATTTTGGCAAGCTTTGCTGCATGTGCCTGCCCTTGGTGGCGTATGGCCTGCCTGCATTTTGATGGCTTTGACTTTGGGAAAGATTTTTTCTTTTTTTTTTTTCTTAATATTTTATGTATTCATGCCATGTCCCTCATATCTTGCCCCCTAAGTTGTGTCTTCCTCCTTCACTTTTTCCCCTGCTTTTGCAACATCTGTGAGCTTAGTTTTGGCACCTTTTGGTCCTTTGCACTGCACCTGATATAAACCCAGGCCATTTTCTTAGAGTCACTAAATTTCCCAAATTTTCTTTTTTTCTCCTCTAATTGCAATTCCTTTGATGTTGACTCCTTTCCAGCGTGTTTGTAGGTCCTTCTTTTCTGTTTTGGCGTTCAGTGGGGATCAATTTTGGCAAGCTTGGCTGCGTGTGCCTGCCCTTGGTGGCATATGGCCTGCCTGCATTTTAATGGCTTTGACTTTGGGAAAGATTTTTTCTTTTTTTTTTTTTTTTTATTATTTTAAGTATTCATACCATGTCCCTCATATCTTGCCCCCTAAGTTGTATCTTCCTCCTTGACTTTTCCCCCTGCTTTTGCAACATCTGTGAGCTTAGTTTTGGCATCTTTTGGTCCTTTGCAGTGCACCTGATATAAACCCAGGCCATTTTCTTAGAATCACTAACTTACCCAAATTTTCATTTTTTCTCATAGAAATTGAATTCCTTTGATGTTGTCTCCATTCCAGCGTGGTTGTAAGTCCTTCTTTTCTGTTTTGGCCTTCAGTGGGGATCAATTTTGGCAAGCTTTGCTGCATGTGCCTGCCCTTGCTGGCGTATGGCCTGCCTGCATTTTGATGCCTTTGACTTTGGGAAAGATTTTTTCTTTTTTTTTTTTTTTTTTATTATTTTAAGTATTCATGCCATGTCCCTCATATCTTGCCCCCTAAGTTGTGTCTTCCTCCTTGACTTTTTCCCCTGCTTTTGCAACATCTGTGAGCTTAGTTTTGGCATCTTTTGGTCCTTGGCAATGCACCTGATAAAACCCCAGGCCACTTTCTAAGAGTCATTAAATTTCCCAAATTTTCTTTTTTTCTCCTCCAATTGCAATTCCTTTGATGCTGTCTCCATTCCAGCATGTTTGTAGCTTGTTCTTTTCTGTTTTGGCCTTCAGTGGGGATCAATTTTTGCAAGCTTTGCTGCATGTGCCTGCACTTGCTGGCGTATGGCCTGCCTGCATTTTGATGGCTTTGCCTTTGGGAAAGATTTTTTCTTCTTTTTTTTTTTATTATTTTAAATATTCATACCATGTCCCTCATATCTTGCCCCCTAAGTTGTGTTTTCCTCCTTGACTTTTTCCCCTGCTTTTGCAACATCTGTGAGCTTAGTTTTGGCACCTTTTGGTCCTTTGCAATGCAGCTGATTTCCTCTTAGCCTATTTTTTGTAGAGACTAAAATTCCCGATTTTCTGCTTTTTTCAATTGCATTTCATTTGAACCTATCTCCTTTCCAGAGTGATTGTAAGCCTTTCTTTTGGGATCCGCAAGATTCCTTTTCCCTTCCCGAAAGGAAATTTCATTTCCTTTTGGGAAGGGAAAAGGAATCTTGCGATTTCAATGGGGACCAATAGAGGAATCTTTGGTGCATGTCCCTGCACTTGATGGCAGGCCATGCCTTTTGATGGCTTTGACTTTGGGAAAGATTTTTTTCGTTTTTTGGTTGTTTTCTGAAGCGTTCATGCCATGTCCCTCATATCTTGCCCCCTAAGTTGTGTCTTCCTCCTTGACTTTTTCCCCTGCTTTTGCAACATCTGTGAGCTTAGTTTTGGCATCTTTTGGTTCTTTACAATGCACCTGATAAAACCCCAGGCCATTTTCTTAGAGTCACTAAATTTCCAAAATTTTCTTTTTTTCTCCCCCAATTGCAATTCCTTTGATGTTGTCTCCATTCCAGCGTGTTTGTAGCTTGTTCTTTTCTGTTTTGGCCTTCAGTGGGGATCAGTTTTGGCAAGCTTTGCTGCATGTGCCTGCCCTTGGTGGCGTATGGCCTGCCTGCATTTTGATGGCTTTGACTGTGGGAAAGATTTTTTTCTGTTTTTGGTTGTTTTCTGAAGTGTTCATGCCATGTCCCTCATATCTTGCCCCCTAAGTTGTGTCTTCCTCCTTGACTTTTTCCCCTACTTTTGCAACATCTGTGAGCTTAGTTTTGGCATCTTTTGGTCCTTTGCAATGCACCTGATAAAACCCCAGGCCATTTTCTTAGAGTCACTAAATTTCCAAAATTTTCTTTTTTTCTCCTCCAATTGCAATTCTTTGATGATGTCTCCGTTCCAGCGTGTTTGTAGGTCCTTCTTTTCTGTTTTGGCCTTCAGTGGGCATCAATTTTGGCAAGCTTTGCTGCATGTGCCTGCCCTTGGTGGCGTATGGCCTGCCTGCATTTTGATGGCTTTGACTTTGGGAAAGATTTTTTCTTTTTTTTTTATTTTTTTTAATTTTTTAAGTATTCATGCCATGTCCCTCATATCTTGCCCCCTAAGTTGTGTCTTCCTCCTTGACTTTTTCCCCTGCTTTTGCAACATCTGTGAGCTTG
This sequence comes from Artemisiospiza belli, assembly GCA_021963965.1. Lineage (NCBI taxonomy): Eukaryota > Metazoa > Chordata > Aves > Passeriformes > Passerellidae > Artemisiospiza > Artemisiospiza belli. The sequence continues at coordinate 179,213 of JAKDEW010000364.1, read as the reverse complement.
GTTTTGGCATCTTTTGGTCCCTTGCACTGCACCTGATATAAACCCAGGGCATTTTCTTAGAGTCACTAAATTTCCAAAATTTTCTTTTTTTCTCCTCCAATTGCAATTCCTTTGATGTTGACTCCTTTCCAGCGTGTTTGTAGGTCCTTCTTTTCTGTTTTGGCCTTCAGTGGGGATCAATTTTGGCAAGCTTTGCTGCATGTGCCTGCCCTTGGTGGCGTATGGCCTGCCTGCATTTTGATGGCTTTGACTTTGGGAAAGATTTTTTTCTTTTTTTTTTTTTTTATTATTTTAAGTATTCGTGCCATGTCCCTCATATCTTGCCCCCTAAGTTGTGTCTTCCTCCTTGACTTTTTCCCCTGCTTTTGCAACATCTGTGAGCTTAGTTTTGGCACCTTTTGGTCCTTTGCAATGCAGCTGATTTCCTCACAGCCTATGTTTTCTAGAGACTAATATTCCCGATTTTCTGCTTTTTTTAGAGGAATCTTTGGTGTATGTCCCTGCACTTGATGGCAGGCCATGCCATTTGATGGGTTTGACTTTGGGAAAGATTTTTTTTCTTTTTTTGGTTGTTTTCTGAAGTGTTCATGCCATGTCCCTCATATCTTGCCCCCGATGTTGTGTCTTCCTCCTTGACTTTTTCCCCTGCTTTTGCAACATCTGTGAGCTTAGTTTTGGCATCTTTTGGTCCTTTGCACTGCACCTGCTAAAACCCCAGGCCACTTTCAAAGAGTCATTAAATTTCCCAAATTTTCTTTTTTTCTCCTCCAATTGCAATTCCTTTGATGGTGTCTCCATTCCAGCGTGTTTGTAAGTCCTTCTTTTCTGTTTTGGCCTTCAGTGGGGAACAATTTTGGCCTGCTTTGCTGCATGTGCCTGCCCTTGGTGGCGTATGGCCTGCCTGCATTTTGATGGCTTTGACTTTGGGAAAGATTTCTTCTTCTTCTTTTTTTTTTTGTTTTAATTATTCATGCCATGTCCTTCATATCTTGCCCCCTAAGTTGTGTCTTCCTCCTTGACTTTTTCCCCTGCTTTTGCAACATCTGTGAGCTTAGTTTTGGCATCTTTTGGTCCTTTGCAATGCACCTGATATAAACCCAGGCCATTTTCTTAGAGTCACTAAATTTCCAAAATTTTCTTTTTTTCTCCTCCAATTGCAATTCCTTTGATGTTGACTCCTTTCCAGCGTGTTTGTAGGTCCTTCTTTTCTGTTTTGGCCTTCAGTGGGGATCAATTTTGGCAAGCTTTGCTGCATGTGCCTGCCCTTGGTGGCGTATGGCCTGCCTGCATTTTGATGGCTTTGACTTTGGGAAAGATTTCTTCTTCTTCTTTTTTTTTTTGTTTTAATTATTCATGCCATGTCCTTCATATCTTGCCCCCTAAGTTGTGTCTTCCTCCTTGACTTTTTCCCCTGCTTTTGCAACATCTGTGAGCTTAGTTTTGGCATCTTTTGGTCCTTTGCAATGCACCTGATATAAACCCAGGCCATTTTCTAAGAGTCACTAAATTTCCCAAATTTTCTTTTTTTCTCCTCCAATTGCAATTCCTTTGATGTTGACTCCTTTCCAGCGAGTTTGTAGGTCCTTCTTTTCTGTTTTGGCCTTCAGTGGGGATCAATTTTGGCAAGCTTTGCTGCATGTGCCTGCCCTTGGTGGCGTATGGCCTGCCTGCATTTTGATGGCTTTGACTTTGGGAAAGATTTTTTTCTTTTTTTTTTTTTTATTATTGTAAGTATTCATGCCATGTCCCTCATATCTTGCCCCCTACGTTTTGTCTTCCTCCTTGACTTTTTCCCCTGCTTTTGCAACATCTGTGAGCTTAGTTTTGGCCCCTTTTGGTCCTTTGCAATGCACCAGATAAAACCCCAGGCCATATTCTTAGAGTCACTAAATTTCCCAAATTTTCTTTTTTTCTCCTCCAATTGCAATTCCTTTGATGTTGACTCCTTTCCAGCGAGTTTGTAGGTCCTCCTTTTCTGTTTTGGCCTTCAGTGGGGATCAATTTTGGCAAGCTTTGCTGCATGTGCCTGCCCTTGGTGGCGTATGGCCTGCCTGCATTTTGATGGCTTTGACTTTGGGAATGATTTTTTCTTTTTTTTTTTTTTTTGAAATTTTTTAAGTATTCATGACATGTCCCTCATATCTTGCCCCCTAAGTTGTGTCTTCCTCCTTGACTTTTTCCCCTGCTTTTGCAACATCTGTGAGCTTGGTTTTGGCATCTTTTGGTCCTTTGCACTGCACCTGATATAAACCCAGGCCATTTTCTTAGAGTCACTAAATTTCCAAAATTTTCTTTTTTTCTCCTCCAATTGCAATTCCTTTGATGTTGACTCCTTTCCAGCGTGTTTGTAGGTCCTTCTTTTCTGTTTTGGCCTTCAGTGGGGATCAATTTTGGCAAGCTTTGCTGCATGTGCCTGCCCTTGGTGGCGTATGGCCTGCCTGCATTTTGATGGCTTTGACTTTGGGAATGATTTTTTCTTTTTTTTTTTTTTTTTAAATTTTTTAAGTATTCATGACATGTCCCTCATATCTTGCCCCCTAAGTTGTGTCTTCCTCCTTGACTTTTTCCCCTGCTTTTGCAACATCTGTGAGCTTGGTTTTGGCATCTTTTGGTCCTTTGCACTGCACCTGATATAAACCCAGGCCATTTTCTTAGAGTCACTAAATTTCCAAAATTTTCTTTTTTTCTCCTCCAATTGCAATTCCTTTGATGTTGACTCCTTTCCAGCGTGTTTGTAGGTCCTTCTTTTCTGTTTTGGCCTTCAGTGGGGATCAATTTTGGCAAGCTTTGCTGCATGTGCCTGCCCTTGGTGGCGTATGGCCTGCCTGCATTTTGATGGCTTTGACTTTGGGAAAGATTTTTTTCTTTTTTTTTTTTTTATTATTGTAAGTATTCATGCCATGTCCCTCATATCTTGCCCCCTAAGTTCAGTCTTCCTCCTTGACTTTTTCCCCTGCTTTTGCAACATTTGTGAGCTTAGTTTTGGCACCTTTTGTTCCTTTGCAATGCACCTTATATAAACCCAGGCCATTTTCTTAGAGTCACTAAATTTCCCAAATTTTCTTTTTTTCTTCTCCGATTGCAATTCCTTTGATGTTGACTCCTTTCCAGCCTGTTTGTAGGTCCTTCTTTTCTGTTTTGGCCTTCAGTGGGGATCAATTTTGGCAAGCTTTGCTGCATGTGCCTGCCCTTGGTGGCGTATGGCCTGCCTGCATTTTGATGGCTTTGACTTTGGGAAAGATTTTTTTCTTTTTTTTTTTTTTATTATTGTAAGTATTCATGCCATGTCCCTCATATCTTGCCCCCTAAGTTGTGTCTTCCTCCTTGACTTTTTCCCCTGCTTTTGCAACATCTGTGAGCTTAGTTTTGGCCCCTTTTGGTCCTTTGCAATGCAGCTGATTTCCTCACAGCCTATTTTTTGTGGAGACTAATATTCCCGATTTTCTGCTTTTTTCAATTCCATTTCATTTGAACCTATCTCCTTTCCAGAGTGTTTGTAAGCCTTTCTTTTGGGTTCCCCAAGATTCCTTTTCCCTTCCCGAAAGGAAATGAAATTTCCTTTCGGGAAGGGAAAAGGAATCTTGCTATTTCAAAGGGGACAAATAGAGGAATCTTTGGTGCATGTCCCTGCACTTGATGGCAGGCCATGCCTTTTGATGGCTTTGACTTTGGGAAAGATTTTTTTCTTTTTTTGGTTGTTTTCTGAAGTGTTCATGCCATGTCCCTCATATCTTGCCCCCGATGTTGCGTCTTCCTCCTTGACTTTTTCCCCTGCTTTTGCAACATCTGTGAGCTTAGTTTTGGCACCTTTTGGTCCTTTGCAATGCACCAGATAAAACCCCAGGCCATTTTCTTAGAGTCACTAAATTTCCCAAATTTTCTTTTTTTCTCCTCCAATTGCAATTCCTTTGATGTTGACTCCTTTCCAGCGTCTTTGTAGGTCCTTCTTTTCTGTTTTGGCCTTCAGTGGGAATCAATTTTGGCAAGCTTTGCTGCATGTGCCTGCCCGTGGTGGCGTATGGCCTGCCTGCATTTTTATGGCTTTGACTTTGGGAAAGATTTTTTCTTTTTTTTTTTTTTATTATTGTAAGTATTCATGCCATGTCCCTCATATCTTGCCCCCTAAGTTCTGTCTTCCTCCTTGACTTTTTCCCCTGCTTTTGCAACATCTTTGAGCTTAGTTTTGGCACCTTTTGGTCCTTTGCAATGCACCTGATAAAACCCCAGGCCATATTCTTAGAGTCACTAAATTTCCCAAATTTTCTTTTTTTCTCCTCCAATTGCAATTCCTTTGATGTTGACTCCTTTCCAGCGAGTTTGCAGGTCCTCCTTTTCTGTTTTGGCCTTAAGTGGGGATCAATTTTGGCAAGCTTTGCTGCATGTGCCTGCCCTTGGTGGCGTATGGCCTGCCTGCATTTTGATGGCTTTGACTTTGGGAAAGATTTTTTCTTTTTTTTTTTTTTTTTTAATTTTTTAAGTATTCATGCCATGTCCCTCATATCTTGCCCCCTAAGTTGTGTCTTCCTCCTTGACTTTTTCCCCTGCTTTTGCAACATCTGTGAGCTTGGTTTTGGCATCTTTTGGTCCTTTGCACTGCACCTGATATAAACCCAGGCCATTTTCTTAGAGCCACTAAATTTCCAAAATTTTCTTTTTTTCTCCTCTAATTGCAATTCCTTTGATGTTGACTCCTTTCCAGCGTGTTTGTAGGTCCTTCTTTTCTGTTTTGGCCTTCAGTGGGGATCAATTTTGGCAAGCTTTGCTGCATGTGCCTGCCCTTGCTGGCGTATGGCCTGCCTGCATTTTGATGGCTTTGACTTTGGGAAAGATTTTTTTTCTTTTTTTTTTTTTTTATTATTTTAAGTATTCATGCCATGTCCCTCATATCTTGCCCCCTACGTTGTGTCTTCCTCCTTGACTTTTTCCCCTGCTTTTGCAACATCTGTGAGCTTAGTTTTGGCCCCTTTTGGTCCTTTGCAATGCACCAGATAAAACCCCAGGCCATTTTCTTAGAGTCACTAAATTTCCCAAATTTTCTTTTTTTCTCCTCCAATTGCAATTCCTTTGATGTTGACTCCTTTCCAGCGAGTTTGTAGGTCCTCCTTTTCTGTTTTGGCCTTCAGTGGGGATCAATTTTGGCAAGCTTTGCTGCATGTGCCTGCCCTTGCTGGCGTATGGCCTGCCTGCATTTTGATGGCTTTGACTTTGGGAATGATTTTTTCTTTGTTTTTTTTTTTTTAAATTTTTTAAGTATTCATGACATGTCCCTCATATCTTGCCCCCTAAGTTGTGTCTTCCTCCTTGACTTTTTCCCCTGCTTTTGCAACATCTGTGAGCTTGGTTTTGGCATCTTTTGGTCCTTTGCAATGCACCTGATATAAACCCAGGCCATTTTCTTAGAGCCACTAAATTTCCAAAATTTTCATTTTTTCTCCGCCAATTGCAATTCCTTTGATGTTGACTCCTTTCCAGCGTGTTTGTAGGTCCTTCTTTTCTGTTTTGGCCTTCAGTGGGGATCAATTTTGGCAAGCTTTGCTGCATGTGCCTGCCCTTGGTGGCGTATGGCCTGCCTGCATTTTGATGGCTTTGACTTTGGGAAAGATTTTTTCTTTTTTTTTTTTTTTTTTAATTTTTTAAGTATTCATGCCATGTCCCTCATATCTTGCCCCCTAAGTTGTGTCTTCCTCCTTGACTTTTTCCCCTGCTTTTGCAACATCTGTGAGCTTGGTTTTGGCATCTTTTGGTCCTTTGCACTGCACCTGATATAAACCCAGGCCATTTTCTTAGAGCCACTAAATTTCCAAAATTTTCTTTTTTTCTCCTCTAATTGCAATTCCTTTGATGTTGACTCCTTTCCAGCGTGTTTGTAGGTCCTTCTTTTCTGTTTTGGCCTTCAGTGGGGATCAATTTTGGCAAGCTTTGCTGCATGTGCCTGCCCTTGCTGGCGTATGGCCTGCCTGCATTTTGATGGCTTTGACTTTGGGAAAGATTTTTTTTCTTTTTTTTTTTTTTTATTATTTTAAGTATTCATGCCATGTCCCTCATATCTTGCCCCCTACGTTGTGTCTTCCTCCTTGACTTTTTCCCCTGCTTTTGCAACATCTGTGAGCTTAGTTTTGGCCCCTTTTGGTCCTTTGCAATGCACCAGATAAAACCCCAGGCCATTTTCTTAGAGTCACTAAATTTCCCAAATTTTCTTTTTTTCTCCTCCAATTGCAATTCCTTTGATGTTGACTCCTTTCCAGCGAGTTTGTAGGTCCTCCTTTTCTGTTTTGGCCTTCAGTGGGGATCAATTTTGGCAAGCTTTGCTGCATGTGCCTGCCCTTGCTGGCGTATGGCCTGCCTGCATTTTGATGGCTTTGACTTTGGGAATGATTTTTTCTTTGTTTTTTTTTTTTTAAATTTTTTAAGTATTCATGACATGTCCCTCATATCTTGCCCCCTAAGTTGTGTCTTCCTCCTTGACTTTTTCCCCTGCTTTTGCAACATCTGTGAGCTTGGTTTTGGCATCTTTTGGTCCTTTGCAATGCACCTGATATAAACCCAGGCCATTTTCTTAGAGCCACTAAATTTCCAAAATTTTCATTTTTTCTCCGCCAATTGCAATTCCTTTGATGTTGACTCCTTTCCAGCGTGTTTGTAGGTCCTTCTTTTCTGTTTTGGCCTTCAGTGGGGATCAATTTTGGCAAGCTTTGCTGCATGTGCCTGCCCTTGGTGGCGTATGGCCTGCCTGCATTTTGATGGCTTTGACTTTGGGAAAGATTTTTTTCTTTTTTTTTTTTTATTATTGTAAGTATTCATGCCATGTCCCTCATATCTTGCCCCCTAAGTTCGGTCTTCCTCCTTGACTTTTTCCCCTGCTTTTGCAACATCTGTGAGCTTAGTTTTGGCACCTTTTGGTCCTTTGCAATGCACCTTATATAAACCCAGGCCATTTTCTTAGAGTCACTAAATTTCCCAAATTTTCTTTTTTTCTCCTCCAATTGCAATTCCTTTGATGTTGACTCCTTTCCAGCGTGTTTGTAGGTCCTTCTTTTCTGTTTTGGCCTTCAGTGGGGATCAATTTTGGCAAGCTTTGCTGCATGTGCCTGCCCTTGGTGGCGTATTGCCTGCCTGCATTTTGATGGCTTTGACTTTGGGAAAGATTTTTTTCTTTTTTTTTTTTTTTATTATTGTAAGTATTCATGCCATGTCCCTCATATCTTGCCCCCTAAGTTGTGTCTTCCTCCTTGACTTTTTCCCCTGCTTTTGCAACATCTGTGAGCTTAGTTTTGGCCCCTTTTGGTCCTTTGCAATGCCGCTGATTTCCTCACAGCCTATTTTTTGTGGAGACTAATATTCCCGATTTTCTGCTTTTTTCAATTCCATTTCTTTTGAACCTATCTCCTTTCCAGAGTGTTTGTAAGCCTTTCTTTTGGGTTCCCCAAGATTCCTTTTCCCTTCCCGAAAGGAAATGAAATTTCCTTTCGGGAAGGGAAAAGGAATCTTGCTATTTCAAAGGGGACAAATAGAGGAATCTTTGGTGCATGTCCCTGCACTTGATGGCAGGCCATGCCTTTTGATGGCTTTGACTTTGGGAAAGATTTTTTTCTTTTTTTGGTTGTTTTCTGAAGTGTTCATGCCATGTCCCTCATATCTTGCCCCCGATGTTCCGTCTTCCTCCTTGACTTTTTCCCCTGCTTTTGCAACATCTGTGAGCTTAGTTTTGGCACCTTTTGGTCCTTTGGAATGCACCAGATAAAACCCCAGGCCATTTTCTTAGAGTCACTAAATTTCCCAAATTTTCTTTTTTTCTCCTCCAATTGCAATTCCTTTGATGTTGACTCCTTTCCAGCGTCTTTGTAGGTCCTTCTTTTCTGTTTTGGCCTTCAGTGGGGATCAATTTTGGCAAGCTTTGCTGCATGTGCCTGCCCTTGGTGGCGTATGGCCTGCCTGCATTTTGATGGCTTTGACTTTGGGGAAGATTTTTTTCTTTTTTTTTTTTTTATTATTGTAAGTATTCATGCCATGTCCCTCATATCTTGCCCCCTAAGTTCGGTCTTCCTCCTTGACTTTTTCCCCTGCTTTTGCAACATTTGTGAGCTTAGTTTTGGCCCCTTTTGGTCCTTTGCAATGCACCTTATATAAACCCAGGCCATTTTCTTAGAGTCACTAAATTTCCCAAATTTTCTTTTTTTCTCCTCCCATTGCAATTCCTTTGATGTTGACTCCTTTCCAGCGTGTTTGTAGGTCCTTCTTTTCTGTTTTGGCCTTCAGTGGGGATCAATTTTGGCAAGCTTTGCTGCATGTGCCTGCCCTTGGTGGCGTATGGCCTGCCTGCATTTTGATGGCTTTGACTTTGGGAAAGATTTTTTTTTTTTTTTTTTTTTTATTATTGTAAGTATTCATGCCATGTCCCTCATATCTTGCCCCCTAAGTTGTGTCTTCCTCCTTGACTTTTTCCCCTGCTTTTGCAACATCTGTGAGCTTAGTTTTGGCATCTTTTGGTCCTTTGCAATGCAGCTGATTTCCTCACAGCCTATTTTTTGTGGAGACTAATATTCCCGATTTTCTGCTTTTTTCAATTCCATTTCATTTGAACCTATCTCCTTTCCAGAGTGTTTGTAAGCCTTTCTTTTGGGTTCCCCAAGATTCCTTTTCCCTTCCCGAAAGGAAATGAAATTTCCTTTCGGGAAGGGAAAAGGAATCTTGCTATTTCAAAGGGGACAAATAGAGGAATCTTTGGTGCATGTCCCTGCACTTGATGGCAGGCCATGCCTTTTGATGGCTTTGACTTTGGGAAAGATTTTTTTCTTTTTTTGGTTGTTTTCTGAAGTGTTCATGCCATGTCCCTCATATCTTGCCCCCGATGTTGCGTCTTCCTCCTTGACTTTTTCCCCTGCTTTTGCAACATCTGTGAGCTTAGTTTTGGCACCTTTTGGTCCTTTGCAATGCACCTGATAAAACCCCAGGCCATATTCTTAGAGTCACTAAATTTCCCAAATTTTCTTTTTTTCTCCTTCAATTGCAATTCCTTTGATGTTGACTCCTTTCCAGCGAGTTTGTAGGTCCTCCTTTTCTGTTTTGGCCTTAAGGCGGGATCAATTTTGGCAAGCTTTGCTGCATGTGCCTGCCCTTGGTGGCGTATGGCCTGCCTGCATTTTGATGGCTTTGACTTTGGGAAAGATTTTTTCTTTTTTTTTTTTTTTTTTAATTTTTTAAGTATTCATGCCATGTCCCTCATATCTTGCCCCCTAAGTTGTGTCTTCCTCCTTGACTTTTTCCCCTGCTTTTGCAACATCTGTGAGCTTGGTTTTGGCATCTTTGGTCCTTTGCACTGCACCTGATATAAACCCAGGCCATTTTCTTAGAGCCACTAAATTTCCAAAATTTTCTTTTTTTCTCCTCCAATTGCAATTCCTTTGATGTTGACTCCTTTCCAGCGTGTTTGTAGGTCCTTCTTTTCTGTTTTGGCCTTCAGTGGGGATCAATTTTGGCAAGCTTTGCTGCATGTGCCGGCCCTTGCTGGCGTATGGCCTGCCTGCATTTTGATGGCTTTGACTTTGGGAAAGATTTTTTTTCTTTTTTTTTTTTTTTATTATTTTAAGTATTCATGCCATGTCCCTCATATCTTGCCCCCTACGTTGTGTCTTCCTCCTTGACTTTTTCCCCTGCTTTTGCAACATCTGTGAGCTTAGTTTTGGCCCCTTTTGGTCCTTTGCAATGCAGCTGATTTCCTCACAGCCTATATTTTGTAGAGACTAATATTCCCAATTTTCTGCTTTTTTCAATTGCATTTCATTTGAACCTATCTCCTTTCCAGAGTGTTTGTAAGCCTTTCTTTTGGGATCCGCAAGATTCCTTTTCCCTTCCCGAAAGGAAATGAAATTTCCTTTCGGGAAGGGAAAAGGAATCTTGCGATTTCAATGGGGACCAATAGAGGAATCTTTGGTGCATGTCCCTGCACTTGATGGCAGGCCATGCCATTTGATGGGTTTGACTTTGGGAAAGATTTTTTTCTTTTTTTGGTTGTTTAATGAAGTGTTCATGCCATGTCCCTCATATCTTGCCCCCGATGTTGTGTCTTCCTCCTTGACTTTTTCCCCTGCTTTTGCAACATCTGTGAGCTTAGTTTTGGCATCTTTTGGTCCTTTGCACTGCACCTGCTAAAACCCCAGGCCACTTTCTAAGAGTCATTAAATTTCCCAAATTTTCTTTTTTTCTCCTCCAATTGCAATTCCTTTGATGGTGTCTCCATTCCAGCGTGTTTGTAAGTCCTTCTTTTCTGTTTTGGCCTTCAGTGGGGAACAATTTTGGCCTGCTTTGCTGCATGTGCCTGCCCTTGGTGGCGTATGGCCTGCCTGCATTTTGATGGCTTTGACTTTGGGAAAGATTTCTTCTTTTTCTTTTTTTTTTTGTTTTAATTATTCATGCCATGTCCTTCATATCTTGCCCCCTAAGTTCTGTCTTCCTCCTTGACTTTTTCCTCTGCTTTTGCAACATCTGTGAGCTTAGTTTTGGCATCTTTTGGTCCTTTGCACTGCACCTGATATAAACCCAGGCCATTTTCTTAGAGTCACTAAATTTCCAAAATTTTGTTTTTCTCTCATCCAATTGCAATTCCTTTGATGTTGACTCCTTTCCAGCGTCTTTGTAGGTCCTTCTTTTCTGTTTTGGCCTTCAGTGGGGATCAATTTTGGCAAGCTTTGCTGCATGTGCCTGCCCTTGGTGGCGTATGGCCTGCCTGCATTTTGATGGCTTTGACTTTGGGAAAGATTTTTTCTTTTTTTTTTTTTTTTGTTTTAAGTATTCATGCCATGTCCCTCATATCTTGCCCCCTAAGTTGTGTCTTCCTCCTTGACTTTTTCCCCTGCTTTTGCAACATCTGTGAGCTTAGTTTTGGCATCTTTTGGTCCTTTGCAATGCACCTGATATAAACCCAGGCCATTTTCTTAGAGCCACTAAATTTCCAAAATTTTCATTTTTTCTCCTCCAATTGCAATTCCTTTGATGTTGACTCCTTTCCAGCGTGTTTGTAGGTCCTTCTTTTCTGTTTTGGCCTTCAGTGGGGATCAATTTTGGCAAGCTCTGCTGCATGTGCCTGCCCTTGGTGGCGTATGGCCTGCCTGCATTTTGATGGCTTTGACTTTGGGAAAGATTTTTTTCTTTTTTTTTTTTTATTATTGTAAGTATTCATGCCATGTCCCTCATATCTTGCCCCCTAAGTTGTGTCTTCCTCCTTGACTTTTTCCCCTGCTTTTGCAACATCTGTGAGCTTAGTTTTGGCCCCTTTTGGTCCTTTGCAATGCAGCTGATTTCCTCACAGCCTATTTTTTGTGGAGACTAATATTCCCGATTTTCTGCTTTTTTCAATTCCATTTCATTTGAACCTATCTCCTTTCCAGAGTGTTTGTAAGGCTTTCTTTTGGGTTCCCCAAGATTCCTTTTCCCTTCCCGAAAGGAAATGAAATTTCCTTTCGGGAAGGGAAAAGGAATCTTGCTATTTCAAAGGGGACCAATAGAGGAATCTTTGGCGCATGTCCCTGCACTTGATGGCAGGCCATGCCTTTTGATGGCTTTGACTTTGGGAAAGATTTTTTTCTTTTTTTGGTTGTTTTCTGAAGTGTTCATGCCATGTCCCTCATATCTTGCCCCCGATGTTGTGTCTTCCTCCTTGACTTTTTCCCCTGCTTTTGCAACATCTCTGAGCTTAGTTTTGGCATCTTTTGGTCCTTTGCACTGCACCTGCTAAAACCCCAGGCCACTTTCTAAGAGTCATTAAATTTCCTAAATTTTCTTTTTTTCTCCTCCAATTGCAATTCCTTTGATGTTGACTCCTTTCCAGCGAGTTTGTAGGTCCTCCTTTTCTGTTTTGGCCTTAAGTGGGGATCAAATTTGGCAAGCTTTGCTGCATGTGCCTGCCCTTGGTGGCGTATGGCCTGCCTGCATTTTGATGGCTTTGACTTTGGGAAAGATTTTTTCTTTTTTTTTTTTTTTTTTTAATTTCTTAAGTATTCATGCCATGTCCCTCATATCTTGCCCCCTAAGTTGTGTCTTCCTCCTTGACTTTTTCCCCTGCTTTTGCAACATCTGTGAGCTTGGTTTTGGCATCTTTTGGTCCTTTGCACTGCACCTGATATAAACCCAGGCCATTTTCTTAGAGCCACTAAATTTCCAAAATTTTCTTTTTTTCTCCTCCAATTGCAATTCCTTTGATGTTGACTCCTTTCCAGCGTGTTTGTAGGTCCTTCTTTTCTGTTTTGGCCTTCAGTGGGGATCAATTTTGGCAAGCTTTGCTGCATGTGCCTGCCCTTGCTGGCGTATGGCCTGCCTGCATTTTGATGGCTTTGACTTTGGGAAAGATTTTTTTTCTTTTTTTTTTTTTTTTATTATTTTAAGTATTCATGCCATGTCCCTCATATCTTGCCCCCTAAGTTGTGTCTTCCTCCTTGACTTTTTCCCCTGCTTTTGCAACATCTGTGAGCTTAGTTTTGGCCCCTTTTGGTCCTTTGCAATGCAGCTGATTTCCTCACAGCCTATATTTTGTAGAGACTAATATTCCCAATTTTCTGCTTTTTTCAATTGCATTTCATTTGAACCTATCTCCTTTCCAGAGTGTTTGTAAGCCTTTCTTTTGGGATCCGCAAGATTCCTTTTCCCTTCCCGAAAGGAAATGAAATTTCCTTTCGGGAAGGGAAAAGGAATCTTGCGATTTCAATGGGGACCAATAGAGGAATCTTTGGTGCATGTCCCTGCACTTGATGGCAGGCCATGCCATTTGATGGGTTTGACTTTGGGAAAGATTTTTTTCTTTTTTTGGTTGTTTAATGAAGTGTTCATGCCATGTCCCTCATATCTTGCCCCCGATGTTGTGTCTTCCTCCTTGACTTTTTCCCCTGCTTTTGCAACATCTGTGAGCTTAGTTTTGGCATCTTTTGGTCCTTTGCACTGCACCTGCTAAAACCCCAGGCCACTTTCTAAGAGTCATTAAATTTCCCAAATTTTCTTTTTTTCTCCTCCAATTGCAATTCCTTTGATGGTGTCTCCATTCCAGCGTGTTTGTAAGTCCTTCTTTTCTGTTTTGGCCTTCAGTGGGGAACAATTTTGGCCTGCTTTGCTGCATGTGCCTGCCCTTGGTGGCGTATGGCCTGCCTGCATTTTGATGGCTTTGACTTTGGGAAAGATTTCTTCTTTTTCTTTTTTTTTTTGTTTTAATTATTCATGCCATGTCCTTCATATCTTGCCCCCTAAGTTCTGTCTTCCTCCTTGACTTTTTCCTCTGCTTTTGCAACATCTGTGAGCTTAGTTTTGGCATCTTTTGGTCCTTTGCACTGCACCTGATATAAACCCAGGCCATTTTCTTAGAGTCACTAAATTTCCAAAATTTTCTTTTTCTCTCATCCAATTGCAATTCCTTTGATGTTGACTCCTTTCCAGCATTTTTGTAGGTCGTTCTTTTCTGTTTTGGCCTTCAGTGGGGATCAGTTTTGGCAAGCTTTGCTGCAAGTGCCTGCCCTTGGTGGCATATGGCCTGCCTGCATTTTGATGGCTTTTACTTTGGGAAAGATTTTTTCTTTTTTTTTCTTTTATTATTTTAGGTATTCATGCCATGTCCCTCACATCTTGCCCCCTAAGTTCTGTCTTCCTCCTTGACTTTTTCCCCTGCTTTTGCAACATCTGTGAGCTTAGTTTTGGCATCATTTGGTCCTTTGCACTTCACCTGATAAAACCCCAGGCCATTTTCTTAGAGTCACTAAATTTCCCAAATTTCCTTTTTTTCTCCTCCAATTGCAATTCCTTTGATGTTGACTCCTTTCCAGCGAGTTTGTAGGTACTTCTTTCCTTTTTGGCCTTCAGTGGGGATCAATTTTGGCAAGCTTTGCTGCATGTGCCTGCCCTTGGTGGCGTATGGCCTGCCTGCATTTTGATGGCTTTGACTTTGGGATAGATTTTTTCTTTTTTTTTTTTTTTTTGTTTTAAATATTCATGCCATGTCCCTCATATCTTGCCCCCTAAGTTGTGTCTTCCTCCTTGACTTTTTTCCCTGCTTTTGCAACATCTGTGAGCTTAGTTTTGGCATCTTTTGGTCCTTTGCAATGCACCTGATATAAACCCAGGCCATTTTCTTAGAGCCACTAAATTTCCAAAATTTTCATTTTTTCTCCTCCAATTGCAATTCCTTTGATGTTGACTCCTTTCCAGCGTGTTTGTAGGTCCTTCTTTTCTGTTTTGGCCTTCAGTGGGGATCAATTTTGGCAAGCTTTGCTGCATGTGCCTGCCCTTGGTGGCGTATGGCCTGCCTGCATTTTGATGGCTTTGACTTTGGGAAAGATTTTTTTCTTTTTTTTTTTTTTATTATTGTAAGTATTCATGCCATGTCCCTCATATCTTGCCCCCTAAGTTGTGTCTTCCTCCTTGACTTTTTCCCCTGCTTTTGCAACATCTGTGAGCTTAGTTTTGGCCCCTTTTGGTCCTTTGCAATGCAGCTGATTTCCTCACAGCCTATTTTTTGAAGAGACTAAAATTGCCGATTTTCTGCTTTTTTCAATTGCATTTCATTTGAACCTATCTCCTTTCCAGAGTGTTTGTAAGCCTTTCTTTTGGGTTCCCCAAGATTCCTTTTCCCTTCCCGAAAGGAAATGAAATTTCCTTTCGGGAAGGGAAAAGGAATCTTGCTATTTCAATGGGGACCAATAGAGGAATCTTTGGTGCATGTCCCTGCACTTGATGGCAGGCCATGCCTTTTGATGGCTTTGACTTTGGGAAAGATTTTTTTCTTTTTTTGGTTGTTTTCTGAAGTGTTCATGCCATGTCCCTCATATCTTGCCCCCTAAGTTGTGTCTTCCTCCTTGACTTTTTCCCCTGCTTTTGCAACATCTGTGAGCTTAGTTTTGGCACCTTTTGGTCCTTTGCAATGCAGCTGATTTCCTCACAGCCTATTTTTTGAAGAGACTAAAATTCCCGATTTTCTGCTTTTTTCAATTGCATTTCATTTGAACCTGTCTCCTTTCCAGAGTGTTTGTAAGCCTTTCTTTTGAGATTCGCCAGATTCCTTTTCCCTTCCCGAAAGGAAATGAAATTTCCTTTCGGGAAGGGAAAAGGAATCTTGCGATTTCAATGGGGACCAATAGAGGAATCTTTGGTGCATGTCCCTGCACTTGATGGCAGGCCATGCCTTTTGATGGCTTTGACTTTGGGAAAGATTTTTTTCTTTTTTTTGGTTGTTTTCTGAAGTGTTCATGCCATGTCCCTCATATCTTGCCCCCTAAGCTGTGTCTTCCTCCTTGACTTTTTCCCCTGCTTTTGCAACATCTGTGAGCTTAGTTTTGGCATCTTGTGGTCCTTTGCACTGCACCTGATAAAACCCCAGGCCATTTTCTTAGAGTCACTAAATTTCCCAAATTTTCTTTTTTTCTCCTCCAATTGCAATTCCTTTGATGTTGACTCCTTTCCAGCGTGTTTGTAGGTCCTTTTTTTCTGTTTTGGCTTTCAGTGGGGATCAATTTTGGCAAGCTTTGCTGCATGTGCCGGCCCTTGGTGTCGTATGGCCTGCCTGCATTTTGATGGCTTTGACTTTGGGAAATATTTTTTCTTATTTTTTGGTTTTTTTATATTTTATGTATTCATGCCATGTCCCTCATATCTTGCCTCCTAAGTTGTGTCTTCCTCCTTGACTTTTTCCCCTGCTTGTGCAACATTTGTGAGCTTAGTTTTGGCACCTTTTGGTGCTTTGCACTGCACCTGATAAAACCCCAGGCCATTTTCTTAGAGTCACTAAATTTCCCAAATTTTCTTTTTTTCTCCTCCGATTGCAATTCCTTTGATGTTGACTCCTTTCCAGCGTGTTTGTAGGTCCTTCTTTTCTGTTTTGGCCTTCAGTGGGGATCAATTTTGGCAAGCTTTGCTGCATGTGCCTGCCCTTGGTGGCGTATGGCCTGCCTGCATTTTGATGGCTTTGACTTTGGGAAAGATTTTTTCTTTTTTTTTTTTTTTTTTATTATTTTAAGTATTCATGCCATGTCCCTCATATCTTGCCCCCTAAGTTGTGTCTTCCTCCTTGACTTTTTCCCCTGCTTTTGCAACATTTGTGAGCTTAGTTTTGTCACCTTTTGGTCCTTTGCAATGCACCAGATAAAACCCCAGGCCATTTTCTTAGAGTCACTAAATTTCCCAAATTTTCTTTTTTTCTCCTCCGATTGCAATTCCTTTGATGTTGACTCCTTTCCAGCGTCTTTGTAGGTCCTTCTTTTCTGTTTTGGCCTTCAGTGGGGATCAATTTTGGCAAGCTTTGCTGCATGTGCCTGCCCTTGGTGGCGTATGGCCTGCCTGCATTTTGATGGCTTTGACTTTGGGAAAGATTTTTTCTTTTTTTTTTTTTTTAATATTTTAAGTATTCATGCCATGTCCCTCATATCTTGCCCCCTTATTTCGGTCTTCCTCCTTGACTTTTTCCCCTGCTTTTGCAACATTTGTGAGCTTAGTTTTGGCATCCTTTGGTCCTTTGCAATGCACCTTATATAAACCCAGGCCATTTTCTTAGAGTCTCTTAATTTCCCATATTTTCTTTTTTTCTCCTCCAATTGCAATTCCTTTGATGTTGACGCCTTTCCAGCGAGTTTGTAGGTCCACCTTTTCTGTTCTGGCCTTCAGTGGGGATCAATTTTGGCAAGCTTTGCTGCATGTGCCTGCCCGTGGTGGCGTATGGCCTGCCTGCATTTTGATGGCTTTGACTTTGGGAAAGATTTTTTCTTTTTTTTTTTTTTTTATTATTTTAAGTATTCATGCCATGTCCCTCATATCTTGCCCCCTAAGTTGTGTCTTCCTCCTTGACTTTTTCCCCTGCTTTTGCAACATCTGTGAGCTTGGTTTTGGCATCTTTTGGTCCTTTGCACTGCACCTGATATAAACCCAGGCCATTTTCTTAGAGCCACTACATTTCCACAATTTTCTTTTTTTCTCCTCCAATTGCAATTCTTTTGATGTTGACTCCTTTCCAGCGTGTTTGTAGGTCCTTCTTTTCTGTTTTGGCCTTCAGTGGGGATCAATTTTGGCAAGCTTTGCTGCATGTGCCTGCCCTTGGTGGCGTATGGCCTGCCTGCATTTTGATGGCTTTGACTTTGGGAAAGATTTTTTCTTTTTTTTTTTTTTTATTATTGTAAGTATTCATGCCATGTCCCTCATATCTTGCCCCCTAAGTTGTTTCTTCCTCCTTGACTTTTTCCCCTGCTTTTGCAACATCTGTGACCTTAGTTTTGGCCCCCTTTGGTCCTTTGCAATGCAGCTGATTTCCTCACAGCCTATTTTTTGTAGAGACTAATATTCCCGATTTTCTGCTTTTTTCAATTGCATTTCATGTCAAACTATCTCCTTTCCAGAGTGTTTGTAAGCCTTTCTTTTGGGTTCCCCAAGATTCCTTTTCCCTTCTCGAAAGGAAATGAAATTTCCTTTCGGGAAGGGAAAAGGAATCTTGCGATTTCAATGGGGACCAATAGAGGGATCTTTGGTGCATGTCCCTGCACTTGATGGCAGGCCATGCCTTTTGATGGCTTTGACTTTGGGAAAGATTTTTTTCTTTTTTTGGTTGTTTTCTGAAGTGTTCATGCCATGTGCCTCATATCTTGCCCCCTAAGTTGTGTCTTCCTCCTTGACTTTTTCCCCTGCTTTTGCAACATCTGTGAGCTTAGTTTTGGCATCTTTTGGTCCTTTGCACTGCACCTGATAAAACACCAGGCCATTTTCTTAGAGCCACTAAATTTCCAAAATTTTCTTTTTTTCTCCTCCAATTGCAATTCCTTTGATGTTGACTCCTTTCCAGCGTGTTTGTAGGTCCTTCTTTTCTGTTTTGGCCTTCAGTGGGGATCAATGTTGGCAAGCTTTGCTGCATGTGCCTGCCCTTGGTGGCGTATTGCCTGCCTGCATTTTGATGGGTTTGACTTTGGGAAAGATTTTTTCTTTCTTTTTTTTTTTATTATTTTAAGTATTCATGCCATGTCCCTCATATCTTGCCCCCTAAGTTGTGTCTTGCTCCTTGACATTTTCCCCTGCTTTTGCAACATCTGTGAGCTTAGTTTTGGCACCTTTTGGTCATTTGCAATGCAGCTGATTTCCTCACAGCCTATGTTTTGTAGAGACTAATATTCCCGATTTTCTGCTTTTTTCAATTGCATTTCATTTGAACCTATCTCCTTTCCAGAGTGTTTGTAAGCCTTTCTTTTGGGATCCGCAAGATTCCTTTTCCCTTCCCGAAAGGAAATGAAATTTCCTTTCGGGAAGGGAAAAGGAATCTTGCGATTTCAATGGGGACCAATAGAGGAATCTTTGGTGCATGTCCCTGCACTTGATGGCAGGCCATGCCATTTGATGGGTTTGACTTTGGGAAAGATTTTTTTCTTTTTTTGGTTGTTTTCTGAAGTGTTCATGCCATGTCCCTCATATCTTGCCCCCGATGTTGTGTCTTCCTCCTTGACTTTTTCCCCTGCTTTTGCAACATCTGTGAGCTTAGTTTTGGCATCTTTTGGTCCTTTGCACTGCACCTGCTCAAACCCCAGGCCAATTTCTAAGAGTCATTAAATTTCCCAAATTTTCTTTTTTTCTCCTCCAATTGCAATTCCTTTGATGGTGTCTCCATTCCAGCGTGTTTGTAAGTCCTTCTTTTCTGTTTTGGCCTTCAGTGGGGAACAATTTTGGCCTGCTTTGCTGCATGTGCCTGCCCTTGGTGGCGTATGGCCTGCCTGCATTTTGATGGCTTTGACTTTGGGAAAGATTTCTTCTTTTTCTTTTTTTTTTTGTTTTAATTATTCATGCCATGTCCTTCATATCTTGCCCCCTAAGTTCTGTCTTCCTCCTTGACTTTTTCCCCTGCTTTTGCAACATCTGTGAGCTTAGTTTTGGCATCT
This sequence comes from Artemisiospiza belli, assembly GCA_021963965.1. Taxonomy (NCBI): domain Eukaryota; kingdom Metazoa; phylum Chordata; class Aves; order Passeriformes; family Passerellidae; genus Artemisiospiza; species Artemisiospiza belli. The sequence continues at coordinate 160,338 of JAKDEW010000364.1, read as the reverse complement.
TTTGGTCCTTTGCACTGCACCTGATATAAACCCAGGCCATTTTCTTAGAGTCACTAAATTTCCAAAATTTTCTTTTTCTCTCATCCAATTGCAATTCCTTTGATGTTGACTCCTTTCCAGCATTTTTGTAGGTCGTTCTTTTCTGTTTTGGCCTTCAGTGGGGATCAGTTTTGGCAAGCTTTGCTGCATGTGCCTGCCCTTGGTGGCGTATGGCCTGCCTGCATTTTGATGGCTTTGACTTTGGGAAAGATTTTTTCTTTTTTTTTTTTTTTTATTATTTTAAGTATTCATGCCATGTCCCTCACATCTTGCCCCCTACGTTGTGTCTTCCTCCTTGACTTTTTCCCCTGCTTTTGCAACATCTGTGAGCTTAGTTTTGGCATCATTTGGTCCTTTGCACTTCACCTGATAAAACCCCAGGCCATTTTCTTAGAGTCACTAAATTTCCCAAATTTCCTTTTTTTCTCCTCCAATTGCAATTCCTTTGATGTTGACTCCTTTCCAGCGAGTTTGTAGGTACTTCTTTCCTGTTTTGGCCTTCAGTGGGGATCAATTTTGGCAAGCTTTGCTGCATGTGCCTGCCCTTGCTGGCGTATGGCCTGCCTGCATTTTGATGGCTTTGACTTTGGGAAAGATTTTTTCTTTTTTTTTTTTTTTATTATTTTAAGTATTCATGCCATGTCCCTCATATCTTGCCCCCTACGTTGTGTCTTCCTCCTTGACTTTTTCCCCTGCTTTTGCAACATCTGTGAGCTTAGTTTTGGCATCTTTTGGTCCTTTGCAATGCACCTGATATAAACCCAGGCCATTTTCTTAGAGCCACTAAATTTCCAAAATTTTCTTTTTTTCTCCTCCAATTGCAATTCCTTTGATGTTGACTCCATTCCAGCGTGTTTGTAGGTCCTTCTTTTCTGTTTTGGCCTTCAGTGGGGATCAATTTTGGCAAGCTTTGCTGCATGTGCCTGCCCTTGGTGGCGTATGGCCTGCCTGCATTTTGATGGCTTTGACTTTGGGAAAGATTTTTTTCTTTTTTTTTTTTTTTTATTGTAAGTATTCATGCCATGTCCCTCATATCTTGCCCCCTACGTTGTGTCTTCCTCCTTGACTTTTTCCCCTGCTTTTGCAACATCTGTGAGCTTAGTTTTGGCCCCTTTTGGTCCTTTGCAATGCAGCTGATTTCCTCACAGCCTATTTTTTGTAGAGACTAATATTCCCGATTTTCTGCTTTTTTCAATTGCATTTCATTTGAACCTATCTCCTTTCCAGAGTGTTTGTAAGCCTTTCTTTTGGGTTCCCCAAGATTCCTTTTCCCTTCCCGAAAGGAAATGAAATTTCCTTTCGGGAAGGGAAAAGGAATCTTGCTATTTCAATGGGGACCAATAGAGGAATCTTTGGTGCATGTCCCTGCACTTGTTGGCAGGCCATGCCTTTTGATGGCTTTGACTTTGGGAAAGATTTTTTTCTTTTTTTGGTTGTTTTCTGAAGTGTTCATGCCATGTCCCTCATATCTTGCCCCCTAAGTTGTGTCTTCCTCCTTGACTTTTTCCCCTGCTTTTGCAACATCTGTGAGCTTAGTTTTGGCACCTTTTGGTCCTTTGCAATGCAGCTGATTTCCTCACAGCCTATTTTTTGAAGAGACTAAAATTCCCGATTTTCTGCTTTTTTCAATTGCATTTCATTTGAACCTGTCTCCTTTCCAGAGTGTTTGTAAGCCTTTCTTTTGGGATTCGCAAGAATCCTTTTCCCTTCCCGAAAGGAAATGAAATTTCCTTTCGGGAAGGGAAAAGGAATCTTGCGATTTCAATGGGGACCAATAGAGGAATCTTTGGTGCAAGTCCCTGCACTTGATGGCAGGCCATGCCTTTTGATGGCTTTGACTTTGGGAAAGATTTTTTCTATTTCTTTTTTTTGTTTGTTTTAAGTATTCATGCCATGTCCCTCATATCTTGCCCACTAAGTTGTGTCTTCCTCCTTGACTTTTTCCCCTGCTTTTGCAACATCTGTGAGCTTAGATTTGGCATCTTTTGTTCCTTTGCACTGCACCTGATAAAACCCCGGGCCATTTTCTTTGAGTCACTAAATTTCCAAAATTTTCTTTTTTTCTCCTCCAATTGCAATTCCTTTGATGTTGTCTCCATTCCAGCGTCTTTGCAAGTCATTCTTTACTTTTTGGCCTTCAGTGGGGATCAATGTTGGAAAGCTTTGCAGCATGTGCCTGCCCTTGGTGGCGTATGGCGTGCCTGCATTTTGATGGCTTTGACTTTGGGAAAGATTTTTTTCTTTTTTTGGTTGTTTTCTGAAGTGTTCATGCCATGTCCCTCATATCTTGCCCCCTAAGCTGTGTCTTCCTCCTTGACTTTTTCCCCTGCTTTTGCAACATCTGTGAGCTTAGTTTTGGCATCTTTTGGTCCTTTGCACTGCACCTGATAAAACCCCAGGCCATTTTCTTAGAGTCACTAAATTTCCCAAATTTTCTTTTTTTCTCCTCCAATTGCAATTCCTTTGATGTTGACTCCTTTCCAGCCTGTTTGTAGGTCCTTTTTTTCTGTTTTGGCTTTCAGTGGGGATCAATTTTGGCAAGCTTTGCTGCATGTGCCTGCCCTTGGTGTCGTATGGCCTGCCTGCATTTTGATGGCTTTGACTTTGGGAAATATTTTTTCTTATTTTTTGGTTTTTTTATATTTTATGTATTCATGCCATGTCCCTCATATCTTGCCCCCTAAGTTCGGTCTCCCTCCTTGACTTTTTCCCCTGCTTTTGCAACATTTGTGAGCTTAGTTTTGGCACCTTTTGGTCCTTTGCACTGCACCTGATAAAACCCCAGGCCATTTTCTTAGAGTCACTAAATTTCCCAAATTTTCTTTTTTTCTCCTCCAATTGCAATTCCTTTGATGTTGACTCCTTTCCAGCGAGTTTGTAGGTCCTTCTTTTCTGTTTTGGCCTTCAGTGGGGATCAATTTTGGCAAGCTTTGCTGCATGTGCCTGCCCTTGGTGGCTTATGGCCTGCCTGCATTTTGATGGCTTTGACTTTGGGAAAGATTTTTTCTTTTTTTTTTTTTTAATATTTTAAGTATTCATGCCATGTCCATCATATCTTGCCCCCTAAGTTGTGTCTTCCTCCTTGACTTTTTCCCCTGCTTTTGCAACATTTGTGAGCTGAGTTTTGGCACCCTTTGGTCCTTTGCAATTCACCTTATATAAACCCAGGCCATTTTCTTAGAGTCTCTTAATTTCCCAAATTTTCTTTTTTTCTCCTCCAATTGCAATTCCTTTGATGTTGACGCCTTTCCATCGAGTTTGTAGGTCCACCTTTTCTGTTTTGGCCTTCAGTGGGGATCAATTTTGGCAAGCTTTGCTGCATGTGCCTGCCCTTGGTGGCGTATGGCCTGCCTGCATTTTGATGGCTTTGACTTTGGGAAAGATTTTTTTCTTTTTTTTTTTTTTTTATTGTAAGTATTCATGCCATGTCCCTCATATCTTGCCCCCTACGTTGTGTCTTCCTCCTTGACTTTTTCCCCTGCTTTTGCAACATCTGTGAGCTTAGTTTTGGCCCCTTTTGGTCCTTTGCAATGCAGCTGATTTCCTCACAGCCTATTTTTTGTAGAGACTAATATTCCCGATTTTCTGCTTTTTTCAATTGCATTTCATTTGAACCTATCTCCTTTCCAGAGTGTTTGTAAGCCTTTCTTTTGGGTTCCCCAAGATTCCTTTTCCCTTCCCGAAAGGAAATGAAATTTCCTTTCGGGAAGGGAAAAGGAATCTTGCTATTTCAATGGGGACCAATAGAGGAATCTTTGGTGCATGTCCCTGCACTTGTTGGCAGGCCATGCCTTTTGATGGCTTTGACTTTGGGAAAGATTTTTTTCTTTTTTTGGTTGTTTTCTGAAGTGTTCATGCCATGTCCCTCATATCTTGCCCCCTAAGTTGTGTCTTCCTCCTTGACTTTTTCCCCTGCTTTTGCAACATCTGTGAGCTTAGTTTTGGCACCTTTTGGTCCTTTGCAATGCAGCTGATTTCCTCACAGCCTATTTTTTGAAGAGACTAAAATTCCCGATTTTCTGCTTTTTTCAATTGCATTTCATTTGAACCTGTCTCCTTTCCAGAGTGTTTGTAAGCCTTTCTTTTGGGATTCGCAAGAATCCTTTTCCCTTCCCGAAAGGAAATGAAATTTCCTTTCGGGAAGGGAAAAGGAATCTTGCGATTTCAATGGGGACCAATAGAGGAATCTTTGGTGCAAGTCCCTGCACTTGATGGCAGGCCATGCCTTTTGATGGCTTTGACTTTGGGAAAGATTTTTTCTATTTCTTTTTTTTGTTTGTTTTAAGTATTCATGCCATGTCCCTCATATCTTGCCCACTAAGTTGTGTCTTCCTCCTTGACTTTTTCCCCTGCTTTTGCAACATCTGTGAGCTTAGATTTGGCATCTTTTGTTCCTTTGCACTGCACCTGATAAAACCCCGGGCCATTTTCTTTGAGTCACTAAATTTCCAAAATTTTCTTTTTTTCTCCTCCAATTGCAATTCCTTTGATGTTGTCTCCATTCCAGCGTCTTTGCAAGTCATTCTTTACTTTTTGGCCTTCAGTGGGGATCAATGTTGGAAAGCTTTGCAGCATGTGCCTGCCCTTGGTGGCGTATGGCGTGCCTGCATTTTGATGGCTTTGACTTTGGGAAAGATTTTTTTCTTTTTTTGGTTGTTTTCTGAAGTGTTCATGCCATGTCCCTCATATCTTGCCCCCTAAGCTGTGTCTTCCTCCTTGACTTTTTCCCCTGCTTTTGCAACATCTGTGAGCTTAGTTTTGGCATCTTTTGGTCCTTTGCACTGCACCTGATAAAACCCCAGGCCATTTTCTTAGAGTCACTAAATTTCCCAAATTTTCTTTTTTTCTCCTCCAATTGCAATTCCTTTGATGTTGACTCCTTTCCAGCCTGTTTGTAGGTCCTTTTTTTCTGTTTTGGCTTTCAGTGGGGATCAATTTTGGCAAGCTTTGCTGCATGTGCCTGCCCTTGGTGTCGTATGGCCTGCCTGCATTTTGATGGCTTTGACTTTGGGAAATATTTTTTCTTATTTTTTGGTTTTTTTATATTTTATGTATTCATGCCATGTCCCTCATATCTTGCCCCCTAAGTTCGGTCTCCCTCCTTGACTTTTTCCCCTGCTTTTGCAACATTTGTGAGCTTAGTTTTGGCACCTTTTGGTCCTTTGCACTGCACCTGATAAAACCCCAGGCCATTTTCTTAGAGTCACTAAATTTCCCAAATTTTCTTTTTTTCTCCTCCAATTGCAATTCCTTTGATGTTGACTCCTTTCCAGCGAGTTTGTAGGTCCTTCTTTTCTGTTTTGGCCTTCAGTGGGGATCAATTTTGGCAAGCTTTGCTGCATGTGCCTGCCCTTGGTGGCTTATGGCCTGCCTGCATTTTGATGGCTTTGACTTTGGGAAAGATTTTTTCTTTTTTTTTTTTTTTAATATTTTAAGTATTCATGCCATGTCCATCATATCTTGCCCCCTAAGTTGTGTCTTCCTCCTTGACTTTTTCCCCTGCTTTTGCAACATTTGTGAGCTGAGTTTTGGCACCCTTTGGTCCTTTGCAATTCACCTTATATAAACCCAGGCCATTTTCTTAGAGTCTCTTAATTTCCCAAATTTTCTTTTTTTCTCCTCCAATTGCAATTCCTTTGATGTTGACGCCTTTCCATCGAGTTTGTAGGTCCACCTTTTCTGTTTTGGCCTTCAGTGGGGATCAATTTTGGCAAGCTTTGCTGCATGTGCCTGCCCTTGGTGGCGTATGGCCTGCCTGCATTTTGATGGCTTTGACTTTGGGAAAGATTTTTTTCTTTTTTTTTTTTTTTTATTGTAAGTATTCATGCCATGTCCCTCATATCTTGCCCCCTACGTTGTGTCTTCCTCCTTGACTTTTTCCCCTGCTTTTGCAACATCTGTGAGCTTAGTTTTGGCCCCTTTTGGTCCTTTGCAATGCAGCTGATTTCCTCACAGCCTATTTTTTGTAGAGACTAATATTCCCGATTTTCTGCTTTTTTCAATTGCATTTCATTTGAACCTATCTCCTTTCCAGAGTGTTTGTAAGCCTTTCTTTTGGGTTCCCCAAGATTCCTTTTCCCTTCCCGAAAGGAAATGAAATTTCCTTTCGGGAAGGGAAAAGGAATCTTGCTATTTCAATGGGGACCAATAGAGGAATCTTTGGTGCATGTCCCTGCACTTGTTGGCAGGCCATGCCTTTTGATGGCTTTGACTTTGGGAAAGATTTTTTTCTTTTTTTGGTTGTTTTCTGAAGTGTTCATGCCATGTCCCTCATATCTTGCCCCCTAAGTTGTGTCTTCCTCCTTGACTTTTTCCCCTGCTTTTGCAACATCTGTGAGCTTAGTTTTGGCACCTTTTGGTCCTTTGCAATGCAGCTGATTTCCTCACAGCCTATTTTTTGAAGAGACTAAAATTCCCGATTTTCTGCTTTTTTCAATTGCATTTCATTTGAACCTGTCTCCTTTCCAGAGTGTTTGTAAGCCTTTCTTTTGGGATTCGCAAGAATCCTTTTCCCTTCCCGAAAGGAAATGAAATTTCCTTTCGGGAAGGGAAAAGGAATCTTGCGATTTCAATGGGGACCAATAGAGGAATCTTTGGTGCAAGTCCCTGCACTTGATGGCAGGCCATGCCTTTTGATGGCTTTGACTTTGGGAAAGATTTTTTCTATTTCTTTTTTTTGTTTGTTTTAAGTATTCATGCCATGTCCCTCATATCTTGCCCACTAAGTTGTGTCTTCCTCCTTGACTTTTTCCCCTGCTTTTGCAACATCTGTGAGCTTAGATTTGGCATCTTTTGTTCCTTTGCACTGCACCTGATAAAACCCCGGGCCATTTTCTTTGAGTCACTAAATTTCCAAAATTTTCTTTTTTTCTCCTCCAATTGCAATTCCTTTGATGTTGTCTCCATTCCAGCGTCTTTGCAAGTCATTCTTTACTTTTTGGCCTTCAGTGGGGATCAATGTTGGAAAGCTTTGCAGCATGTGCCTGCCCTTGGTGGCGTATGGCGTGCCTGCATTTTGATGGCTTTGACTTTGGGAAAGATTTTTTTCTTTTTTTGGTTGTTTTCTGAAGTGTTCATGCCATGTCCCTCATATCTTGCCCCCTAAGCTGTGTCTTCCTCCTTGACTTTTTCCCCTGCTTTTGCAACATCTGTGAGCTTAGTTTTGGCATCTTTTGGTCCTTTGCACTGCACCTGATAAAACCCCAGGCCATTTTCTTAGAGTCACTAAATTTCCCAAATTTTCTTTTTTTCTCCTCCAATTGCAATTCCTTTGATGTTGACTCCTTTCCAGCCTGTTTGTAGGTCCTTTTTTTCTGTTTTGGCTTTCAGTGGGGATCAATTTTGGCAAGCTTTGCTGCATGTGCCTGCCCTTGGTGTCGTATGGCCTGCCTGCATTTTGATGGCTTTGACTTTGGGAAATATTTTTTCTTATTTTTTGGTTTTTTTATATTTTATGTATTCATGCCATGTCCCTCATATCTTGCCCCCTAAGTTCGGTCTCCCTCCTTGACTTTTTCCCCTGCTTTTGCAACATTTGTGAGCTTAGTTTTGGCACCTTTTGGTCCTTTGCACTGCACCTGATAAAACCCCAGGCCATTTTCTTAGAGTCACTAAATTTCCCAAATTTTCTTTTTTTCTCCTCCAATTGCAATTCCTTTGATGTTGACTCCTTTCCAGCGAGTTTGTAGGTCCTTCTTTTCTGTTTTGGCCTTCAGTGGGGATCAATTTTGGCAAGCTTTGCTGCATGTGCCTGCCCTTGGTGGCTTATGGCCTGCCTGCATTTTGATGGCTTTGACTTTGGGAAAGATTTTTTCTTTTATTTTTTTTTTTTATTATTTTTAATATTCATGCCATGTCCCTCATATCTTGCCCCCTAAGTTGTGTCTTCCTCCTTGACTTTTTCCCCTGCTTTTGCAGCATCTGTGAGCTTAGTTTTGGCACCTTGTGGTCCTTTGCAATGCACCTGATATAAACCAAGGCCATTTTCTTAGAGCCACTACATTTCCACAATTTTCTTTTTTTCTCCTCCAATTGCAATTCATTTGATGTTGACTCCTTTCCAGCGAGTTTGTAGGTCCTTCTTTTCTGTTTTGGCCTTCAGTGGGGATCAATTTTGGCAAGCTTTGCTTCATGTGCCTGCCCTTGCTGGCGTATGGCGTGCCTGCATTTTGATGGCTTTGACTTAGGGAAAGTGTTTTTCTTTTTTTTTAATATTATTTTAAATATTCATGCCATGTCCCTCATATCTTGCTCCCTAAGTTGTGTCTTCCTCCTTGACTTTTTCCCCTGCTTTTGCAACATTTGTGAGCTTAGTTTTGGCACCTTTTGGTCCTTTGCACTGCAGCTGATTTCCTCACAGCCTGTTTTTTGAAGAGACTAAAATTGCCAATTTTCTGCTTTTTTCAAATGCATTTCATTTGAACCTATCTGCTTTCCAAAGTGTTTGTAAGCCTTTCTTTTGGGATCCGCAAGATTCCTTTTCCCTTTCCGAAAGGAAATGAAATTTCCTTTCGGGAAGGGAAAAGGAATCTTGCGATTTCATTGGGGACCAATAGAGGAATCTTTGGTGCATGTCCCTGCACTTGATGGCAGGCCATGCCTTTTGATGGCTTTGACTTTGGGAAAGATTTTTTTCTTTTTTTGGTTGTTTTCTGAAGTGTTCATGCCATGTCCCTCATATCTTGCCCCCTAAGTTGTGTCTTCCTCCTTGACTTTTTCCCCTGCTTTTGCAACATCTGTGAGCTTAGTGTTGGCATCTTTTGGTCCTTTGCACTGCACCTGATATAAACCCAGGCCATTTTCTTAGAGTCACTAAATTTCCAAAATTTTCTTTTTCTCTCATCCAATTGCAATTCCTTTGATGTTGACTTCCTTTCCAGCATTTTTGTAGGTCGTTCTTTTCTGTTTTGGCCTTCAGTGGGGATCAGTTTTGGCAAGCTTTGCTGCAAGTGCCTGCCCTTGGTGGCATATGGCCTGCCTGCATTTTGATGGCTTTGACTTTGGGAAAGATTTTTTCTTTTTTTTTCTTTTATTATTTTAAGTATTCATGCCATGTCCCTCACATCTTGCCCCCTAAGTTCTGTCTTCCTCCTTGACTTTTTCCCCTGCTTTTGCAACATCTGTGAGCTTAGTTTTGGCATCATTTTGTCCTTTGCACTTCACCTGATAAAACCCCAGGCCATTTTCTTAGAGTCACTAAATTTCCCAAATTTCCTTTTTTTCTCCTCCAATTGCAATTCCTTTGATGTTGACTCCTTTCCAGCGAGTTTGTAGGTACTTCTTTCCTTTTTGGCCTTCAGTGGGGATCAATTTTGGCAAGCTTTGCTGCATGTGCCTGCCCTTGGTGGCGTATGGCCTGCCTGCATTTTGATGGCTTTGACTTTGGGATAGATTTTTTCTTTTTTTTTTTTTTTTTTGTTTTAAATATTCATGCCATGTCCCTCATATCTTGCCCCCTAAGTTGTGTCTTCCTCCTTGACTTTTTTCCCTGCTTTTGCAACATCTGTGAGCTTAGTTTTGGCATCTTTTGGTCCTTTGCAATGCACCTGATATAAACCCAGGCCATTTTCTTAGAGCCACTAAATTTCCAAAATTTTCATTTTTTCTCCTCCAATTGCAATTCCTTTGATGTTGACTCCTTTCCAGCGTGTTTGTAGGTCCTTCTTTTCTGTTTTGGCCTTCAGTGGGGATCAATTTTGGCAAGCTTTGCTGCATGTGCCTGCCCTTGGTGGCGTATGGCCTGCCTGCATTTTGATGGCTTTGACTTTGGGAAAGATTTTTTTCTTTTTTTTTTTTTTATTATTGTAAGTATTCATGCCATGTCCCTCATATCTTGCCCCCTAAGTTGTGTCTTCCTCCTTGACTTTTTCCCCTGCTTTTGCAACATCTGTGAGCTTAGTTTTGGCCCCTTTTGGTCCTTTGCAATGCAGCTGATTTCCTCACAGCCTATTTTTTGAAGAGACTAAAATTGCCGATTTTCTGCTTTTTTCAATTGCATTTCATTTGAACCTATCTCCTTTCCAGAGTGTTTGTAAGCCTTTCTTTTGGGTTCCCCAAGATTCCTTTTCCCTTCCCGAAAGGAAATGAAATTTCCTTTCGGGAAGGGAAAAGGAATCTTGCTATTTCAATGGGGACCAATAGAGGAATCTTTGGTGCATGTCCCTGCACTTGATGGCAGGCCATGCCTTTTGATGGCTTTGACTTTGGGAAAGATTTTTTTCTTTTTTTGGTTGTTTTCTGAAGTGTTCATGCCATGTCCCTCATATCTTGCCCCCTAAGTTGTGTCTTCCTCCTTGACTTTTTCCCCTGCTTTTGCAACATCTGTGAGCTTAGTTTTGGCACCTTTTGGTCCTTTGCAATGCAGCTGATTTCCTCACAGCCTATTTTTTGAAGAGACTAAAATTCCCGATTTTCTGCTTTTTTCAATTGCATTTCATTTGAACCTGTCTCCTTTCCAGAGTGTTTGTAAGCCTTTCTTTTGGGATTCGCCAGATTCCTTTTCCCTTCCCGAAAGGAAATGAAATTTCCTTTCGGGAAGGGAAAAGGAATCTTGCGATTTCAATGGGGACCAATAGAGGAATCTTTGGTGCATGTCCCTGCACTTGATGGCAGGCCATGCCTTTTGATGGCTTTGACTTTGGGAAAGATTTTTTTCTTTTTTTTGGTTGTTTTCTGAAGTGTTCATGCCATGTCCCTCATATCTTGCCCCCTAAGCTGTGTCTTCCTCCTTGACTTTTTCCCCTGCTTTTGCAACATCTGTGAGCTTAGTTTTGGCATCTTGTGGTCCTTTGCACTGCACCTGATAAAACCCCAGGCCATTTTCTTAGAGTCACTAAATTTCCCAAATTTTCTTTTTTTCTCCTCCAATTGCAATTCCTTTGATGTTGACTCCTTTCCAGCGTGTTTGTAGGTCCTTTTTTTCTGTTTTGGCTTTCAGTGGGGATCAATTTTGGCAAGCTTTGCTGCATGTGCCGGCCCTTGGTGTCGTATGGCCTGCCTGCATTTTGATGGCTTTGACTTTGGGAAATATTTTTTCTTATTTTTTGGTTTTTTTATATTTTATGTATTCATGCCATGTCCCTCATATCTTGCCTCCTAAGTTGTGTCTTCCTCCTTGACTTTTTCCCCTGCTTTTGCAACATTTGTGAGCTTAGTTTTGGCACCTTTTGGTGCTTTGCACTGCACCTGATAAAACCCCAGGCCATTTTCTTAGAGTCACTAAATTTCCCAAATTTTCTTTTTTTCTCCTCCGATTGCAATTCCTTTGATGTTGACTCCTTTCCAGCGTGTTTGTAGGTCCTTCTTTTCTGTTTTGGCCTTCAGTGGGGATCAATTTTGGCAAGCTTTGCTGCATGTGCCTGCCCTTGGTGGCGTATGGCCTGCCTGCATTTTGATGGCTTTGACTTTGGGAAAGATTTTTTCTTTTTTTTTTTTTTTTTTATTATTTTAAGTATTCATGCCATGTCCCTCATATCTTGCCCCCTAAGTTGTGTCTTCCTCCTTGACTTTTTCCCCTGCTTTTGCAACATCTGTGACCTTAGTTTTGTCACCTTTTGGTCCTTTGCAATGCACCAGATAAAAACCCCAGGCCATTTTCTTAGAGTCACTAAATTTCCCAAATTTTCTTTTTTTCTCCTCCGATTGCAATTCCTTTGATGTTGACTCCTTTCCAGCGTCTTTGTAGGTCCTTCTTTTCTGTTTTGGCCTTCAGTGGGGATCAATTTTGGCAAGCTTTGCTGCATGTGCCTGCCCTTGGTGGCGTATGGCCTGCCTGCATTTTGATGGCTTTGACTTTGGGAAAGATTTTTTCTTTTTTTTTTTTTTTAATATTTTAAGTATTCATGCCATGTCCCTCATATCTTGCCCCCTTATTTCGGTCTTCCTCCTTGACTTTTTCCCCTGCTTTTGCAACATTTGTGAGCTTAGTTTTGGCATCCTTTGGTCCTTTGCAATGCACCTTATATAAACCCAGGCCATTTTCTTAGAGTCTCTTAATTTCCCAAATTTTCTTTTTTTCTCCTCCAATTGCAATTCCTTTGATGTTGACGCCTTTCCAGCGAGTTTGTAGGTCCACCTTTTCTGTTCTGGCCTTCAGTGGGGATCAATTTTGGCAAGCTTTGCTGCATGTGCCTGCCCGTGGTGGCGTATGGCCTGCCTGCATTTTGATGGCTTTGACTTTGGGAAAGATTTTTTCTTTTTTTTTTTTTTTTATTATTTTAAGTATTCATGCCATGTCCCTCATATCTTGCCCCCTAAGTTGTGTCTTCCTCCTTGACTTTTTCCCCTGCTTTTGCAACATCTGTGAGCTTGGTTTTGGCATCTTTTGGTCCTTTGCACTGCACCTGATATAAACCCAGGCCATTTTCTTAGAGCCACTACATTTCCACAATTTTCTTTTTTTCTCCTCCAATTGCAATTCTTTTGATGTTGACTCCTTTCCAGCGTGTTTGTAGGTCCTTCTTTTCTGTTTTGGCCTTCAGTGGGGATCAATTTTGGCAAGCTTTGCTGCATGTGCCTGCCCTTGGTGGCGTATGGCCTGCCTGCATTTTGATGGCTTTGACTTTGGGAAAGATTTTTTCTTTTTTTTTTTTTTTATTATTGTAAGTATTCATGCCATGTCCCTCATATCTTGCCCCCTAAGTTGTTTCTTCCTCCTTGACTTTTTCCCCTGCTTTTGCAACATCTGTGACCTTAGTTTTGGCCCCCTTTGGTCCTTTGCAATGCAGCTGATTTCCTCACAGCCTATTTTTTGTAGAGACTAATATTCCCGATTTTCTGCTTTTTTCAATTGCATTTCATGTCAAACTATCTCCTTTCCAGAGTGTTTGTAAGCCTTTCTTTTGGGTTCCCCAAGATTCCTTTTCCCTTCTCGAAAGGAAATGAAATTTCCTTTCGGGAAGGGAAAAGGAATCTTGCGATTTCAATGGGGACCAATAGAGGAATCTTTGGTGCATGTCCCTGCACTTGATGGCAGGCCATGCCTTTTGATGGCTTTGACTTTGGGAAAGATTTTTTTCTTTTTTTGGTTGTTTTCTGAAGTGTTCATGCCATGTGCCTCATATCTTGCCCCCTAAGTTGTGTCTTCCTCCTTGACTTTTTCCCCTGCTTTTGCAACATCTGTGAGCTTAGTTTTGGCATCTTTTGGTGCTTTGCACTGCACCTGATAAAACCCCAGGCCATTTTCTTAGAGTCACTAAATTTCCCAAATTTTCTTTTTTTCTCCTCCGATTGCAATTCCTTTGATGTTGACTCCTTTCCAGCGTGTTTGTAGGTCCTTCTTTTCTGTTTTGGCCTTCAGTGGGGATCAATTTTGGCAAGCTTTGCTGCATGTGCCTGCCCTTGGTGGCGTATGGCCTGCCTGCATTTTGATGGCTTTGACTTTGGGAAAGATTTTTTCTTTTTTTTTTTTTTTTTTTATTATTTTAAGTATTCATGCCATGTCCCTCATATCTTGCCCCCTAAGTTGTGTCTTCCTCCTTGACTTTTTCCCCTGCTTTTGCAACATTTGTGAGCTTAGTTTTGGCACCTTTTGGTCCTTTGCAATGCACCAGATAAAACCCCAGGCCATTTTCTTAGAGTCACTAAATTTCCCAAATTTTCTTTTTTTCTCCTCCGATTGCAATTCCTTTGATGTTGACTCCTTTCCAGCGTCTTTGTAGGTCCTTCTTTTCTGTTTTTGGCCTTCAGTGGGGATCAATTTTGGCAAGCTTTGCTGCATGTGCCTGCCCTTGGTGGCGTATGGCCTGCCTGCATTTTGATGGCTTTGACTTTGGGAAAGATTTTTTCTTTTTTTTTTTTTTTAATATTTTAAGTATTCATGCCATGTCCCTCATATCTTGCCCCCTTATTTCGGTCTTCCTCCTTGACTTTTTCCCCTGCTTTTGCAACATTTGTGAGCTTAGTTTTGGCATCCTTTGGTCCTTTGCAATGCACCTTATATAAACCCAGGCCATTTTCTTAGAGTCTCTTAATTTCCCAAATTTTCTTTTTTTCTCCTCCAATTGCAATTCCTTTGATGTTGACGCCTTTCCAGCGAGTTTGTAGGTCCACCTTTTCTGTTCTGGCCTTCAGTGGGGATCAATTTTGGCAAGCTTTGCTGCATGTGCCTGCCCGTGGTGGCGTATGGCCTGCCTGCATTTTGATGGCTTTGACTTTGGGAAAGATTTTTTCTTTTTTTTTTTTTTTTATTATTTTAAGTATTCATGCCATGTCCCTCATATCTTGCCCCCTAAGTTGTGTCTTCCTCCTTGACTTTTTCCCCTTCTTTTGCAACATCTGTGAGCTTGGTTTTGGCATCTTTTGGTCCTTTGCACTGCACCTGATATAAACCCAGGCCATTTTCTTAGAGCCACTACATTTCCACAATTTTCTTTTTTTCTCCTCCAATTGCAATTCTTTTGATGTTGACTCCTTTCCAGCGTGTTTGTAGGTCCTTCTTTTCTGTTTTGGCCTTCAGTGGGGATCAATTTTGGCAAGCTTTGCTGCATGTGCCTGCCCTTGGTGGCGTATGGCCTGCCTGCATTTTGATGGCTTTGACTTTGGGAAAGATTTTTTCTTTTTTTTTTTTTTTATTATTGTAAGTATTCATGCCATGTCCCTCATATCTTGCCCCCTAAGTTGTTTGTTCCTCCTTGACTTTTTCCCCTGCTTTTGCAACATCTGTGACCTTAGTTTGGCCCCCTTTGGTCCTTTGCAATGCAGCTGATTTCCTCACAGCCTATTTTTTGTAGAGACTAATATTCCCGATTTTCTGCTTTTTTCAATTGCATTTCATGTCAAACTATCTCCTTTCCAGAGTGTTTGTAAGCCTTTCTTTTGGGTTCCCCAAGATTCCTTTTCCCTTCTCGAAAGGAAATGAAATTTCCTTTCGGGAAGGGAAAAGGAATCTTGCGATTTCAATGGGGACCAATAGAGGAATCTTTGGTGCATGTCCCTGCACTTGATGGCAGGCCATGCCTTTTGATGGCTTTGACTTTGGGAAAGATTTTTTTCTTTTTTTGGTTGTTTTCTGAAGTGTTCATGCCATGTGCCTCATATCTTGCCCCCTAAGTTGTGTCTTCCTCCTTGACTTTTTCCCCTGCTTTTGCAACATCTGTGAGCTTAGTTTTGGCATCTTTTGGTCCTTTGCACTGCACCTGATAAAACACCAGGCCATTTTCTTAGAGCCACTAAATTTCCAAAATTTTCTTTTTTTCTCCTCCAATTGCAATTCCTTTGATGTTGACTCCTTTCCAGCGTGTTTGTAGGTCCTTCTTTTCTGTTTTGGCCTTCAGTGGGGATCAATGTTGGCAAGCTTTGCTGCATGTGCCTGCCCTTGGTGGCGTATTGCCTGCCTGCATTTTGATGGGTTTGACTTTGGGAAAGATTTTTTCTTTCTTTTTTTTTTTATTATTTTAAGTATTCATGCCATGTCCCTCATATCTTGCCCCCTAAGTTGTGTCTTGCTCCTTGACATTTTCCCCTGCTTTTGCAACATCTGTGAGCTTAGTTTTGGCACCTTTTGGTCCTTTGCAATGCAGCTGATTTCCTCACAGCCTATGTTTTTTAGAGACTAATATTCCCGATTTTCTGCTTTTTTCAATTGCATTTCATTTGAACCTATCTCCTTTCCAGAGTGTTTGTAAGCCTTTCTTTTGGGATCCGCAAGATTCCTTTTCCCTTCCCGAAAGGAAATGAAATTTCCTTTCGGGAAGGGAAAAGGAATCTTGCGATTTCAATGGGGACCAATAGAGGAATCTTTGGTGCATGTCCCTGCACTTGATGGCAGGCCATGCCATTTGATGGGTTTGACTTTGGGAAAGATTTTTTTCTTTTTTTGGTTGTTTTCTGAAGTGTTCATGCCATGTCCCTCATATCTTGCCCCCGATGTTGTGTCTTCCTCCTTGACTTTTTCCCCTGCTTTTGCAACATCTGTGAGCTTAGTTTTGGCATCTTTTGGTCCTTTGCACTGCACCTGCTAAAACCCCAGGCCACTTTCTAAGAGTCATTAAATTTCCCAAATTTTCTTTTTTTCTCCTCCAATTGCAATTCCTTTGATGGTGTCTCCATTCCAGCGTGTTTGTAAGTCCTTCTTTTCTGTTTTGGCCTTCAGTGGGGAACAATTTTGGCCTGCTTTGCTGCATGTGCCTGCCCTTGGTGGCGTATGGCCTGCCTGCATTTTGATGGCTTTGACTTTGGGAAAGATTTCTTCTTTTTCTTTTTTTTTTTGTTTTAATTATTCATGCCATGTCCTTCATATCTTGCCCCCTAAGTTCTGTCTTCCTCCTTGACTTTTTCCCCTGCTTTTGCAACATCTGTGAGCTTAGTTTTGGCATCTTTTGGTCCTTTGCACTGCACCTGATATAAACCCAGGCCATTTTCTTAGAGTCACTAAATTTCCAAAATTTTCTTTTTCTCTCATCCAATTGCAATTCCTTTGATGTTGACTCCTTTCCAGCATTTTTGTAGGTCGTTCTTTTCTGTTTTGGCCTTCAGTGGGGATCAGTTTTGGCAAGCTTTGCTGCATGTGCCTGCCCTTGGTGGCGTATGGCCTGCCTGCATTTTGATGGCTTTGACTTTGGGAAAGATTTTTTCTTTTTTTTTTTTTTTTATTATTTTAAGTATTCATGCCATGTCCCTCACATCTTGCCCCCTACGTTGTGTCTTCCTCCTTGACTTTTTCCCCTGCTTTTGCAACATTTGTGAGCTTAGTTTTGGCACCTTTTGGTCCTTTGCACTTCACCTGATAAAACCCCAGGCCATTTTCTTAGAGTCACTAAATTTCCCAAATTTCCTTTTTTTCTCCTCCAATTGCAATTCCTTTGATGTTGACTCCTTTCCAGCGAGTTTGTAGGTACTTCTTTCCTGTTTTGGCCTTCAGTGGGGATCAATTTTGGCAAGCTTTGCTGCATGTGCCTGCCCTTGGTGGCGTATGGCCATGCCTGCATTTTGATGGCTTTGACTTTGGGAAAGATTTTTTCTTTTTTTTTTTTTTATTATTTTAAGTATTCATGCCATGTCCCTCATATCTTGCCCCCTACGTTGTGTCTTCCTCCTTGACTTTTTCCCCTGCTTTTGCAACATCTGTGAGCTTAGTTTTGGCATCTTTTGGTCCTTTGCAATGCACCTGATATAAACCCAGGCCATTTTCTTAGAGCCACTAAATTTCCAAAATTTTCTTTTTTTCCTCCTCCAATTGCAATTCCTTTGATGTTGACTCCATTCCAGCGTGTTTGTAGGTCCTTCTTTTCTGTTTTGGCCTTCAGTGGGGATCAATTTTGGCAAGCTTTGCTGCATGTGCCTGCCCTTGGTGGCGTATGGCCTGCCTGCATTTTGATGGCTTTGACTTTGGGAAAGATTTTTTTCTTTTTTTTTTTTTTTTATTGTAAGTATTCATGCCATGTCCCTCATATCTTGCTCCCTAAGTTGTGTCTTCCTCCTTGACTTTTTCCCCTGCTTTTGCAACATTTGTGAGCTTAGTTTTGGCACCTTTTGGTCCTTTGCAATGCAGCTGATTTCCTCACAGCCTGTTTTTTGAAGAGACTAAAATTGCCAATTTTCTGCTTTTTTCAAATGCATTTCATTTGAACCTATCTGCTTTCCAAAGTGTTTGTAAGCCTTTCTTTTGGGATCCGCAAGATTCCTTTTCCCTTTCCGAAAGGAAATGAAATTTCCTTTCGGGAAGGGAAAAGGAATCTTGCGATTTCATTGGGGACCAATAGAGGAATCTTTGGTGCATGTCCCTGCACTTGATGGCAGGCCATGCCTTTTGATGGCTTTGACTTTGGGAAAGATTTTTTTCTTTTTTTGGTTGTTTTCTGAAGTGTTCATGCCATGTCCCTCATATCTTGCCCCCTAAGTTGTGTCTTCCTCCTTGACTTTTTCCCCTGCTTTTGCAACATCTGTGAGCTTAGTGTTGGCATCTTTTGGTCCTTTGCACTGCACCTGCTAAAACCCCAGGCCACTTTCTAAGAGTCATTAAATTTCCCAAATTTTCTTTTTTTCTCCTCCAATTGCAATTCCTTTGATGGTGTCTCCATTCCAGCGTGTTTGTAAGTCCTTCTTTACAGTTTTGGCCTTCAGTGGGGATCAATGTTGGCAAGTTTGCTGCATGTGCCTGCACTTGCTGGAGTATGGCCTGCCTGCATTTTGATGGCTTTGACTTTGGGAAAGATTTTTTCTTTTTCTTTTTTTTTTGTTTTAAGTATTCATGCCATGTCCTTCATATCTGGCCCCCTAAGTTGTGTCTTCCTCCTTGACTTTTTCCTCTGCTTTTGCAACATCTGTGAGCTTAATTTTGGCATCTATTGGTCCTTTTCACTGCACCTGATATAAACCCAGGCCATTTTCTTAGAGTCACTAAATTTCCAAAATTTTCTTTTTCTCTCCTCCAATTACAATTCCTTTGATGTTGACTCCATTCCAGCATTTTTGTAGGTCGTTCTTTTCTGTTTTGGCCTTCAGTGGGGATCAGTTTTGGCAAGCTTTGCTGCATGTGCCTGCACTTGCTGGCGTATGGCCTGCCTGCATTTTGATGGCTTTGACTTTGGGAAAGGTTTTTTCTTTTTTTTTTTTTTTTTATTATTTTAAGTATTCATGCCATGTCTGTCCCTCATATCTTGCCCCCTAAGTTGTGTCTTCCTCCTTGACTTTTTCCCCTGCTTTGCAACATCTGTGAGCTTAGTTTTGGCATCTTTTTGTCCTTTGCACTGCACCTGATAAAACCCCAGGGCATTTTCTTAGAGTCACTAAATTTCCCAAATTTCCTTTTTTTCTCATAGAAATTGAATTCCTTTGATGTTGTCTCCATTCCAGCGTGTTTGTAAGTCCTTCTTCTCTGTTTGGCCTTCAGTGTGGATCAATTTTGGTAAGATTTGCTGCATGTGCCTGCCCTTGCTGGCGTATGGCCTGCCTGCAATTTTGATGGCTTTGACTTTGGGAAAGATTTTTTTCTTTTTTTGGTTGTTTTCTGAAGTGTTCATGCCATGTCCCCTCATATCTTGCCCCCCTAAGTTGTGTCTTCCTCCTTGACTTTTTCCCCTGCTTTTGCAACATCTGTGAGCTTAGTTTTGGCATCTTTTGGTCCTTTGCACTTCACCTGATAAAACCCCAGGCCATTTTCTTAGAGTCACTAAATTTCCCAAATTTCCTTTTTTTCTCATAGAAATTGAATTTCTTTCATGTTGTCTCCATTCCTGCGTGTTTGTAAGTCCTTCTTCTCTGTTTTGGCCTTCAGTGGGGATCAATTTTGGCCAGCTTTGCTGCATGTGCCTGCCCTTGCTGGCATATGGCCTGCCTGCATTTTGATGGCTTTGACTATGGAAAGAGTTTTTCTTTTTTTTTTTTTATTATTTTAAGTATTCAGGCCATGTCCCTCATATCTTGCTCCCTAAGTTGTGTCTTCCTCCTTGACTTTTTCCCCTGCTTTGCAACATCTGTGAGCTTAGTTTTGGCACCTTTTGGTCCTTTGCAATGCAGCTGATTTCCTCACAGCCTATTTTTTTGAAGAGACTAAAATTGCCGATTTTCTGCTTTTTTCAATTGCATTTCATTTGAACCTATCTCCTTTCCAGAGTGTTTGTAAGCCTTTCTTTTGGGGTTCCCCAAGATTCCTTTTCCCTTCCCGAAAGGAAATGAAATTCCTTTCGGGAAGGGAAAAGGAATCTTGCTATTTCAATGGGGACCAATAGAGGAATCTTTGGTGCATGTCCCTGCACTTGATGGCAGGCCATGCCTTTTGATGGCTTTGACTTTGGGAAAGATTTTTTTCTTTTTTTGGTTGTTTTCTGAAGTGTTCATGCCATGTCCCTCATATCTTGCCCCCTAAGTTGTGTCTTCCTCCTTGACTTTTTCCCCTGCTTTTGCAACATCTGTGAGCTTTGTGTTGGCATCTTTTGGTCCTTTGCACTGCACCTGATAAAACCCCAGGCCATTTTTTTAGAGTCACTAAATTTCCCCAAATTTTTTTTTTTCTCCTCCAATTGCAATTCCTTTGATGTTGACTCCTTTCCAGCCTGTTTGTAGGTTCTTTTTTTCTGTTTTGGCCTTCAGTGGGGATCAATTTTGGCAAGCTTTGCTGCATGTGCCTGCCCTTGGTGGCGTATGGCCTGCCTGCATTTTGAGGCTTTGAGTTTGGGAAAGATTTTTTCTTTTTCTTTTTTTTAATATTTTATGTATTCATGCCATGTCCCTCATATCTTGCCCCCTAAGTTGTGTCTTCCTCCTTGACTTTTTCCCCTGCTTTTGCAACATTTGTGAGCTTAGTTTTGGCACCTCTTTGGTCCTTTGCACTGCACCTGATAAAACCCCAGGCGATTTTTCTTAGAGTCACTAAATTTCCCAAATTTTCTTTTCTTCTCCTCCAACTTGCAATTCCTTTGATGTTGACTTCCTTTCCAGCGTGTTTGTAGGTCCTTCTTTTCTGTTGGGCCTCCAGTGGGGATCAATTTTGGCAAGCTTTGCTGCATGTGCCCCCTAAGTTGTGTCTTCCTCCTTGACTTTTTCCCCTCTGCTTTTGCCAACATCTGTGAGCTTAGTTTTGGCACCTTTTGGTCCTTTGCAATGCAGCTGATTTCCTCACAGCCTATTTTTTGAAGAGACTAAAATTCCCAATTTTCTGCTTTTTTCAATTGCATTTCATTTGGACCTATCTCTTTCAAGAGTGTTTGTAAGCCTTTCTTTTGGGATTCGCAAGATTCCTTTTCCCTTCCCGAAAGGAAATTTCATTTCCTTTCGGGAAGGGAAAAGGAATCTTGCGATTTCAATGGGGACCAATAGAGGAATCTTTGGTGCATGTCCCCTGCACTTGATGGCAGGCCATGCCTTTTGATGGCTTTGACTTTGGGAAAGATTTTTTTCTTTTTTTGGTTGTTTTCTGAAGTGTTCATGCCATGTCTCTCATATCTTGCCCCCGATGTTGTGTCTTCCCTCCTTGACTTTTTCCCCTGCTTTTGTAACATCTGTGAGCTTAGTGTTGGCATCTTTTGTTCCTTTGCACTTCACCTGATAAAACCCCAGGCCACTTTCTAAGAGTCATTAAATTTCCCAAATTTTCTTTTTTTCTCCTCCAATTGCAATTCCTTTGATGGTGTCCTCCATTCCAGCGTGTTTGTAGGTCCGCTTCTTTTCTGTTTTGGCCTTCAGTGGGGATCAATTTTGGCAAGATTTGCTGCATGTACCTGCACTTGCTGGGCGTATGGCGTGCCTGCATTTTGATGGCTTTGACTTTGGGATAGATTTTTTCTTTTTTTTTTTTTTTTTCTTTTGGGTATTCATGCCATGTCCCTCATATCTTGCTCCCTAAGTTGTGTCTTCCTCCTTGACTTTTTCCCCTGCTTTTGCAACATCTGTGAAGCTTAGTTTTGGCACCTTTTTGGTCCTTTGCACTGCACCTGATATAAGCCCAGGCCATTTTCTTAGAGTCACTAAATTTCCCAAATTTTTCTTTTTTTCCTCCTCCAATTGCAATTCCTTTGATGTTGACTCCTTTCCAGCGTGTTTGGTAGGTCCTTCTTTTTCTGTTTTGGCTCTCAGTGGGGATCAATTTTGGCAAGCTTTGCTGCATGTGCCTGCCCTTGGTGGCGTATGGCCTGCCTGCATTTTGATGGCTTTGACTTTGGGAAAGATTTTTTCTTTCTTTTTTTTTTTAATATTTTAAGTATTCATGCCATGTCCCTCACATCTTGCCCCCTAAGTTGTGTCTTCCTCCTTGACTTTTTCCCCTGCTTTTGCAACATCTGTGAGCTTAGTTTTGGCACATTTTGGTCCGTTGCAATGCACCAGATAAAACCCCAGGCCATTTTCATAGAGTCACTAAATTTCCACAATTTTCGTTTTTTCTCCTCCAATTGCAATTCCTTTGATGTTGACGCCATTCCAGCGTCTTTGTAGGTCCTTCTTTTCTGTTTTGGCCATCAGTGGGGATCAATTTTGGCAAGCTTTGCTGCATGTGCCTGCCCTTGCTGGCGTATGGCCTGCCTGCATTTTTTTATGGCTTTGACTTTGGGAAAGATTTTTTCTTTTTTTTTTTTTTTTTATTATTTTAAGTATTCATGCCATGTCCCTCATATCTTGCCCCCTAAGTTCGGTCTTCCTCCTTGACTTTTTTCCCCTGCTTTTGCAACATCTGTGACCTTAGTTTTGGCACCTTTTTGGTCCTTTGCAATGCACCTGATATAAACCCAGGCCATTTTCTTAGAGTCACTAATTTTCCCAAATTTTCTTTTTTTCTCCTCCGATTGCAATTCCTTGATGTTGACTCCTTTCCAGCGTGTTTGTAGGTCCTTCTTTTCTGTTTTGGCCTTCAGTGGGGATCAATTTTGGCAAGCTGTGCTGCATGTGCCTGCCCTTGGTGGCGTATGGCCTGCCTGCATTTTGATGGCTTTGACTTTGGGAAAGATTTTTTCTTTTTCTTTTTTTTTTTTGTTTTAAGTATTCATGCCATGTCCTTCATATCTTGCCCCCCTAAGTTGTGTCTTCCTCCTTGACTTTTTCCTCTGCTTTTGCAACATCTGTGAGGCTTAGTTTTGGCATCTTTTGGTCCTTTGCACTGCACCTGATATAAACCCAGGCCATTTTCTTAGAGTCACTAAATTTCCCAAATTTTCTTTTTTTCTCCTCCAATTGCAATTCCTTTGATGTTGACTCCTTTCCAGCCTGTTTGTAGGTCCTTCTTTTCTGTTTTTGGCCTTCAGTGGGGATCAATTTTGGCAAGCTTTGCTGCATGTGCCTGCCCTTGGGTGGCGTATGGCCTGCCTGCATTTTGATGGCTTTGACTTTGGGAAAGATTTTTTTCTTTTTTTTTTTTTATTATTTTAAGTATTCATGCCATGTCCCTCATATCTTGCCCCCTAAGCTTGTGTCTTCCTCCTTGACTTTTTTCCCCTGCTTTTGCAACATCTGTGAGCTTAGTTTTGGCCCCTTTTGTTCCTTTGCAATGCAGCTGATTTCCTCACAGCTTATTTTTTGCGGAGACTAATATTCCCGATTTTCTGCTTTTTTCAATTGCATTTCATTTGAACCTATCTCCTTTCCAGAGTGTTTGTAAGCCTTTCTTTTGGGTTCCCCAAGATTCCTTTTCCCTTCCCGAAAGGAAATGAAATTTCCTTTCGGGAAGGGAAAAGGAATCTTGCTATTTCAAAGGGGACAAATAGAGGAATCTTTGGTGCATGTCCCTGCACTTGATGGCAGGCCATGCCTTTTGATGGCTTTGACTTTGGGAAAGATTTTTTTCTTTTTTTGGTTGTTTTCTGAAGTGTTCATGCCATGTCCCTCATATCTTGCCCCCTAAGTTGTGTCTTCCTCCTTGACTTTTTCCCCTGCTTTTACAACATCTGTGAGCTTAGTTTTGGCACCTTTTGGTCCTTTGCAATGCAGCTGATTTCCTCACAGCCTATTTTTTGAAGAGACTAAAATTCCCGATTTTCTGCTTTTTTCAATTGCATTTCATTTGAACCTGTCTCCTTTCCAGAGTGTTTGTAAGCCTTTCTTTTGGGATTCGCAAGATTCCTTTTCCCTTCCCGAAAGGAAATGAAATTTCCTTTCGGGAAGGGAAAAGGAATCTTGCGATTTCAATGGGGACCAGTAGAGGAATCTTTGGTGCAAGTCCCTGCACTTGATGGCAGGCCATGCCTTTTGATGGCTTTGACTTTGGGAAAGATTTTTTCTATTTCTTTTTTTTGTTTGTTTTAAGTATTCATGCCATGTCCCTCATATCTTGCCCCCTAAGTTGTGTCTTCCTCCTTGACTTTTTCCCCTGCTTTTGCAACATCTGTGAGCTTAGTTTTGGCATCTTTTGGTCCTTTGCACTGCACCTGATATAAACCCAGGCCATTTTCTTAGAGTCACTAAATTTCCCAAATTTTCTTTTTTTTCTCCTCCAATTGCAATTCCTTTGATGTTGACTCCTTTCCAGCGTGTTTGTAGGTCCTTCTTTTCTGTTTTGGCCTTCAGTGGGGATCAATTTTGGCAAGCTTTGCTGCATGTGCCTGCCCTTGGTGGCGTATGGCCTGCCTGCATTTTGATGGCTTTGACTTTGGGAAAGATTTTTTCTTTTTTTTTTTTTTTTATTATTTTAAGTATTCATGCCATGTCCCTCATATCTTGCCCCCTAAGTTGTGTCTTCCTCCTTGACTTTTTCCCCTGCTTTTGCAACATCTGTGACCTTAGTTTTGGCACCTTTTGGTCCTTTGGAATGCACCAGATAAAACCCCAGGGCATTTTCTTAGAGTCACTAAATTTCCCAAATTTTCTTTTTTTCTCCTCCAATTGCAATTCCTTTGATGTTGACTCCTTTCCAGCGTCTTTGTAGGTCCTTCTTTTCTGTTTTGGCCTTCAGTGGGGATCAATTATGGCAAGCTTTGCTGCATGTGCCTGCCCTTGGTGGCGTATGGCCTGCCTGCATTTTGATGGCTTTGACTTTGGGAAAGATTTTTTCTTTTTTTTTTTTTTTAATATTTTAAATATTCATGCCATGTCCCTCATATCTTTCCCCCTAAGTTCGGTCTTCCTCCTTGACTTTTTCCCCTGCTTTTGCAACATTTGTGAGCTTAGTTTTGGCACCTTTTGGTCCTTTGCAATGCACCTTATATAAACCCAGGCCATTTTCTTAGAGTCACTAAATTTCCCAAATTTCCTATTTTTCTCATAGAAATTGAATTCTTTTCATGTTGTCTCCATTCCAGCGTGTTTCTAAGTCCTTTTTTCTGTTTTGGCCTTCAGTGGGGATCAATTTTGGCAAGCTTTGCTGCATGTGCCTGCCCTTGCTGGCGTATGGCCTGCCTGCATTTTCATGGCTTTGACTTTGGGAAAGAGTTTTTCTTTTTTTTTTTATTATTATTTTAAGTATTCATGCCATGTCCCTCATATCTTGCCCCCTACGTTGTGTCTTCCTCCTTGACTTTTTCCCCTGCTTTTGCAACATCTGTGAGCTTAGTTTTGGCCCCTTTTGGTCTTTTACAATGCAGCTGATTTCCTCACAGCCTATGTTTTGTAGAGACTAATATTCCCGATTTTCTGCTTTTTTCAATTGCATTTCATTTGAACCTATCTCTTTCCAGAGTGTTTGTAAGCCTTTCTTTTGGGATCCGCAAGATTCCTTTTCCCTTCCCGAAAGGAAATTTCATTTCCTTTCGGGAAGGGAAAAGGAATCTTGCGATTTCAATGGGGACCAATAGAGGAATCTTTGGGGCATGTCCCTGCACTGATGGCAGGCCATGCCTTTTGATGGCTTTGACTTTGGGAAAGATTTTTTTCTTTTTTTGGTTGTTTTCTGAAGTGTTCATGCCATGTCCCTCATATTTTTCCCCTAAGATGTGTCTTCCTCCTTGACTTTTTCCCCTGCTTTTGCAACATCTGTGAGCTTAGTTTTGGCATCTTTTGGTCCTTTGCACTGCACCTGCTAAAACCCCAGGCCACTTTCTAAGAGTCATTAAATTTCCCAAATTTTCTTTTTTTCTCCTCCAATTGCAATTCCTTTGATGGTGTCTCCATTCCAGCGTGTTTGTAAGGCCTTCTTTTCTGTTTTGGCCTTCAGTGGGGAACAATTTTGGCCTGCTTTGCTGCATGTGCCTGCCCTTGGTGGCGTATGGCCTGCCTGCATTTTGATGGCTTTGACTTTGGGAAAGATTTTTTCTTTTTCTTTTCTTTTTTGTTTTAAGTATTCATGCCACGTACTTCATATCTTGCCCCCTAAGTTGTGTCTTCCTCCTTGACTTTTTCCTCTGCTTTTGCAACATCTGTGAGCTTAGATTTGGCATCTTTTGGTCCTTTGCACTGCACCTGATAAAACCCCAGGCCATTTTCTTAGAGTCACTAAATTTCCAAAATTTTCTTTTTTTCTCCTCCAATTGCAATTCCTTTCATGTTGTCTCCATTCCAGTGTGTTTGCAGGCCATTCTTTACTTTTTGGCCTTCAGTGGGGATCAATGTTGGTAAGCTTTGCAGCATGTGCCTGCCCTTGGTGGCGTATGGCCTGCCTGCATTTTGATGGCTTTGACTTTGGGAAAGATTTTTTTCTTTTTTTTTTTTTTTATTATTGTAAGTATTCATGCCATGTCCCTTCATATCTTGCCCCCTAAGTTGTGTCTTCCTCCTTGACTTTTTCCCCTGCTTTTGCAACATCTTTGAGCTTAGTTTTTAGCATCTTTTGGTACTTTGCAATGCAGCTGATTTGCTCACAGCCTATGTTTTGTAGAGACTAAGATTCCCGATTTTCTGCTTTTTTCAATTGCATTTCATTTGAACCTATCTCCTTTCCAGAGTGTTTGTAAGCCTTTCTTTTGGGATCCGCAAGATTCCTTTTCCCTTCCCGAAAGGAAATGAAATTTCCTTTCGGGAAGGGAAAAGGAATCTTGCGATTTCAATGGGGACCAATAGAGGAATCTTTGGTGCATGTCCCTGCACTTGATGGCAGGCCATGCCTTTTGATGGCTTTGACTTTGGGAAAGATTTTTTTCTTTTTTTGGTTGTTTTCTGAAGTGTTCATGCCATGTCCCTCATATCTTGCCCCCTAAGCTGTGTCTTCCTCCTTGACTTTTTCCCCTGCTTTTGCAACATCTGTGAGCTTAGTTTTGGCATCTTGTGGTCCTTTGCACTGCACCTGATAAAACCCCAGGCCATTTTCTTAGAGTCACTAAATTTCCCAAATTTTCTTTTTTTCTCCTCCAATTGCAATTCCTTTGATGTTGACTCCTTCCAGCCTGTTTGTAGGTCCTTTTTTTCTGTTTTGGCCTTCAGTGGGGATCAATTTTGGCAAGCTTTGCTGCATGTGCCTGCACTTGCTGGCGTATGGCCTGCCTGCATTTTGATGGCTTTGACTTTGGGAAATATTTTTTGTTATTTTTTGGTTTTTTTATATTTTATGTATTCATGCCATGTCCCTCATATCTTGCCCCCTAAGTTGTGTCTTCCTCCTTGACTTTTTCCCTTGCTTTTGCAACATCTGTGACCTTAGTTTTGGCATCTTTTGGTCCTTTGCAATGCACCAGATAAAACCCCAGGCCATTTTCTTAGAGTCACTAAATTTCCCAAATTTTCTTTTTTTCTCCTCCAATTGCAATTCCTTTGATTTTGACTCCTTTCCAGCGTCTTTGTTGGTCCTTCTTTTCTGTTTTGGCCTTCAGTGGGGATCAATTTTGGCAAGCTTTGCTGCATGTGCCTGCCCTTGGTGGCGTATGGCCTGCCTGCATTTTGATGGCTTTGACTTTGGGAAAGATTTTTTCTTTTTTTTTTTTTTAATATTTTAAGTATTCATGCCATGTCCCTCATATCTTGCCCCCTAAGTTCGGTCTTCCTCCTTGACTTTTTCCCCTGCTTTTGCAACATTTGTGAGCTTAGTTTTGGCACCTTTTGGTCCTTTGCAATGCACCTTATATAAACCCAGGCCATTTTCTTAGAGTCACTAAATTTCCCAAATTTTCTTTTTTTCTCCTCCAATTGCAATTCCTTTGATGTTGACGCCTTTCCAGCGAGTTTGTAGGTCCACCTTTTCTGTTTTGGCCTTCAGTGGGGATCAATTTTGGCAAGCTTTGCTGCATGTGCCTGCCCGTGGTGGCGTATGGCCTGCCTGCATTTTGATGGCTTTGACTTTGGGAAAGATTTTTTCTTTTTTTTTTTTTTTTTTTATTATTTTAAATATTCATGCCATGTCCCTCATATCTTGCCCCCTAAGTTGTGTCTTCCTCCTTGACTTTTTCCCCTGCTTTTGCAACATCTGTGAGCTTGGTTTTGGCATCTTTTGGTCCTTTGCACTGCACCTGATATAAACCCAGGCCATTTTCTTAGAGCCACTAAATTTCCAAAATTTTCTTTTTTTCTCCTCCAATTGCAATTCCTTTGATGTTGACTCCTTTCCAGCGTGTTTGTAGGTCCTTTTTTCTGTTTTGGCCTTCAGTGGGGATCAATGTTGGCAAGCTTTGCTGCATGTGCCTGCCCTTGGTGGCGTATGGCCTGCCTGCATTTTGATGGCTTTGACTTTGGGAAAGATTTTTTCTTTTTTTTTTTTTTATTATTTTAAGTATTCATGCCATGTCCCTCATATCTTGCCCACTAAGTTGTGTCTTCCTCCTTGACTTTTTCCCCTGCTTTTGCAACATCTTTGAGCTTAGTTTTAGCATCTTTTGGTACTTTGCACTGCAGCTGATTTGCTCACAGCCTATGTTTTGTAGAGACTAAGATTCCCGATTTTCTGCTTTTTTCAATTGCATTTCATTTGAACCTATCTCCTTTCCAGAGTGTTTGTAAGCCTTTCTTTTGGGTTTCGCAAGATTCCTTTTCCCTTCCCGAAAGGAAATTTCATTTCCTTTTGGGAAGGGAAAAGGAATCTTGCGATTTCAATGGGGACCAATAGAGGAATCTTTGGTGCATGTCCCTGCACTTGATGGCAGGCCATGCCTTTTGATGGCTTTGACTTTGGGAAAGATTTTTTTCTTTTTTTGGTTGTTTTCTGAAGTGTTCATGCCATGTCCCTCATATCTTGCCCCCTAAGTTCTGTCTTCCTCCTTGACTTTTTCCCCTTCTTTTGCAACATCTGTGACCTTAGTTTTGGCATCTTTTGGTCCTTTGCACTGCACCTGCTAAAATCCCAGGCCACTTTCTAAGAGTCATTAAATTTCCCAAATTTTCTTTTTTTCTCCTCCAATTGCAATTCCTTTGATGTTGACTCCTTTCTAGCCTGTTTGTAGGTCCTTTTTTTATGTTTTGGCCTTCAGTGGGGATCAAATTTGGCAAGCTTTGCTGCATGTGCCGGCACTTGCTGGAGTATGGCCTGCCTGCATTTTGATGGCTTTGACTTTGGGAAAGATTTTTTCTTTTTCTTTTTTTTTTTGTTTTAAGTATTCATGCCATTACCTTCATATCTTGCCCCCTAAGTTGTGTCTTCCTCCTTGACTTTTTCCTCTGATTTTGCAACATCTCTGAGCTTAGTTTTGGCACCTTTTGGTCCTTTTCACTGCACCTGATATAAACCCAGCCCATTTTCTTAGAGTCACTAAATATCCCAAATTTTCTTTTTTTCTCCTCCAATTACAATTCCTTTGATGTTGACTCCATTCCAGCATTTTTGTAGGTCGTTCTTTTCTGTTTTGGCTTTCAGTGGGGATCAGTTTTTGCAAGCTTTGCTGCATGTGCCTGCACTTGCTGGCGTATGGCCTGCCTGCATTTTGATGGCTTTGACTTTGGGAAAGATTTTTTCTTTTTTTTTTTTTTATTATTTTAAGTATTCATGCCATGTCCCTCACATCTTGCCCCCTAAGTTGTGTCTTCCTCCTTGACTTTTTCTCCTGCTTTTGCAACATCTGTGAGCTTAGACTTGGCATCTTTTGGTCCTTTGCACTGCACCTGATAAAACCCCAGGCCATTTTCTTAGAGTCACTAAATTTCCCAAATTTCCTTTTTTTCTCATAGAAATTGATTTCCTTTCATGTTGTATCCATTCCAGCGTGTTTGTAAGTCCTTGTTTTCTGTTTTGGCCTTCAGTGGGGATCAATTTTGGCAAGCTTTGCTGCATGTGCCTGCCCTTGGTGGCGTATGGCCTGCCTGCATTTTGATGGCTTTGACTTTGGGAAAGATTTTTTCTTTTTTTTTTTTTTAATATTTTAAGTATTCATGCCATGTCCCTCACATCTTGCCCCCTAAGTTGTGTCTTCCTCCTTGACTTTTTCCCCTGCTTTTGCAACATCTGTGAGCTTAGTTTTGGCATATTTTGGTCCTTTGCAATGCAGCTGATTTCCTCACAGCCTATTTTTTGAAGAGACTAAAATTCCCGATTTTCTGCTTTTTTCAATTGCATTTCTTTTGGACCTATCTCTTTCCAGAGTGTTTGTAAGCCTTTCTTTTGGGATCTGCAAGATTCCTTTTCCCATCCCGAAAGGAAATGAAATTTCCTTTCGGGAAGGGAAAAGGAATCTTGTGATTTCAACGGGGACCAATAGAGTAATCTTTGGTGCATGTCCCTGCACTTGATGGCAGGCCATGCCTTTTGATGGCTTTGACTTTGGGAAAGATTTTTTTCTTTTTTTGGTTGTTTTCTGAAGTGTTCATGCCATGTCCCTCATATCTTGCCCCCTAAGTTGTGTCTTCCTCCTTGACTTTTTCCCCTGCTTTTGCAACATCTGTGACCTTAGTTTTGGCATCTTTTGGTCCTTTGCACTGCACCTGATAAAACCCCAGGCCATTTTCTTAGAGTCACTAAATTTCCCAAATTTTCTTTTTTTCTCCTCCAATTGCAATTCCTTTGATGTTGACTCCTTTCCAGCGTCTTTGTAGGTCCTTCATTTCTGTTTTGGCCTTCAGTGGGGATCAATTTTGGCCTGCTTTGCTGCATGTGCCTGCCCTTGGTGGCGTATGGCCTGCCTGCATTTTGATGGCTTTTACTTTGGGAAAGATTTTTTCTTTTTTTTTTTGTTTTTAATATTTTAAGTATTCATGCCATGTCCCTCCTATCTTGCCCCCTAAGTTGTGTCTTCCTCCTTGACTTTTTCCCCTGCTTTTGCAACATCTGTGAGCTTAGTTTTGGCATCTTTTGGTCCTTTGCACTGCACCTGATAAAACCCCAGGCCATTTTCTTAGAGTCACTAAATTTCCCAAATTTTCTTTTTTTCTCCTCCAATTGCAATTCCTTTGATGTTGACTCCATTCCAGCGTGTTTGTAGGTCCTTCTTTTCTGTTTTGGCCTTCAGTGGGGATCAATTTTGGCAAGCTTTGCTGCATGTGCCTGCCCTTGGTGGCGTATGGCCTGCCTGCATTTTGATGGCTTTGACTTTGGGATAGATTTTTTCTTTTTTTTTTTTTTTATTATTTTAGGTATTCATGCCATGTCCCTCATATCTTGCCCCCTAAGTTGTGTCTTCCTCCTTGACTTTTTCCCCTGCTTTTGCAACATCTGTGAGCTTATTTTTGGCATCTTTTGGTCCTTTTCACAGCACCTGATATAAACCCAGGCCATTTTCTTAAGGTCACTAAATTTCCCAAATTTTCTTTTTTTCTCCTCCAATTGCAATTCCTTTGATGTTGACTCCTTTCCAGCGTGTTTGTAGGTCCTTCTTTTCTGTTTTGGCCTTCAGTGGGGATCAATTTTGGCAAGCTTTGCTGCATGTGCCTGCCCTTGGTGGCGTATGGCCTGCCTGCATTTTGATGGCTTTGACTTTGGGAAAGATTTTTTCTTTTTTTTTTTTATTATTTTAAGTATTCATGCCATGTCCCTCATATCTTGCCCCCTACGTTGTGTCTTCCTCCTTGACTTTTTTCCCTGCTTTTACAACATCTGTGAGCTTAGTTTTGGCACCTTTTGGTCCTTTGCAATGTAGCTGATTTCCTCACAGCCTATTTTTTGAAGAGACTAAAATTCCCGATTTTCTGCTTTTTTCAATTGCATTTCATTTGAACCTATCTCCTGTCCAGAGTGTTTGTAAGCCTTTCTTTTGGGATCCGCAAGATTCCTTTTCCCTTCCCGAAAGGAAATTTCATTTCCTTTCGGGAAGGGAAAAGGAATCTTGCGATTTCAATGGGGACCAATAGAGGAATCTTTGGTGCAAGTCCCTGCACTTGATGGCAGGCCATGCCTTTTGATGGGTTTGAGTTTGGGAAAGATTTTTTCTATTTCTTTTTTTTGTTTGATTTAAGTATTCATGCCATGTCCCTCATATCTTGCCCCCTAAGTTTTGTCTTCCTCCTTGACTTTTTCCCCTGCTTTTGCAACACCTGTGAGCTTAGTTTTTGCATCTTTTGGTCCTTTGCACTGCACCTGATAAAACCCCGGGCCATTTTCTTAGAGTCAATAAATTTCCAAAATTTTCTTTTTTTCTCCTCCAATTGCAATTCCTTTGATGTTGACACCTTTCCAGCCTGTTTGTAGGTCCTTTTTTTATGTTTTGGCCTTCAGTGGGGATCAATTTTGGCAAGCTTTGCTGCATGTGCCTGCCCTTGGTGGCGTATGGCCTGCCTGCATTTTGATGGCTTTGACTTTGGGAAAGATTTTTTCTTTTTTTTTTTTTTATTATTTTAAGTATTCATGCCATGTCCCTCATATCTTGCCCCCTAAGTTGTGTCTTCCTCCTTGACTTTTTCCCCTGCTTTTGCAACATCTGTGAGCTTAGTTTTGGCATCTTTTGGTCCTTTGCACTGCACCTGATAAAACCCCGGGCCATTTTCTTAGAGTCACTAAATTTCCAAAATTTTCTTTTTTTTCTCCTTCAATTGCAATTCCTTTGATGTTGTCTCCATTCCAGCGTGTTTGCAAGTCATTCTTTTCTGTTTTGGCCTTCAGTGGGGATCAATGTTGGCAAGCTTTGCTGCATGTGCCTGCCCTTGGTGGCGTATGGCCTGTCTGCATTTTGATGGCTTTGACTTTGGGAAAGATTTTTTTTTTTTTTTTTTTATTATTTTAAATATTCATGCCATGTCCCTCATATCTTGCCCCCTAAGTTGTGTCTTCCTCCTTGACTTTTTCCCCTGCTTTTGCAACATCTGTGAGCTTAGTTTTGGCAACTTTTGGTCCTTTGCACTGCACCTGATATAAACCCAGGCCATTTTCTTAGAGTCACTAAATTTCCCAAATTTTCTTTTTTTCTCCTCCAATTGCAATTCCTTTGATGTTGACTCCTTTCCAGCGTGTTTGTAGGTCCTTCTTTTCTGTTTTGGCCTTCAGTGGGGATCAATTATGGCAAGCTTTGCTGCATGCGCCTGCCCTTGGTGGCGTATGGCGTGCCTGCATTTTGATGGCTTTGACTTTGGGAAAGATTTTTTCTTTTTTTTTTTTTTATTATTTTAAATATTCATGCCATGTCTCTCATATCTTGCCCCCCTAAGTTGTGTCTTCCTCCTTGACTTTTTCCCCTGCTTTTGCAACATCTGTGAGCTTAGTTTTGGCATCTTTTGGTCCTTTGCACTGCACCTGATATAAACCCAGGCCATTTTCTTAGAGTCACTAAATTTCCCAAATTTACATTTTTCTCCTCCAATTGCAATTCCTTTGATGTTGACTCCTTTCCAGCGTGTTTGTAGGTCCTTCTTTTCTGTTTTGGCCTTCAGTGGGGATCAATTTTGGCAAGCTTTGCTGCATGTGCCTGCCCTTGGTGGCGTATGGCCTCCCTGCATTTTGATGGCTTTGACTTAGGGAAAGTGTTTTTTTTTTTTTTTTTTATTATTTTAAGTATTCATGCCATGTCCCTCATATCTTGCCCCCGATGTTGTGTCTTCCTCCTTGACTTTTTCCCCTGCTTTTGCAACATCTGTGAGCTTAGTTTTGGCATCTTTTGGTCCTTTGCACTGCACCTGCTAAAACCCCAGGCCACTTTCTAAGAGTCACTAAATTTCCCAAATTTTCTTTTTTTCTCCTCCAATTGCAATTCCTTTGATGTTGTCTCCATTCCAGCGTGTTTGTAAGTCCTTCTTTACAGTTTTGGCCTTCAGTGGGGATCAATGTTGGCAAGCTTTGCTGCATGTGCCTGCACTTGCTGGCGTATGGCCTGCCTGCATTTTGATGGCTTTGACTTTGGGAAAGATTTTTTCTTTTTCTTTTTTTTTTTGTTTTAAGTATTCATGCCATGTCCTTCATATCTGGCCCCTACGCTGTGTCTTCCTCCTTGACTTTTTCCTCTTCTTTTGCAACATCTGTGAGCTTAGTTTTGGCATCTTTTGGTCCTTTTCACTGCACCTGATATAAACCCAGGCCATTTTCTTAGAGTCACTAAATTTCCAAAATTTTCTTTTTCTCTCCTCCAATTACAATTCCTTTGATGTTGACGCCTTTCCAGCATTTTTGTAGGTCGTTCTTTTCTGTTTTGGCCTTCAGTGGGGATCAGTTTTGGCAAGCTTTGCTGCATGTGCCTGCACTTGCTGGCGTATGGCCTGCCTGCATTTTGATGGCTTTGACTTTGGGAAAGATTTTTTCTTTTTTTTTTTTTAATATTTTAAGTATTCATGCCATGTCCCTCACATCTTGCCCCCTAAGTTGTGTCTTCCTCCTTGACTTTTTCCCCTGCTTTTGCAATATCTGTGAGCTTAGTTTTGGCATCTTTTGGTCCTTTGCACTACACCTGATAAAACCAAAGGCCATTTTCTTAGAGTCACTAAATTTCCCAAATTTCCTTTTTTTCTCATAGAAATTGAATTCCTTTCATGTTGTCTCCATTCCAGCGTGTTTGTAAGTCCTTCTTTTCTGTTTTGGCCTTCAGTGGGGATCAATTTTGGCAAGATTTTCTGCATGTGCCTGCCCTTGCTGGCGTATGGCCTGCCTGCATTTTGATGGCTTTGACTTTGGGAAAGATTTTTTTCTTTTTTTGGTTGTTTTCTGAAGTGTTCATGCCATGTCCCTCATATCTTGACCCCAACGTTGTGTCTTCCTCCTTGACTATTTCCCCTGCTTTTGCAACATCTGTGAGCTTAGTTTTGGCACCTTTTGGTCCTTTGCAATGCAGCTGATTTCCTCCCAGCTTATTTTTTGAGGAGACTAAACTTCCCGATTTTCTGCTTTTTTCAATTGCATTTCATTTGGACCTATCTCTTTCAAGAGTGTTTGTAAGCCTTTCTTTTGGGATTCGCAAGATTCCTTTTCCCTTCCCGAAAGGAAATTTCATTTCCTTTCGGGAAGGGAAAAGGAATCTTGCGATTTCAATGGGGACCAATAGAGGAATCTTTGGTGCATGTACCTGCACTTGATGGCAGGCCATGCCTTTTGATGGCTTTGACTTTGGGAAAGATTTTTTTCTTTTTTTGGTTGTTTTCTGAAGTGTTCATGCCATGTCCCTCATATCTTGCCCCCTAAGTTGTGTCTTCCTCCTTGACTTTTTCCCCTGCTTTTGCAACATCTGTGAGCTTAGTTTTGGCATCTTTTGGTCCTTTGCACTGCACCTGCTAAAACCCCAGGCCATTTTCTTAGAGTCACTAAATTTCCCAAATTTTCTTTTTTCTTTTTTTCTCCTCCAATTGCAATTCCTTTGATGTTGACTCCTTTCCAGCGTGTTTGTAGGTCCTTCTTTTCTGTTTTGGCCTTCAGTAGGGATCAATTTTGGCAAGCTTTGCTGCATGTGCCTGCCCTTGGTGGCGTATGGCCTGCCTGCATTTTGATGGCTTTGACTTTGGGAAGGATTTTTTCTTTTTTTTTTTTTAATATTTTAAGTATTCATGCCATGTCCCTCACATCTTGCGCCCTAAGTTGTGTCTTCCTCCTTGACTTTTTCCCCTGCTTTTGCAACATCTGTGAGCTTAGTGTTGGCATCTTTTGGTCCTTTGCACTGCACCTGATAAAACCCCAGGCCACTTTCTAAGAGTCAATAAATTTCCCAAATTTTCTTTTTTTCTCCAACAATTGCAATTCCTTTGATGGTGTCTCCATTCCAGCGTGTTTGTAGGTCGTTCTTTTCTGTTTTGGCCTTCAGTGGGGATCAGTTTTGCAAGCTTTGCTGCATGTGCCTGCACTTGCTGGCGTATGGCGTGCCTGCATTTTGATGGCTTTGACTTTGGGAAAGATTTTTCCTTTTTTTTTTTTTTTATTATTTTAAGTATTCATGCCATGTCCCTCATATCTTGCCCCCTAAGTTGTGTCTTCCTCCTTGACTTTTCCCCCTGCTTTTGCAACATCTGTGAGCTTAGTTTTGGCATCTTTTGGTCCTTTGCACTGCACCTGATATAAACCCAGTCAATTTTCTTAGAGTCTATAAATTTCCCAAATTTTCTTTTTTTCTCCTCCAATTGCAATTCCTTTGATGTTGACTCCTTTCCAGCGTCTTTGTAGGCCCTTCTTTTCTGTTTTGGCCTTCAGTGGGGATCAATTTTGGCAAGCTTTGCTGCATGTGCCTGCCCTTGGTGGCGTATGGCCTGCCTGCATTTTGATGGCTTTGAGTTTGGGAAAGATTTTTTCTTTTTTTTTTTTTAATATTTTAAGTATTCATGCCATGTCCCTCATATCTTGCCCCCTAAGTTGTGTCTTTCTCCTTGAATTTTTCCCCTGCTTTTACAACATCTGTGTGCTTAATTTTGGCACCATTTGGTCCTTTGCAATGCAGCTGATTTCCTCACAGCCTATTTTTTGAAGAGACTAAAATTCCCGATTTTCTGCTTTTTTAAATTGCATTTCATTTGAACCTACCTCCTTTCCAGAGTGTTTGTAAGCCTTTCTTTTGGGATTCGCAAGATTCCTTTTCCCTTCCCGAAAGGAAATTTCATTTCCTTTCGGGAAGGGAAAAGGAATCTTGTGATTTCAATGGGGACCAATAGAGGAATCTTTGGTGCAAGTCCATGCACTTGATGGCAGGCCATGTATTTTGATGTGTTTAAATTTGGGAAAGATTTTTTCTATTTCTTTTTTTTGTTTGTTTTAAGTATTCATGCCATGTCCCTCATATCTTGCCCCCTAAGTTGTGTCTTCCTCCTTGACTTTTTCCCCTGCTTTTGCACCATCTGTGACCTTAGTTTTGGCGTCTTTTGGTCCTTTGCACTGCACCTGATAAAACCCCAGGCCACTTTCTAAGAGTCATTAAATTTCCCAAATTTTCTTTTTTTCTCCTCCAATTGCAATTCCTTTGATGTTGACTCCTTTCCAGCCTGTTTGTAGGTCCTTCTTTTCTGTTTTGGCCTTCAGTGGGGATCAATTTTGGCAAGCTTTTCTGCATGTGCCTGCCCTTGGTGGCGTATGGCCTGCCTGCATTTTGATGGCTTTGACTTTGGGAAAGATTTTTTCTTTTTTTTTTATTAATATTTTAAGTGTTCATGCCATGTCCCTCATATCTTGCCCCCTAAGTTGTGTCTTCCTCCTTGACTTTTTCCCCTGCTTTTGCAACATCTCTGAGCTTAGTTTTGGCACCTTTTGGTCCTTTGCAATGCACCTGATAAAACCCCAGGCCATTTTCTTAGAGTCACTAAATTTCCAAATTTTCTTTTTTTCTCCTCCAATTGCAATTCCTTTGATGTTGACTCCTTTCC
Source organism: Artemisiospiza belli (assembly GCA_021963965.1). NCBI lineage: Eukaryota > Metazoa > Chordata > Aves > Passeriformes > Passerellidae > Artemisiospiza > Artemisiospiza belli. Next base: position 123,405 of record JAKDEW010000364.1, on the reverse strand, counting down.
AGCGTGTTTGTAGGTCCTTCTTTTCTGTTTTGGCCTTCAGTGGGGATCAATTTTGGCAAGCTTTGCTGCATGTGCCTGCCCTTGGTGGCGTATGGCCTGCCTGCATTTTGATGGCTTTGACTTTGGGAAAGATTTTTTCTTTTTTTTTCTTATTTTTTTAAGTATTCATGCCATGTTCCTCATATCTTTCCCCCTAAGTTGTGTCTTCCTCCTTGACTTTTTCCCCTGCTTTTACAACATCTGTGAGCTTAGTTTTGGCACATTTTGGTCCTTTGCAATGCAGCTGATTTCCTCACAGCCTATTTTTTGAAGAGACTAAAATTCCAGATTTTCTGCTTTTTTCAATTGCATTTCATTTGAACCTATCTCCTTTCCAGAGTGTTTGTAAGCCTTTCTTTTGGTATTCGCAAGATTCCTTTTCCCTTCCCGAAAGGAAATTTCATTTCCTTTCGGGAAGGGAAAAGGAATCTTGCGATTTCAATGGGGACCAGTAGAGGAATCTTTGGTGCAAGTCCCTGCACTTGATGGCAGGCCATGCCTTTTGATGGGTTTGAGTTTGGGAAATATTTTTTCTATTTCTTTTTTTTTGTTTGTTTTAAGTATTCATGCCATGTGCCTCATATCTTGCCCCCTAAGTTGTGTCTTCCTCCTTGACTTTTTCCACTGCTTTTGCAACATCTGTGAGCTTAGTTTTTGCATCTTTTGGTCCTTTGCACTGCACCTGATATAAACCCAGGCCATTTTCTAGAGTCACTAAATTTCCAAAATTTTCTTTTTTTCTCCTCCAATTGCAATTCCTTTGATGTTGACACCTTTCCAGCCTGTTTGTAGGTCCTTCTTTTCTGTTTTGGCCTTCAGTGGGGATCAATTTTGGCAAGCTTTGCTGCATGTGCCTGCCCTTGCTGGCGTATGGCCTGCCTGCATTTTGATGGCTTTGACTTTGGGAAAGAGTTTTTCTTTTTTTTTATTATTATTTTAAGTATTCATGCCATGTCCCTCATATCTTGCCCCCTAAGTTGTGTCTTCCTCCTTGACTTTTTCCCCTGCTTTTGCAACATCTGTGAGCTTAATGTTGGCACCTTTTGGTCCTTTGCAATGCACCAGATAAAACCCCAGGCCATATTCTTAGAGTCACTAAATTTCCCAAATTTTCTTTTTTTCTCCTCCAATTGCAATTCCTTTGATGTTGACTCCTTTCCAGCGAGTTTGTAGGTCCTTCTTTTCTGTTTTGGCCTTCAGTGGGGATCAATTTTGGCAAGCTTTGCTGCATGTGCCTGCCCTTGGTGGCGTATGGCCTGCCTGCATTTTGATGGCTTTGACTTTGGGAAAGATTTTTTCTTTTTTTTTTTTTTTTTTTATTATTTTAAGTATTCATGCCATGTCCCTCATATCTTGCCCCCTAAGTTTTGTCTTCCTCCTTGACTTTTTCCCCTGCTTTTGCAACATCTGTGACCTTAGTTTTGGCATCTTTTGGTCCTTTGCAATGAACCTGATATAAACCCAGGCCATTTTCTTAGAGCCACTAAATTTCCAAAATTTTCTTTTTTCTCCTCCAATTGCAATTCCTTTGATGTTGACTCCTTTCCAGCGTGTTTGTAGGTCCTTCTTTTCTGTTTTCGCCTTTAGTGGGGATCAATTTTGGCAAGCTTTGCTGCATGTGCCTGCCCTTGGTGGCGTATGGCCTGCCTGCATTTTGATGCCTTTGACTTTGGGAAAGATTTTTTTCTTTTTTTTTTTTTTATTATTGTAAGTATTCATGCCATGTCCCTCATATCTTGCCCCCTAAGTTGTGTCTTCCTCCTTGAATTTTTCCCCTGCTTTTGCAACATCTGTGAGCTTAGTTTTGGCCCCTTTTGGTCCTTTGCAATGCAGCTGATTTCCTCACAGCCTATTTTTTGTAGAGACTAATATTCCCGATTTTCTGCTTTTTTCAATTGCATTTCATTTGAACCTATCTCCTTTCCAGAGTGTTTGTAAGCCTTTCTTTTGGGTTCCCCAAGATTCCTTTTCCCTTCCCGAAAGGAAATGAAATTTCCTTTCGGGAAGGGAAAAGGAATCTTGCGATTTCAATGGGGACCAATAGAGGAATTTTTGGTGCATGTTCCTGCACTTGATGGCAGGCCATGCCTTTTGATGGCTTTGACTTTGGGAAAGATTTTTTTCTTTTTTTGGTTGTTTTCTGAAGTGTTCATGCCATGTCCCTCATATCTTGCCCCCTAAGTTGTGTCTTCCTCCTTGACTTTTTCCCCTGCTTTTGCAACATCTGTGAGCTTAGTTTTGCCACCTTTTGGTCCTTTGCAATGCAGCTGATTTCCTCACAGCCTATTTTTTGAAGAGACTAAAATTGCCGATTTTCTGCTTTTTTCAATTGCATTTCATTTGAACCTGTCTCCTTTCCAGAGTGTTTGTAAGCCTTTCTTTTGGGATTCGCAAGATTCCTTTTCCCTTCCCGAAAGGAAATGAAATTTCCTTTCAAGAAGGGAAAAACGAATCTTGCGATTTCAATGGGGACCAAGAGAGGAATCTTTGGTGCAAGTCCCTGCACTTGATGGCAGGCCATGCCTTTTGATGGCTTTGACTTTGGGAAAGATTTTTTCTATTTCTTTTTTTTGTTTGTTTTCTGAAGTGTTCATGCCATGTGCCTCATATCTTGCCCCCTAAGTTGTGTCTTCCTCCTTGACTTTTTCCCCTGCTTTTGCAACATTTGTGAGCTTAGTTTTGGCATCTTTTGGTCCTTTGCACTGCACCTGATAAAACCCCAGGCCATTTTCTTAGAGTCACTAAATTTCCCAAATTTTCTTTTTTTCTCCTCCAATTGCAATTCCTTTGATGTTGACTCCTTTCCAGCCTGTTTGTAGGTCCTTCTTTTCTGTTTTGGCCTTCAGTGGGGATCAATTTTGGCAAGCTTTGCTGCATGTGCCTGCCCTTGGTGGCGTATGGCCTGCCTGCATTTTGATGGCTTTGACTTTGGGAAAGATTTTTTCTTTTTTTTTTTTTTATTATTTTAAGTATTCATGCCATGTCCCTCATATCTTGCCCCCTAAGTTGTGTCTTCCTCCTTGACTTTTTCCCCTGCTTTTGCAACATCTGTGAGCTTAGTTTTGGCATCTTTTGGTGCTTTGCAATGCACCAGATAAAACCCCAGGCCATTTTCTTAGAGTCACTAAATTTCCCAAATTTTCTTTTTTTCTCCTCCAATTGCAATTCCTTTGATGTTGACTCCTTTCCAGCGTCTTTGTAGGTCCTTCTTTTCTGTTTGGCATTCAGTGGGGATCAATTTTGGCAAGCTTTGCTGCATGGGCCTGCCCTTGGTGGCGTATGGCCTGCCTGCATTTTGATGGCTTTGACTTTGGGAAAGATTTTTTCTTTTTTTTTTTTTTTAATATTTTAAGTATTCATGCCATGTCCCTCATATCTTGCCCCCTAAGTTGTGTCTTCCTCCTTGACTTTTTCCCCTGCTTTTGCAACATTTGTGAGCTTAGTTTTGGCACGTTTTGGTCCTTTGCAATGCACCTTATATAAACCCAGGCCATTTTCTTAGAGTCACTAAATTTCCCAAATTTTCTTTTTTTCTATTCCAATTGCAATTCCTTTGATGTTGACGCCTTTCCAGCGAGTTTGTAGGTCCACCTTTTCTGTTTTGGCCTTCAGTGGGGATCAATTTTGGCAAGCTTTGCTGCATGTGCCTGCCCGTGGTGGCGTATGGCCTGCCTGCATTTTGATGGCTTTGACTTTGGGAAAGATTTTTTCTTTTTTTTTTTTTTTATTATTTTAAGTATTCATGCCATGTCCCTCATATCTTGCCCCCTAAGTTGTGTCTTCCTCCTTGACTTTTTCCCCTGCTTTTGCAACATCTGTGAGCTTGGTTTTGGCATCTTTTGGTCCTTTGCACTGCACCTGATATAAACCCAGGCCATTTTCTTAGAGCCACTAAATTTCCCAAATTTTCTTTTTTTCTCCTCCAATTGCAATTCCTTTGATGTTGACTCCTTTCCAGCCTGTTTGTAGGTCCTTCTTTTCTATTTTGGCCTTCAGTGGGGATCAATTTTGGCAAGCTTTGCTGCATGTGCCTGCCCTTGGTGGCGTATGGCCTGCCTGCATTTTGATGGCTTTGACTTTTGGAAAGGTTTTTTTTCTTTTTTTTTTTTTTTTATTATTGTAAGTATTCATGCCATGTCCCTCATATCTTGCCCCCTAAGTTGTGTCTTCCTCCTTGACTTTTTCCCCTGCTTTTGCAACATCTGTGACCTTAGTTTTGGCCCCTTTTGGTCCTTTGCAATGCAGCTGATTTCCTCACAGCCTATTTCTTGTAGAGACTAATATTCCCGATTTTCTGCTTTTTTCAATTGCATTTCATTTGAACCTATCTCCTTTCCAGAGTGTTTGTAAGCCTTTCTTTTGTGTTCCCCAAGTTTCCTTTTCCCTTCTCGAAAGGAAATGAAATTTCCTTTCGGGAAGGGAAAAGGAATCTTGCTATTTCAATGGGGACCAATAGAGGAATCTTTGGTGCATGTCCCTGCACTTGATGGCAGGCCATGCCTTTTGATGGCTTTGACTTTGGGAAAGATTTTTTTCTTTTTTTGGTTGTTTTCTGAAGTGTTCATGCCATGTCCCTCATATCTTGCCCCCTAAGTTCTGTCTTCCTCCTTGACTTTTTCCCCTGCTTTTGCAACATCTGTGAGCTTAGTTTTGGCATCTTTTGGTCCTTTGCACTGCACCTGCTAAAACCCCAGGCCATTTTCTTAGAGTCAGTAAATTTCCCAAATTTTCTTTTTTTCTCCTCCAATTGCAATTCCTTTGATGTTGACTCCTTTCCAGCTTTTTTGTAGGTCCTTCTTTTCTGGTTTGGCCTTCAGTGGGGATCAATTTTGGCAAGCTTTGCTGCATGTGCCTGCCCTTGGTGGCGTATTGCCTGCCTGCATTTTGATGGCTTTGACTTTGGGAAAGGTTTTTTCTTATTCTTTTTTTTTTTGTTTTAAGTATTCATGCCATTACCTTCATATCTTGCCCCCTAAGTTGTGTGTTCCTCCTTGACTTTTTCCTCTGATTTTGCAACATCTCTGAGCTTAGTTTTGGCACCTTTTGGTCCTTTGCAATGCACCTTATATAAACCCAGGCCATTTTCTTAGAGTCACTAAATTTCCCAAATTTTCTTTTTCTCTCCTCCAATTACAATTCCTTTGATGTTGACTCCATTCCAGCATTTTTGTAGGTCGTTCTTTTCTGTTTTGGCTTTCAGTGGGGATCAGTTTTGGCAAGTTTTGCTGCATGTGCCTGCACGTGCTGGCGTATGGCCTGCCTGCATTTTGATGGCTTTGACTTTGGGAAAGATTTTTTCTTTTTTTTTTTTTAATATTTGAAGTATTCTGGCCATGTCCCTCACATCTTGCCCCCTAAGTTGTGTCTTCCTCCTTGACTTTTTCCCCTGCTTTTGCAACATCTGTGAGCTTAGTTTTGGCACCTTTTGGTCCTTTGCAATGCAGCTGATTTCCTCACTGCCTATTTTTTGAAGAGACTAAAATTCCCGATTTTCTGCTTTTTTCAATTGCATTTCTTTTGGACCTATCTCTTTCCAGAGTGTTTGTAAGCCTTTCTTTTGGGATCTGCAAGATTCCTTTTCCCTTCCCGAAAGGAAATGAAATTTCCTTTCGGGAAGGGAAAAGGAATCTTGTGATTTCAACGGGGACCAATAGAGGAATCTTTGGTGCATGTCCCTGCACTTGATGGCAGGCCATGCCTTTTGATGGCTTTGACTTTGGGAAAGATTTTTTTCTTTTTTTGGTTGTTTTCTGAAGTGTTCATGCCATGTCCCTCATATCTTGCCCCCTAAGTTGTGTCTTCCTCCTTGACTTTTTCCCCTGCTTTTGCAACATTTGTGAGCTTAGTTTTGGCACCTTTTGGTCCGTTTCAATGCACCAGATAAAACCCCAGGCCATTTTCTTAGAGTCACTAAATTTCCCAAATTTTCTTTTTTTCTCCTCCAATTACAATTCCTTTGATGTTGACTCCTTTCCAGCGTGTTTGTAGGTCCTTCTTTTCTGTTTTGGCCGTCAGTGGGGATCAATTTTGGCAAGCTTTGCTGCATGTGCCTGCCCTTGGTGGCGTATGGACTGCCTGCTTTTTGATGGCTTTGACTTTGGGAAAGATTTTTTTCGTTTTTTTTTTTTTTTTTTATTGTAAGTATTCATGCCATGTCCCTCATATCTTGCCCCCTAAGTTGTGTCTTCCTCCTTGACTTTTTCCCCTGCTTTTGCAACATTTGTGAGCTTAGTTTTGGCACCTTTTGGTCCTTTGCAATGCACCAGATAAAACCCCAGGGCATTTTCTTAGAGTCACTAAATTTCCTAAATTTTCTTTTTTTCTCCTCCAATTGCAATTCCTTTGATGTTGACTCCTTTCCAGCGTGTTTGTAGGTCCTTCTTTTCTGTTTTGGCCTTCAGTGGGGATCAATTTTGACAAGCTTTGCTGCATGTGCCTGCCCTTGGTGGCATATGGCCTGCCTGCATTTTGATGGCTTTGACTTTGGGAAAGAGTTTTTCTTTTTTTTTTTTATTATTTTAAGTAATCATGCCATGTCCCTCATATCTCTCCCCCTAAGTTGTGTCTTCCTCCTTGACTTTTTTCCCTGCTTTTACAACATCTGTGAGCTTAGTTTTGGCATCTTTTGGTCCTTTGCAATGTAGCTGATTTCCTCACAGCCTATTTTTTGAAGAGACTAAAATTCCAGATTTTCTGCTTTTTTCAATTGCATTTCATTTGAACCTATCTCCTTTCCAGAGTGTTTGTAAGCCTTTCTTTTGGGATCCGCAAGATTCCTTTCCCCTTCCTGAAAGGAAATTTCATTTCCTTTCGGGAAGGGAAAAGGAATATTGCGATTTCAATGGGGACCAATAGAGGAATCTTTGGTGCAAGTCCCTGCACTTGATGGCAGGCCATGCCTTTTGATGGGTTTGACTTTGGGAAAGATTTTTTTCTTTTTTTGTTTGTTTTCTGAAGTGTTCATGCCATGTGCCTCATATCTTGCCCCCTAAGTTGTGTCTTCCTCCTTGACTTTTTCCACTGCTTTTGCAACATCTGTGAGCTTAGTGTTGGCATCTTTTGGTCCTTTGCACTGCACCTGCTAAAACCCCGGGCCATTTTCTTAGAGTCAATAAATTTCCAAAATTTTCTTTTTTTCTCCTCCAATTGCAATTCCTTTGATGTTGACACCTTTCCAGCCTGTTTGTAGGTCCTTTTTTTATGTTTTGCCTTCAGTGGGGATCAATTTTGGCAAGCTTTGCTGCATGTGCCTGCCCTTGGTGGCGTATGGCCTGCCTGCATTTTGATGGCTTTGACTTTGGGAAAGATTTTTTCTTTTTTTTTTTTTTATTATTTTAAATATTCATGCCATGTCCCTCATATCTTGCCCCCTAAGTTGTGTCTTCCTCCTTGACTTTTTCCCCTGCTTTTGCAACATCTGTGAGCTTAGTTTTGGCATCTTTTGGTCCTTTGCACTGCACCTGATAAAACCCCAGGCCATTTTCTTAGAGTCACTAAATTTCCCAAATTTTCTTTTTTTCTCCTCCAATTGCAATTCCTTTGATGTTGACTCCTTTCCAGCGTGTTTGTAGGTCCTTCTTTTCTGTTTTGGCCTTCAGTGGGGATCAATTTTGGCAAGCTTTGCTGCATGCGCCTGCCCTTGCTGGCGTATGGCCTGCCTGCATTTTGATGGCTTTTACTTTGGGAAAGATTTTTTCTTTTTTTTTTTTTTATTATTTTAAGTATTCATGCCATGTCCCTCATATCTTGCCCCCTAAGTTGTGTCTTCCTCCTTGACTTTTTCCCCTGCTTTTGCAACATCTGTGAGCTTAGTTTTGGCATCTTTTGGTCCTTTGCACTGCACCTGATATAAACCCAGGCCATTTTCTTAGAGTCACTAAATTTCCCAAATTTTCTTTTTTTCTCCTCCAATTGCAATTCCTTTGATGTTGACACCTTTCCAGCGTGTTTGTAGGTCCTTCTTTTCTGTTTTGGCCTTCAGAGGGGATCAATTTTGGCAAGCTTTGCTGCATCTGCCTGCCGTTGCTGGCGTATGGCCTCCCTGCATTTGGATGGCTTTGACTTAGGGAAAGTGTTTTTCTTTTTTTTTAATATTATTTTAAATATTCATGCCATGTCCCTCATATCTTGCCCCCTAAGTTGTGTCTTCCTCCTTGACTTTTTCCCCTGCTTTTGCAAAATCTGTGAGCTTAGTTTTGCCACCTTTTGGTCCTTTGCAATGCAGCTGATTTCCTCACAGCCTGTTTTTTGAAGAGACTAAAATTGCCAATTTTCTGCTTTTTTCAATTGCATTTCATTTGAACCTATCTCCTTTCCAGAGTGTTTGTAAGCCTTCCTTTTGGGATCCGCCAGATTCCTTTTCCCTTCCCGAAAGGAAATGAAATTTCCTTTCAGGAAGGGAAAAGGAATCTTGCGATTTCAATGGGGACCAATAGAGGAATCTTTGGTGCATGTCCCTGCACTTGATGGCAGGCCATGCCTTTTGATGGCTTTGACTTTGGGAAAGATTTTTTTGTTTTTTTGGTTGTTTTCTGAAGTGTTCATGCCATGTCCCTCATATCTTGCCCCCTAAGTTGTGTCTTCCTCCTTGACTTTTTCCCCTGCTTTTGCAACATCTCTGAGCTTAGTTTTGGCACCTTTTGGTCCTTTGCAATGCACCTTATATAAACCCAGGCCATTTTCTTAGAGTCACTAAATTTCGCAAATTTTCTTTTTCTCTCCTCCAATTACAATTCCTTTGATGTTGACTCCATTCCAGCATTTTTGTAGGTCGTTCTTTTCTGTTTTGGCTTTCAGTGGGGATCAGTTTTGGCAAGCTTTGCTGCATGTGCCTGCACTTGCTGGCGTATGGCCTGCCTGCATTTTGATGGCTTTGACTTTGGGAAAGATTTTTTCTTTTTTTTTTTTTAATATTTGAAGTATTCTGGCCATGTCCCTCACATCTTGCCCCCTAAGTTGTGTCTTCCTCCTTGACTTTTTCCCCTGCTTTTGCAACATTTGTGAGCTTAGTTTTGGCACCTTTTGGTCCTTTGCAATGCACCAGATAAAACCCCAGGCCATTTTCTTAGAGTCACTAAATTTCCCAAATTTTCTTTTTTTCTCCTCCAATTACAATTCCTTTGATGTTGACTCCTTTCCAGCGTGTTTGTAGGTCCTTCTTTTCTGTTTTGGCCTTCAGTGGGGATCAATTTTGGCAAGCTTTGCTGCATGTGCCTGCCCTTGGTGGCGTATGGACTGCCTGCTTTTTGATGGCTTTGACTTTGGGAAAGATTTTTTTCGTTTTTTTTTTTTTTTTTTATTGTAAGTATTCATGCCATGTCCCTCATATCTTGCCCCCTAAGTTGTGTCTTCCTCCTTGACTTTTTCCCCTGCTTTTGCAACATTTGTGAGCTTAGTTTTGGCACCTTTTGGTCCTTTGCAATGCACCAGATAAAACCCCAGGGCATTTTCTTAGAGTCATTAAATTTCCTAAATTTTCTTTTTTTCTCCTCCAATTGCAATTCCTTTGATGTTGACTCCTTTCCAGCCAGTTTGTAGGTCCTTCTTTTCTGTTTTGGCCTTCAGTGGGGATCAATTTTGGCAAGCTTTGCTGCATGTGCCTGCCCTTGGTGGCGTATGGCCCGCCTGCATTTTGATGGCTTTGACTTTGGGAAAGATTTTTTCTTTTTTTTTTTTTTATTATTGTAAGTAGTCATGCCATGTCCCTCATATCTTGCCCCCTAAGTTGTGTCTTTCTCCTTGACTTTGTCCCCTGCTTTTGCAACATCTGTGAGCTTAGTTTCGGCCCCTTTTGGTCCTTTGCAATGCAGCTCATTACCTCACAGCCTATTTTTTGTAGAGACTAAAATTCCCGATTTTCTGCTTTTTTCAATTGCATTTCATTTGGACCTATCTCCTTTCCAGAGTGTTTGTAAGCCTTTCTTTTGGGATCCGCAAGATTCCTTTTCCCTTCCCGAAAGGAAATTTCATTTCCTTTCGGGAAGGGAAAAGGAATCTTGCGATTTCAACGGGGACCAATAGAGGAATCTTTGGTGCATGACCCTGCACTTGATGGCAGGCCATGCCTTTTAATGGCTTTGACTTTGGGAAAGATTTTTTTCTTTTTTTGGTTGTTTTCTGAAGTGTTCATGCCATGTCCCTCATATCTTGCCCCCTAAGTTGTGTCTTCCTCCTTGACTTTTTCCCCTGCTTTTGCAACATCTGTGACCTTAGTTTTGGCACCTTTTGGTCCTTTGCAATGCACCAGATAAAACCCCAGGCCATTTTCTTAGAGTCACTAAATTTCCCAGATTTCCTTTTTTTCTCCTCCAATTGCAATTCCTTTGATGTTGACTCCTTTCCAGCGTGTTTGTAGGTCCTTCTTTTCTGTTTTGGCCTTCAGTGGGGATCAATTTTGGCAAGCTTTGCTGCATGTGCCTGCCCTTGGTGGCGTGTGGCCTGCCTGCATTTTGATGGCTTTGACTTTGGGAAAGATTTTTTCTTTTTTTTTTTTTTTATTATTTTAAGTATTCATGCCATGTCCCTCATATCTTGCCCCCTAAGCTGTGTCTTCCTCCTTGACTTTTTCCCCTGCTTTTACAACATCTGTGAGCTTAGTTTTGGCACCTTTTGGTCCTTTGCACTGCACCTGATATAAACCCAGGCAATTTTCTTAGAGTCTCTAAATTTCCCAAATTTTCTTTTTTTCTCCTCCAATTGCAATTCCTTTGATGTTGACTCCTTTCCAGCGTGTTTGTAGGTCCTTCTTTTCTGTTTTGGCCTTCAGTGGGGATCAATTTTGGCAAGCTTTGCTGCATGTGCCTGCCCTTGGTGGCGTATGGCCTGCCTGCATTTTGATGGCTTTGACTTTGGGAAAGAGTTTTTCTTTTTTATTTTTATTATTTTAAGTAATCATGCCATGTCCCTCATATCTGTCCCCCTAAGTTGTGTCTTCCTCCTTGACTTTTTTCCCTGCTTTTACAACATCTGTGAGCTTAGTTTTGGCATCTTTTGGTCCTTTGCAATGTAGCTGATTTCCTCACAGCCTATTTTTTGAAGAGACTAAAATTCCAGATTTTCTGCTTTTTTCAATTGCATTTCATTTGAACCTATCTCCTTTCCAGAGTGTTTGTAAGCCTTTCTTTTGGGATCCGCAAGATTCCTTTCCCCTTCCCGAAAGGAAATTTCATTTCCTTTCGGGAAGGGAAAAGGAATCTTGCGATTTCAATGGGGACCAATAGAGGAATCTTTGGTGCAAGTCCCTGCACTTGATGGCAGGCCATGCCTTTTGATGGGTTTGACTTTGGGAAAGATTTTTTTCTTTTTTTGTTTGTTTTCTGAAGTGTTCATGCCATGTGCCTCATATCTTGCCCCCTAAGTTGTGTCTTCCTCCTTGACTTTTTCCACTGCTTTTGCAACATCTGTGAGCTTAGTGTTGGCATCTTTTGGTCCTTTGCACTGCACCTGCTAAAACCCCGGGCCATTTTCTTAGAGTCAATAAATTTCCAAAATTTTCTTTTTTTCTCCTCCAATTGCAATTCCTTTGATGTTGACACCTTTCCAGCCTGTTTGTAGGTCCTTTTTTTATGTTTTGCCTTCAGTGGGGATCAATTTTGGCAAGCTTTGCTGCATGTGCCTGCCCTTGGTGGCGTATGGCCTGCCTGCATTTTGATGGCTTTGACTTTGGGAAAGATTTTTTCTTTTTTTTTTTTTTATTATTTTAAATATTCATGCCATGTCCCTCATATCTTGCCCCCTAAGTTGTGTCTTCCTCCTTGACTTTTTCCCCTGCTTTTGCAACATCTGTGAGCTTAGTTTTGGCATCTTTTGTTCTTTTGCACTGCACCTGATAAAACCCCGGGCCATTTTCTTAGAGTCACTAAATTTCCAAAATTTTCATTTTTTCTCCTCCAATTGAAATTCCTTTGATGGTGTCTCCATTCCAGCGTGTTTGTAGGTCCTTCTTTTCTGTTTTGGCCTTCAGTGGGGATCAATTTTGGCAAGCTTTGCTGCATGTGCCTGCACTTGCTGGCGTATGGCGTGCCTGCATTTTGATGGCTTTGACTTTGGGAAAGATTTTTTCTTTTTTTTTTTTTTTTTTTTGTTTTAAATATTCATGCCATGTCCCTCATATCTTGCCCCCTAAGCTGTGTCTTCCTCCTTGACTTTTTCCCCTGCTTTTGCAACATCTGTGAGCTTAGTTTTGGCAACTTTTGGTCCTTTGCACTGCACCTGATAAAACCCCAGGCCATTTTCTTAGAGTCACTAAATTTCCCAAATTTTCTTTTTTTCTCCTCCAATTGCAATTCCTTTGATGTTGACTCCTTTCCAGCGTGTTTGTAAGTCCTTCTTTTCTGTTTTGGCCTTCAGTGTGGATCAATTTTGGCAAGATTTGCTGCATGTGCCTGCCCTTGGTGGCTTATGGCCTGCCTGCATTTTGATGGCTTTGACTTTGGGAAAGATTTTTTTCGTTTTTTTTTTTTTTTTTTATTGTAAGTATTCATGCCATGTCCCTCATATCTTGCCCCCTAAGCTGTGTCTTCCTCCTTGACTTTTTCCCCTGCTTTTGCAACATCTGTGAGCTTAGTTTTGGCATCTTTTGGTCCTTTGCACTGCACCTGATATAAACCCAGGCAATTTTCTTAGAGTCTCTAAATTTCCCAAATTTTCTTTTTTTCTCCTCCAATTGCAATTCCGTTGATGTTGACTCCTTTCCAGCGTCTTTGTAGGTCCTTCTTTTCTGTTTTGGCCTTCAGTGGGGATCAATTTTGGCAAGCTTTGCTGCATGTGCCTGCCCTTGGGGGCGTATGAAATATTCATGCCATGTCCCTCATATCTTGCTCCCTAAGTTGTGTCTTCCTCCTTGACTTTTTCCCCTGCTTTTGCAACATCTGTGAGCTAAGTTTTGGCACCTTTTGGTCCTTTGCAATGCAGCTGATTTCCTCACAGCCTATTTTTTCTAGAGACGAAAATTCCCGATTTTCTGCTTTTTTCAGTCGCATTTCATTTGACCTTATCTCCTTTCCAGATTGTTTGTCAGCCTTTCTTTTGGGATCCGCAAGATTCCTTTTCCCTTCCCGAAAGGAAATGAAATTTCCTTTCGGGAAGGGAAAAGGAATCTTGCGATTTCAATGGGGACCAATAGAGGAATCTTTGGTGCTAGTCCCTGCACTTGATGGCAGGCCATGCCTTTTGATGGGTTTGAGTTTGGGAAAGATTTTTTCTATTTCTTTTTTTTGTTTGATTTAAGTATTCATGCCATGTCCCTCACATCTTGCCCCCTAAGTTGTGTCTTCCTCCTTGACTTTTTCCCCTGCTTTTGCAATATCTGTGAGCTTAGTTTTGGCACCTTTTGGTCCTTTGCACTGCACCTGATATAAACCCAGGCCATTTTCTTAGAGTCACTAAATTTCCCAAATTTTCTTTTTTTCTCCTCCAATTGCAATTCCTTTGATGTTGACTCCTTTCCAGCGTCTTTGTAGGCCCTTCTTTTCTGTTTTGGCCTTCAGTGGGGATCAATTTTGGCAAGCTTTGCTGCATGTGCCTGCCCTTGCTGGCGTATGGCCTGCCTGCATTTTGATGGCTTTGACTTTGGGAAGGATTTTTTCTTTTTTTTTTTTTAATATTTTAAGTATTCATGCCATGTCCCTCACATCTTGCCCCCTAAGTTCGGTCTTCCTCCTTGACTTTTTCCCCTGCTTTTGCAACATCTGTGAGCTTAGTTTTGGCACATTTTGGTCCTTTGCAATGCAGCTGATTTCCTCACAGCCTATTTTTTGAAGAGACTAAAATTCCCGATTTTCTGCTTTTTTCAATTGCATTTCATTTGAACCTATCTCCTTTCCAGAGTGTTTGTAAGCCTTTATTTTGGGATTCGCAAGATTCCTTTTCCCTTCCCGAAAGGAAATTTCATTTCCTTTCGGGAAGGGAAAAGGAATCTTGCGATTTCAATGGGGACCAATAGAGGAATCTTTGGTGCAAGTCCCTGCACTTGATGGCAGGCCATGCCTTTTGGTGGCTTTGACTTTGGGAAAGTTTTTTTCTATTTCTTTTTTTTGGTTGTTTTAAGTAATCATGCCATGTCCCTCATATCTTGCCCCCTAAGTTGTGTCTTCCTCCTTGACTTTTTCCACTGCTTTTGCAACATCTGTGAGCTTAGTATTTGCATCTTTTGGTCCTTTGCACTGCACCTGATATAAACCCAGGCCATTTTCTTAGAGTCACTAAATTTCCCAAATTTTCTTTTTTTCTCCTCCAATTCCAATTCCTTTGATGTTGACTCCTTTCCAGCGTCTTTGTAGGTCCTTCTTTTCTGTTTTGGCCTTCAGTGTGGATCAATTTTGGCAAGCTTTGCTGCATGTGCCTGCACTTGCTGGCGTATGGCCTGCCTGCATTTTGATGGCTTTGACTTTGGGAAAGATTTTTTCTTTTTTTTTTTTTTATTTTAAGTATTCATGCCATGTCCCTCACATCTTGCCCCCTAAGTTGTGTCTTCCTCCTTGACTTTTTCCCCTGCTTTTGCAACATCTGTGAGCTTAGTTTTGGCATCTTTTGGTCCTTTGCACTGCACCTGATAAAAACACAGGCCATTTTCTTAGAGTCACTAAATTTCCCAAATTTCCTTTTTTTCTCATAGAAATTGAATTCCTTTCATTTTGTCTCCATTCCAGCGTGTTTGTAAGTCATTGTTTTCTGTTTTGACCTTCAGTGGGGATCAATTTTGGCAAGCTTTGCTGCATGTGCCTGCCCTTGCTGGCGTATGGCCTGCCTGCATTTTGATGGCTTTGACTTTGGGAAAGATTTTTTCTTTTTTTTTTTTTTAATATTTTAAGTATTCATGCCATGTCCCTCACATCTTGCTCCCTAAGTTGTGTCTTCCTCCTTGACTTTTTCCCCTGCTTTTGCAACATCTGTGAGCTTAGTTTTGGCACCTTTTGGTCCTTTGCAATGCAGCTGATTTCCTCACAGCCTATTTTTTGAAGAGACTTAAATTCCCGATTTTCTGCTTTTTTCAATTGCATTTCTTTTGGACCTATCTCTTTCCAGAGTGTTTGTAAGCCTTTCTTTTGGGATCTGCAAGATTCCTTTACCCTTCCCGAAAGGAAATGAAATTTCCTTTCGGGAAGGGAAAAGGAATCTTGTGATTTCAACGGGGACCAATAGAGGAATCTTTGGTGCATGTCCCTGCACTTGATGGCAGGCCATGCCTTTTGATGGCTTTGACTTTGGGAAAGATTTTTTTCTTTTTTTGGTTGTTTTCTGAAGTGTTCATGCCATGTCCCTCATATCTTGCCCCCTAAGTTGTGTCTTCCTCCTTGACTTTTTCCCCTGCTTTTGCAACATCTGTGAGCTTAGTTTTGGCATCTTTTGGTCCTTTGCACTGCACCTGATAAAACCCAGGTCCATTTTCTTAGAGTCACTAAATTTCCCAAATTTCCTTTTTTTCTCCTCCAATTGCAATTCCTTTGATGTTGTCTCCATTCCAGCGTGTTTCTAGGTCCTTCTTTTCTGTTTTGGCCTTCAGTGGGGATCAATTTTGGCAAGCTTTGCTGCATGTGCCTGCCCTTGGTGGCGTATGGCCTGCCTGCATTTTGATGGCTTTGACTTTGGGAAAGATTTTTTTCGTTTTTTTTTTTTTTTATTCTTTTAAGTATTCATGCCATGTCCCTCATATCTTGCCCCCTAAGTTGTGTCTTCCTCCTTGACTTTGTCCCCTGCTTTTGCAACATCTGTGAGCTTAGTTTTGGCATCTTTTGGTCCTTTGCACTGCACCTGATATAAACCCAGGCCATTTTCTAAGAGTCACTAAATTTCCCAAATTTTCTTTTTTTCTCCTCCAATTGCAATTCCTTTGATGTTGACTCCTTTCCAGCGTGTTTGTAGGTCCTTCTTTTCTGTTTTGGCCTTCAGTGGGGATCAATTTTGGCAAGCTTTGCTGCATGTGCCTTCCCTTGGTGGCTTATGGCCTGCCTGCTTTTTGATGGCTTTGACTTTGGGAAAGATTTTTTTCGTTTTTTTTTTTTTTTTTTTTATTGTAAGTATTCATGCCATGTCCCTCATATCTTGCCCCCTAAGTTCGGTCTTCCTCCTTGACATTTTCTCCTGCTTTTGCAACATTTGTGAGCTTAGTTTTGGCATCGTTTGGTCCTTTGCAATGCACCAGATAAAACCCCAGGCCATTTTCTTAGAGTCACTAAATTTCCCAAATTTTCTTTTTTTCTCCTCCAATTGCAATTCCTTTGATGTTGACTCCTTTCCAGCGTGTTTGTAGGTCCTTTTTTTATGTTTTGGCCTTCAGTGGGGATCAATTTTGGCAAGCTTTGCTGCATGTGCCTGCCCTTGGTGGCGTATGGCCTGCCTGCATTTTGATGGCTTTGACTTTGGGAAAGATTTTTTCTATTTCTTTTTTTTGGTTTGATTTAAGTATTCATGCCATGTCCCTCATATCTTGCCCCCTAAGTTGTGTCTTCCTCCTTGACTTTTTTCCCTGCTTTTACAACATCTGTGAGCTTAGTTTTGGCACCTTTTGGTCCTTTGCAATGTAGCTGATTTCCTCACAGCCTATTTTTTGAAGAGACTAAAATTCCCAATTTTCTGCTTTTTTCAATTGCATTTCATTTGAACCTATCTCCTGTCCAGAGTGTTTGTAAGCCTTTCTTTTGGGATCCGCAAGATTCCTTTTCCCTTCCCGAAAGGAAATGAAATTTCCTTTCGGGAAGGGAAAAGGAATCTTGCGATTTCAATGGGGACCAATAGAGGAATCTTTGGTGCAAGTCCCTGCACTTGATGGCAGGCCATGCCTATTGATGGGTTTGAGTTTAGGAAAGATTTTTTCTATTTCTTTTTTTTGGTTTGATTTAAGTATTCATGCCATGTCCCTCATATCTTGCCCCCTAAGTTGTGTCTTCCTCCTTGACTTTTACCCCTGCTTTTGCAACATCTGTGAGCTTAGTTTTGGCATCTTTTGGTCTTTTGCACTGCACCTGATAAAACCCAGGGCCATTTTCTTAGAGTCACTAAATTTCCCAAATTTCCTTTTTTTCTCCTCCAATTGCAATTCCTTTGATGTTGTCTCCATTCCAGCGTGTTTGCAAGTCATTCTTTTCTGTTTTGGCCTTCAGTGGGGATCAATTTTGGCAAGCTTTGCTGCATGTGCCTGCCCTTGGTGGCGTATGGCCTGTCTGAATTTTGATGGCTTTGACTTTGGGAAAGATTTTTTCTTTTTTTTTTTTTATTATTTTAAGTATTCATGCCATGTCCCTCATATCTTGCTCCCTAAGTTGTGTCTTCCTCCTTGACTTTTTCCCCTGCTTTTGCAACATCTGTGACCTTAGTTTTGGCACCTTTTGGTCCTTTGCACTGCACCTGATATAAACCCAGGCCATTTTCTTAGAGTCACTAAATTTCCCAAATTTTCTTTTTTTCTTCACCAATTGCAATTCCTTTGATGTTGACTCCTTTCCAGCGTGTTTGTAGATCCTTCTTTTCTGTTTTGGCCTTCAGTGGGGATCAATTTTGGCAAGCTTTGCTGCATGTGCCTGCCCGTGGTGGCGTATGGCCTGCCTGCATTTTGATGGCTTTTACTTTGGGAAATATTTTTTCTTTTATTTTTTTTTTAATATTTTAAGTATTCATGCCATGTCCCTCATATCTTGCCCCCTAAGTTGTGTCTTCCTCCTTGACTTTGTCCCCTGCTTTTGCAACATCTGTGACCTTAGTTTTGGCATCTTTTGGTCCTTTGCACAGCACCTGATATAAACCCAGGCCATTTTCTTAGAGTCACTAAATTTCCCAAATTTTCTTTTTTCTCCTCCAATTGCAATTCCTTTGATGTTGACTCCTTTCCAGCGTGTTTGTAGGTCCTTCTTTTCTGTTTTGGCCTTCAGTGGGGATCAATTTTGGCAAGCTTTGCTGCATGTGCCTTCCCTAGGTGGCTTATGGCCTGCCTGCTTTTTGATGGCTTTGACTTTGGGAAAGATTTTTTTCGTTTTTTTTTTTTTTTTTTTTTATTGTAATTCTTCATGCCATGTCCCTCATATCTTGCCCCCTAAGTTGTGTCTTCCTCCTTGACTTTTTCCCCTGCTTTTGCAACATTTGTGAGCTTAGTTTTGGCATCTTTTGGTCCTTTGCAATGCACCAGATAAAACCCCAGGCCATTTTCTTAGAGTCACTAAATTTCCCAAATTTTCTTTTTTTCTCCTCCAATTGCAATTCCTTTGATGTTGACTCCTTTCCAGCGTGTTTGTAGGTCCTTCTTTTCTGTTTTGGCCTTCAGTGGGGATCAATTTTGGCAAGCTTTGCTGCATGTGCCTTCCCTAGGTGGCTTATGGCCTGCCTGCATTTTGATGGCTTTGACTTTGGGAAAGATTTTTTTCTTTTTTTGGTTGTTTTCTGAAGTGTTCATGCCATGTCCCTCATATCTTGCCCCCTAAGTTGTGTCTTCCTCCTTGACTTTTTCCCCTGCTTTTGCAACATCTGTGAGCTTAGTTTTGGCACCTTTTGGTCCTTTGCAATGCAGCTGATTTCCTCACAGCCTATTTTTTGAAGAGACTAAAATTCCCGATTTTCTGCTTTTTTCAATTGCATTTCATTTGGACCTATCTCTTTCCAGAGTGTTTGTAAGCCTTTCTTTTGGGATCCGCAAGATTCCTTTTCCCTTCCCGAAAGGAAATGAAATTTCCTTTCGGGAAGGGAAAAGGAATCTTGCGATTTCAATGGGGACCAATAGAGGAATCTTTGGTGCATGTCCCTGCACTTGATGGCAGGCCATGCCTTTTGATGGCTTTGACTTTGGGAAAGATTTTTTTCTTTTTTTGGTTGTTTTCTGAAGTGTTCATGCCATGTCCCTCATATCTTGCCCCCTAAGTTGTGTCTTCCTCCTTGACTTTTTCCACTGCTTTTGCAACATCTGTGAGCTTAGTTTTGGCATCTTGTGGTCCTTTGCACTGCACCTGATAAAACCCCAGGCCATTTTCTTAGAGTCACTAAATTTCCCAAATTTTCTTTTTTCTTTTTTTCTCCTCCAATTGCAATTCCTTTGATGTTGACTCCTTTCCAGCGTGTTTGTAGGTCCTTCTTTTCTGTTTTGGCCTTCAGTAGGGATCAATTTTGGCAAGCTTTGCTGCATGTGCCTGCCCTTGGTGGCGTATGGCCTGCCTGCATTTTGATGGCTTTTACTTTGGGAAAGATTTTTTCTTTTTTTTTTTTTTATTATTTTAAGTATTCATGCCATGTCCCTCATATCTTGCCCCCTAAGCTGTGTCTTCCTCCTTGACTTTTTCCCCTGCTTTTGCAACATCTGTGAGCTTAGTTTTGGCATCTTTTGGTCCTTTGCACTGCACCTGATATAAACCCAGGCCATTTTCTTAGAGTCACTAAATTTCGAAAAATTTACTTTTTTTCTCCTCCAATTGCAATTCCTTTGATGTTGACACCTTTCCAGCCTGTTTGTAGGTCCTTTTTTTATGTTTTTGGCCTTCAGTGGGGATCAATTTTGGCAAGCTTTGCTGCATGTGCCTGCCTTTGGTGGCATATGGCGTGCCTGCATTTTGATGGCTTTGACTTTGGGATGGATTTTTTCTTTTTTTTTTTTTTTTTTTCTTTTAAGCATTCATGCCATGTCCCTCATATCTTGCTCCCTAAGCTGTGTCTTCCTCCTTGACTTTTTCCCCTGCTTTTGCAACATCTGTGAGCTTAGTTTTGGAACCTTTTGGTCCTTTGCACTGCACCTGATATAAACCCAGGCCATTTTCTTAGAGTCACTAAATTTCCCAAGTTTTCTTTTTTTCTCCTCCAATTGCAATTCCTTTGATGTTGACTCCTTTACAGCGTCTTTGTAGGTCCTTCTTTTCTGTTTTGGCCTTCAGTGTGGATCAATTTTGGCAAGCTTTGCTGCATAATCCTGCCTTTGGTGGCGTATGGTCTGCCTGCATTTTGATGGCTTTGACTTTGGGAAGGATTTTTTTCTTTTTTTTTTTTTTAATATTTTAAGTATTCATGCCATGTCCCTCACATCTTGCCCCCTAAGTTGTGTCTTCCTCCTTGACTTTTTCCCCTGCTTTGGCAACATCTGTGAGCTTAGTGTTGGCATCTTTTGGTCCTTTGCACTGCACCTGATATAAACCCCAGGCCACTTTCTAAGAGTCATTAAATTTCCCAAATTTTCTTTTTTTCTCCTCCAATTGCAACTCCTTTGATGTTGACTCCTTTCCAGCGTGTTTGTAGGTCCTTCTTTTCTGTTTTGGCCTTCAGTGGGGATCAATTTTGGCAAGTTTTGCTGCATGTGCCTGCCCTTGCTGGCGTATGGCCTGCCTGCATTTTGATGGCTTTGACTTTGGGAAAGATTTTTTCTTTTTTTTTTTTTAATATTTTAAGTGTTCATGCCATGTCCCTCACATCTTGCCCCCTAAGTTGTGTCTTCCTCCTTGACTTTTTCCCCTGTTTTTGCAACATCTGTGAGCTTAGTTTTGGCACCTTTTGGTCCTTTGCAATGCAGCTGATTTCCTCACAGCCTATTTTTTGAAGAGAATAAAATTCCCGATGTACTGCTTTTTTCAATTGCATTTCTTTTGGACATGTCTCTTTCCAGAGTGTTTGTAAGCCTTTATTTTGGGATCTGCAAGATTCCTTTTCCCTTCCCGAAAGGAAATGAAATTTCCTTTCGGGAAGGGAAAAGGAATCTCGTGATTTCAATGGGGACCAATAGAGGAATCTTTGGTGCATGTCCCTGCACTTGATGGCAGGCCATGCCTATTGATGGCTTTGACTTTGGGAAAGATTTTTTTCTTTTTTTGGTTGTTTTCTGAAGTGTTCATGCCATGTCCCTCCTATCTTTCCCCCTAAGTTGTGTCTTCCTCCTCGACTTTTTCCCCTGCTTTTGCAACATCTGTGAGCTTAGTTTTGGCACCTTTTGGTCCTTTGCAATGCACCTGATAAAACCCCAGGCCATTTTCTTAGAGTCACTAAATTTCCCAAATTTCCTTTTTTTCTCCTCCAATTGCAATTCCTTTGATGTTGACTCCTTTCCAGCGTGTTTGTAGGTCCTTCTTTTCTGTTTTGGCCTTCAGTGGGGATCAATTTTGGCAAGCTTTGCTGCATGTGCCTGCCCTTGGTGGCGTATGGCCTGCCTGCATTTTGATGGCTTTGATTTTGGGACAGATTTTTTCTTTTTTTTTCTTATTATTTTAAGTATTCATGCCATGTCCCTCATATCTTGCCCCCTAAGTTGTGTCTTCCTCCTTGACTTTTTCCCCTGCTTTTACAACATCTGTGAGCTTAGTTTTGGCACATTTTGGTCCTTTGCAATGCAGCTGATTTCCTCACAGCCTATTTTTTGAAGAGACTAAAATTCCAGATTTTCTGCTTTTTTCAATTGCATTTCATTTGAACCTATCTCCTTTCCAGAGTGTTTGTAAGCCTTTCTTTTGGGATTCGCAAGATTCCTTTTCCCTTCCCGAAAGGAAATTTCATTTCCTTTCGGGAAGGGAAAAGGAATCTTGCGATTTCAATGGGGACCAATAGAGGAATCTTTGGTGCACGTCCCTGCACTTGATGGCAGGCCATGCCTTTTGATGCGTTTGAGTTTGGGAAATATTTTTTCTATTTCTTTTTTTTGTTTGTTTTAAGTATTCATGCCATGTCCCTCATATCTTGCGCCCTAAGTTGTGTCTTCCTCCTTGACTTTTTCCCCTGCTTTTGCAACATCTATGAGCTTAGTGTTGGCATCTTTTGGTCCTTTGCAATGCACCTGATAAAACCCCAGGCCACTTTCTAAGAGTCAATAAATTTCCCAAATTTTCTTTTTCTCTCCAACAATTGCAATTCCTTTGATGGTGTCTCCATTCCAGCGTGTTTGTAGGTCGTTCTTTTCTGTTTTGGCCTTCAGTGGGGATCAGTTTTGGCAAGCTTTGCTGCATGTGCCTGCCCTTGGTGGCGTCTGGCCTGCCTGCATTTTGATGGCTTTTACTTTGGGAAAGATTTTTTCTTTTTTTTTTTTTTTATTATTTTAAGTATTCATGCCATGTCCCTCATATCTTGCCCCCTAAGCTGTGTCTTCCTCCTTGACTTTTTCCCCTGATTTTGCAACATCTGTGAGCTTAGTTTTGGCATCTTTTGGTCCTTTGCACTGCACCTGATATAAACCCAGGCCATTTTCTTAGAGTCACTAAATTTCCCAAATTTTCTTTTTTTCTCCTCCAATTGCAATTCCTTTGATGTTGACTCCTTTCCAGCGTGTTTGTAGGTCCTTCTTTTCTGTTTTGGCCTTCAGTGGGGATCAATTTTGGCAAGCTTTGCTGCATGTGCCTGCCCTTGCTGGCGTATGGCCTCCCTGCATTTTGATGGCTTTGACTTAGGGAAAGTGTTTTTCTTTTTTTTTAATATTATTTTAAATATTCATGCCATGTCCCTCATATCTTGCCCCCTAAGTTGTGTCTTCCTCCTTGACTTTGTCCCCTGCTTTTGCACCGTCTGTGAGCTTAGTTTTGGCACCTTTTGGTCCTTTGCAATGCAGCTGATTTCCTCACAGCCTGTTTTTTGAAGAGACTAAAATTGCCAATTTTCTGCTTTTTTCAATTGCATTTCATTTGAACCTATCTCCTGTCCATAGTGTTTGTAAGCCTTTCTTTTGGGATCCGCAAGATTCCTTTTCCCTTCCCGAAAGGAAATGAAATTTCCGTTCAGGAAGGGAAAAGGAATCTTGCGATTTCAATGGGGACCAATAGAGGAATCTTTGGTGCATGTCCCTGCACTTGATGGCAGGCCATGCCTTTTGATGGCTTTGACTTTGGGAAAGATTTTTTTCTTTTTTTGGTTGTTTTCTGAAGTGTTCATGCCATGTCCCTCATATCTTGCCCCCTAAGTTGTGTCTTCCTCCTTGACTTTTTCCCCTGCTTTTGCAACATCTGTGAGCTTAGTTTTGGCATCTTTTGGTCCTTTGCAGTGCACCTGCTAAAACCCCAGGCCACTTTCTAAGAGTCATTAAATTTCCCAAATTTTCTTTTTTTCTCCTCCAATTGCAATTCCTTTGATGGTGTCTCCATTCCAGCGTGTTTGTAAGTCCTTCTTTACAGTTTGGGCCTTCAGTGGGGATCAATGTTGGCAAGCTTTGCTGCATGTGCCTGCCCTTGGTGGCGTATGGCCTGTCTGCATTTTGATGGCTTTGACTTTGGGAAAGATTTTTTCTTTTTTTTTTTTTATTATTTAAAGTATTCATGCCATGTCCCTCATATCTTGCTCCCTAAGTTGTGTCTTCTTCCTTGACTTTTTCCCCTGCTTTTGCAACATCTGTGAGCTTAGTTTTGGCACCTTTTGGTCCTTTGCACTGCACCTGATATAAACCCAGGCCATTTTCTTAGAGTCACTAAATTTCCCAAATTTTCTTTTTTTCTCCTCCAATTGCAATTCCTTTGATGTTGACTCCTTTCCAGCGTCTTTGTAGGCCCTTCTTTTCTGTTTTGGCCTTCAGTGGGGATCAATTTTGGCAAGCTTTGCTGCATGTGCCTGCCCTTGGTGGCGTATGGCCTGCCTGCATTTTGATGGCTTTGACTTTGGGAAAGATTTTTTCTTTTTTTTTTTTTTATTATTTTAAGTATTCATGCCATGTCCCTCACATCTTGCCCCCTAAGGTTTGTCTTCCTCCTTGACTTTTTCCCCTGCTTTTGCAACATCTGTGAGCTTAGTGTTGGCATCTTTTGGTCCTTTGCAATGCACCTGATAAAACCCCAGGCCACTTTCTAAGAGTCAATAAATTTCCCAAATTTTCTTTTTTTCTCCTCCAATTGCAATTCCTTTGATGGTGTCTCCATTCCAGCGTGTTTGTAGGTCGTTCTTTTCTGTTTTGGCCTTCAGTGGGGATCAGTTTTGGCAAGCTTTGCTGCATGTGCCTGCACTTGCTGGCGTATGGCGTGCCTGCATTTTGATGGCTTTGACTTTGGGAAAGATTTTTTCTTTTTTTTTTTTTTATTATTTTAAGTATTCATGCCATGTCCCTCACATCTTGCCCCCTAAGTTGTGTCTTCCTCCTTGACTTTTTCCCCTGATTTTGCAACATCTGTGAGCTTAGTTTTGGCATCTTTTGGTCCTTTGCACTGCACCTGATAAAACCCCA
Source organism: Artemisiospiza belli (assembly GCA_021963965.1). Taxonomy (NCBI): domain Eukaryota; kingdom Metazoa; phylum Chordata; class Aves; order Passeriformes; family Passerellidae; genus Artemisiospiza; species Artemisiospiza belli. The sequence goes on along the minus strand of JAKDEW010000364.1, from coordinate 99,281 downwards.
GGCCATTTTCTTAGAGTCACTAAATTTCCAAAATTTTCTTTTTTTCTCCTCCAATTGCAATTCCTTTGATGTTGATTCCTTTCCAGTGTGTTTGTAGGTCCTTCTTTTCTGTTTTGGCCTTCAGTGGGGATCAATTTTGGCAAGCTTTGCTGCATGCGCCTGCCCTTGGTGGCGTATGGCCTGCCTGCATTTTGATGGCTTTTACTTTGGGAAAGATTTTTTCTTTTTTTTTTTTTTTATTATTTTAAGTATTCATGCCATGTCCCTCATATCTTGCCCCCTAAGTTGTGTCTTCCTCCTTGACTTTTTTCCCTGCTTTTAAAACATCTGTGAGCTTAGTTTTGGCACCTTTTGGTCCTTTGCAATGCAGCTGATTTCCTCACAGCCTATTTTTTGAAGAGACTAAAATTCCCGATTTTCTGCTTTTTTCAATTGCATTTCATTTGAACCTATCTCCTGTCCAGAGTATTTGTAAGCCTTTCTTTTGGGATCCGCAAGATTCCTTTTCCCTTCCCCAAAGGAAATTTCATTTCCTTTCGGGAAGGGAAAAGGAATCTTGCGATTTCAATGGGGACCAATAGAGGAATCTTTGGTGCAAGTCCCTGCACTTGATGGCAGGCCATGCCTTTTGATGGGTTTGAGTTTGGGAAAGATTTTTTCTATTTCTTTTTTTTGTTTGATTTAAGTATTCATGCCATGTCCCTCCTATCTTGCCCCCTAAGTTGTGTCTTCCTCCTTGACTTTTTCCCCTGCTTTTGCAACATCTGTGAGCATAGTGTTGGCATCTTTTGGTCCTTTGCAATGCACCTGATAAAACCCCAGGCCACTTTCTAAGAGTCACTAAATTTCCAAAATTTTCTTTTTTTCTCCTCCAATTGCAATTCCTTTGATGTTGACTCCTTTCCAGCGAGTTTGTAGGTCCTTCTTTTCTGTTTTGGCCTTCAGTGGGGATCAATTTTGGCAAGCTTTGCTGCATGTGCCTGCCCTTGGTGGCGTATGGCCTGCCTGCATTTTGATGGCTTTGACTTTGGGAAAGATTTTTTCTTTTTTTTTTTTTTATTATTTTAAGTATTCATGCCATGTCCCTCATATCTTGCCCCCTAAGCTGTGTCTTCCTCCTTGACTTTTTCCCCTGATTTTGCAACATCTGTGAGCTTAGTTTTGGCATCTTTTGGTCCTTTGCACTGCACCTGATATAAACCCAGGCCATTTTCTTAGAGTCACTAAATTTCCCAAATTTTCTTTTTTTCTCCTCCAATTGCAATTCCTTTGATGTTGACTCCTTTCCAGCGTGTTTGTAGGTCCTTATTTTCTGTTTTGGCCTTCAGTGGGGATCAATTTTGGCAAGCTTTGCTGCATGTGCCTGCCCTTGCTGGCGTATGGCCTCCCTGCATTTTGATGGCTTTGACTTAGGGAAAGTGTTTTTCTTTTTTTTTAATATTATTTTAAATATTCATGCCATGTCCCTCATATCTTGCCCCCTAAGTTGTGCCTTCCTCCTTGACTTTTTCCCCTGCTTTTGCACCGTCTGTGAGCTTAGTTTTGGCACCTTTTGGTCCTTTGCAATGCAGCTGATTTCCTCACAGCCTGTTTTTTGAAGAGACTAAAATTGCCAATTTTCTGCTTTTTTCAATTGCAGTTCATTTGAACCTATCTCCTGTCCAGAGTGTTTGTAAGCCTTTCTTTTGGGATCCGCAAGATTCCTTTTCCCTTCCCGAAAGGAAATGAAATTTCCTTTCAGGAAGGGAAAAGGAATCTTGCGATTTCAATGGGGACCAATAGAGGAATCTTTGGTGCATGTCCCTGCACTTGATGGCAGGCCATGCCTTTTGATGGCTTTGACTTTGGGAAAGATTTTTTTCTTTTTTTGGTTGTTTTCTGAAGTGTTCATGCCATGTCCCTCATATCTTGCCCCCTAAGTTGTGTCTTCCTCCTTGACTTTTTCCCCTGCTTTTGCAACATCTGTGAGCTTAGTTTTGGCATCTTTTGGTCCTTTGCAGTGCACCTGCTAAAACCCCAGGCCACTTTCTAAGAGTCATTAAATTTCCCAAATTTTCTTTTTTTCTCCTCCAATTGCAATTCCTTTGATGGTGTCTCCATTCCAGCGTGTTTGTAAGTCCTTCTTTACAGTTTGGGCCTTCAGTGGGGATCAATGTTGGCAAGCTTTGCTGCATGTGCCTGCCCTTGGTGGCGTATGGCCTGTCTGCATTTTGATGGCTTTGACTTTGGGAAAGATTTTTTCTTTTTTTTTTTTTTATTATTTAAAGTATTCATGCCATGTCCCTCATATCTTGCTCCCTAAGTTGTGTCTTCTTCCTTGACTTTTTCCCCTGCTTTTGCAACATCTGTGAGCTTAGTTTTGGCACCTTTTGGTCCTTTGCACTGCACCTGATATAAACCCAGGCCATTTTCTTAGAGTCACTAAATTTCCCAAATTTTCTTTTTTTCTCCTCCAGTTGCAATTCCTTTGATGTTGACTCCTTTCCAGCGTCTTTGTAGGCCCTTCTTTTCTGTTTTGGCCTTCAGTGGGGATCAATTTTGGCAAGCTTTGCTGCATGTGCCTGCCCTTGCTGGCGTATGGCCTGCCTGCATTTTGATGGCTTTGACTTTGGGAAGGATTTTTTCTTTTTTTTTTTTTTAATATTTTAAGTATTTATGCCATGTCCCTCACATCTTGCCCCCTAAGGTTTGTCTTCCTCCTTGACTTTTTCCCCTGCTTTTGCAACATCTGTGAGCTTAGTGTTGGCATCTTTTGGTCCTTTGCAATGCACCTGATAAAACCCCAGGCCACTTTCTAAGAGTCAATAAATTTCCCAAATTTTCTTTTTTTCTCCTCCAATTGCAATTCCTTTGATGGTGTCTCCATTCCAGCGTGTTTGTAGGTCGTTCTTTTCTGTTTTGGCCTTCAGTGGGGATCAGTTTTGGCAAGCTTTGCTGCATGTGCCTGCACTTGCTGGCGTATGGCGTGCCTGCATTTTGATGGCTTTGACTTTGGGAAAGATTTTTTCTTTTTTTTTTTTTTATTATTTTAAGTATTCATGCCATGTCCCTCACATCTTGCCCCCTAAGTTGTGTCTTCCTCCTTGACTTTTTCCCCTGATTTTGCAACATCTGTGAGCTTAGTTTTGGCATCTTTTGGTCCTTTGCACTGCACCTGATAAAACCCCAGGCCATTTTCTTAGAGTCACTAAATTTCCAAAATTTTCTTTTTTTCTCCTCCAATTGCAATTCCTTTGATGTTGACTCCTTTCCAGTGTGTTTGTAGGTCCTTCTTTTCTGTTTTGGCCTTCAGTGGGGATCAATTTTGGCAAGCTTTGCTGCATGCGCCTGCCCTTGGTGGCGTATGGCCTGCCTGCATTTTGATGGCTTTTACTTTGGGAAAGATTTTTTCTTTTTTTTTTTTTTATTATTTTAAGTATTCATGCCATGTCCCTCATATCTTGCCCCCTAAGTTGTGTCTTCCTCCTTGACTTTTTTCCCTGCTTTTAAAACATCTGTGAGCTTAGTTTTGGCACCTTTTGGTCCTTTGCAATGCAGCTGATTTCCTCACAGCCTATTTTTTGAAGAGACTAAAATTCCCGATTTTCTGCTTTTTTCAATTGCATTTCATTTGAACCTATCTCCTGTCCAGAGTATTTGTAAGCCTTTCTTTTGGGATCCGCAAGATTCCTTTTCCCTTCCCCAAAGGAAATTTCATTTCCTTTCGGGAAGGGAAAAGGAATCTTGCGATTTCAATGGGGACCAATAGAGGAATCTTTGGTGCAAGTCCCTGCACTTGATGGCAGGCCATGCCTTTTGATGGGTTTGAGTTTGGGAAAGATTTTTTCTATTTCTTTTTTTTGTTTGATTTAAGTATTCATGCCATGTCCCTCCTATCTTGCCCCCTAAGTTGTGTCTTCCTCCTTGACTTTTTCCCCTGCTTTTGCAACATCTGTGAGCTTAGTGTTGGCATCTTTTGGTCCTTTGCAATGCACCTGATAAAACCCCAGGCCACTTTCTAAGAGTCAATAAATTTCCCAAATTTTCTTTTTCTCTCCAACAATTGCAATTCCTTTGAAGGTGTCTCCATTCCAGCGTGTTTGTAGGTCGTTCTTTTCTGTTTTGGCCTTCAGTGGGGATCAGTTTTGGCAAGCTTTGCTGCATGTGCCTGCACTTGCTGGCGTATGGCGTGCCTGCATTTTGATGGCTTTGACTTTGGGAAAGATTTTTTCTTTTTTTTTTTTTTATTATTTTAAGTATTCATGCCATGTCCCTCACATCTTGCCCCCTAAGTTTTGTCTTGCTCCTTGACTTTTTCCCCTGCTTTTGCAACATCTGTGAGCTTAGTTTTGGCATCTTTTGGTCCTTTGCACTGCACCTGATAAAACCCCAGGCCATTTTCTTAGAGTCACTAAATTTCCCAAATTTTCTTTTTTTCTCCTCCAATTGCAATTCCTTTGATGTTGACTCCTTTCCAGCGAGTTTGTAGGTCCTTCTTTTCTGTTTTGGCCTTCAGTGGGGATCAATTTTGGCAAGCTTTGCTGCATGTGCCTGCCCTTGGTGGCGTATGGCCTGCCTGCATTTTGATGGCTTTTACTTTGGGAAAGATTTTTTCTTTTTTTTTTTTTTATTATTTTAAGTATTCATGCCATGTCCCTCATATCTTGCCCCCTAAGCTGTGTCTTCCTCCTTGACTTTTTCCCCTGATTTTGCAACATCTGTGAGCTTAGTTTTGGCATCTTTTGGTCCTTTGCACTGCACCTGATATAAACCCAGGCCATTTTCTTAGAGTCACTAAATTTCCCAAATTTTCTTTTTTTCTCCTCCAATTGCAATTCCTTTGATGTTGACTCCTTTCCAGCGTGTTTGTAGGTCCTTCTTTTCTGTTTTGGCCTTCAGTGGGGATCAATTTTGGCAAGCTTTGCTGCATGTGCCTGCCCTTGCTGGCGTATGGCCTCCCTGCATTTTGAAGGCTTTGACTTAGGGAAAGTGTTTTTCTTTTTTTTTAATATTATTTTAAATATTCATGCCATGTCCCTCATATCTTGCCCCCTAAGTTGTGCCTTCCTCCTTGACTTTTTCCCCTGCTTTTGCACCGTCTGTGAGCTTAGTTTTGGCACCTTTTGGTCCTTTGCAATGCAGCTGATTTCCTCACAGCCTGTTTTTTGAAGAGACTAAAATTGCCAATTTTCTGCTTTTTTCAATTGCATTTCATTTGAACCTATCTCCTGTCCAGAGTGTTTGTAAGCCTTTCTTTTGGGATCCGCAAGATTCCTTTTCCCTTCCCGAAAGGAAATGAAATTTCCTTTCAGGTAGGGAAAAGGAATCTTGCGATTTCAATGGGGACCAATAGAGGAATCTTTGGTGCATGTCCCTGCACTTGATGGCAGGCCATGCCTTTTGATGGCTTTGACTTTGGGAAAGATTTTTTTCTTTTTTTGGTTGTTTTCTGAAGTGTTCATGCCATGTCCCTCATATCTTGCCCCCTAAGTTGTGTCTTCCTCCTTGACTTTTTCCCCTGCTTTTGCAACATCTGTGAGCTTAGTTTTGGCATCTTTTGGTCCTTTGCAGTGCACCTGCTAAAACCCCAGGCCACTTTCTAAGAGTCATTAAATTTCCCAAATTTTCTTTTTTTCTCCTCCAATTGCAATTCCTTTGATGGTGTCTCCATTCCAGCGTGTTTGTAAGTCCTTCTTTACAGTTTTGGCCTTCAGTGGGGATCAATGTTGGCAAGCTTTGCTGCATGTGCCTGCCCTTGGTGGCGTATGGCCTGCCTGCATTTTGATGGCTTTGACTTTGGGAAAGATTTTTTCTTTTTTTTTTTTTTTATTATTTAAAGTATTCATGCCATGTCCCTCATATCTTGCTCCCTAAGTTGTGTCTTCTTCCTTGACTTTTTCCCCTGCTTTTGCAACATCTGTGAGCTTAGTTTTGGCACCTTTTGGTCCTTTGCACTGCACCTGATATAAACCCAGGCCATTTTCTTAGAGTCACTATATTTCCCAAATTTTCTTTTTTTCTCCTCCAATTGCAATTCCTTTGATGTTGACTCCTTTCCAGCGTCTTTGTAGGCCCTTCTTTTCTCTTTTGGCCTTCAGTGGGGATCAATTTTGGCAAGCTTTGCTGCATGTGCCTGCCCTTGGTGGCGTATGGCCTGCCTGCATTTTGATGGCTTTGACTTTGGGAAGGATTTTTTCTTTTTTTTTTTTTAATATTTTAAGTATTCATGCCATGTCCCTCACATCTTGCCCCCTAAGTTGTGTCTTCCTCCTTGACTTTTTCCCCTGATTTTGCAACATCTGTGAGCTTAGTTTTGGCATCTTTTGGTCCTTTGCACTGCACCTGATAAAACCCCAGGCCATTTTCTTAGAGTCACTAAATTTCCAAAATTTTCTTTTTTTCTCCTCCAATTGCAATTCCTTTGATGTTGACACCTTTCCAGTGTGTTTGTAGGTCCTTCTTTTCTGTTTTGGCCTTCAGTGGGGATCAATTTTGGCAAGCTTTGCTGCATGCGCCTGCCCTTGCTGGCGTATGGCCTGCCTGCATTTTGATGGCTTTTACTTTGGGAAAGATTTTTTCTTTTTTTTTTTTTTTATTATTTTAAGTATTCATGCCATGTCCCTCATATCTTGCCCCCTAAGTTGTGTCTTCCTCCTTGACTTTTTCCCCTGCTTTTGCAACATCTGTGACCTTAGTTTTGGCATCTTTTGGTCCTTTGCACTGCACCTGATATAAACCCAGGCCATTTTATTAGAGTCACTAAATTTCCCAAATTTTCTTTTTTTCTCCTCCAATTGCAATTCCTTTGATGTTGACTCCTTTCCAGCGTGTTTGTAGGTCCTTCTTTTCTGTTTTGGCCTTCAGTGGGGATCAATTTTGGCAAGCTTTGCTGCATGTGCCTGCCCTTGCTGGCGTATGGCCTCCCTGCATTTTGATGGCTTTGACTTAGGGAAAGTGTTTTTCTTTTTTTTTAATATTATTTTAAATATTCATGCCATGTCCCTCATATCTTGCCCCCTAAGTTGTGCCTTCCTCCTTGACTTTTTCCCCTGCTTTTGCAACATCTGTGAGCTTAGTTTTGGCATCTTTTGGTCCTTTGCACTGCACCTGCTAAAACCCCAGGCCACTTTCTAGGAGTCATTAAATTTCCCAAATTTTCTTTTTTTCTCCTCCAATTGCAATTCCTTTGATGGTGTCTCCATTCCAGCGTGTTTGTAAGTCCTTCTTTACAGTTTTGGCCTTCAGTGGGGATCAATGTTGGCAAGCTTTGCTGCATGTGCCTGCTCTTGCTGGCGTATGGCCTGCCTGCATTTTGATGGCTTTGACTTTGGGAAAGATTTTTTTCTTTTTTTGGTTGTTTTCTGAAGTGTTCATGCCATGTCCCTCATATCTTGCCCCCTAAGTTGTGTCTTCCTCCTTGACTTTTTCCCCTGCTTTTGCAACATCTGTGAGCTTAGTTTTGGCACCTTTTGGTCCTTTGCAATGCAGCTGATTTCCTCACAGCCTATTTTTTGAAGAGACTAAAATTCCCGATTTTCTGCTTTTTTCAATTGCATTTCATTTGGACCTATCTCTTTCCAGAGTGTTTGTAAGCCTTTCTTTTGGGATCCGCAAGATTCCTTTTCCCTTCCCGAAAGGAAATGAAATTTCCTTTTGGGAAGGGAAAAGGAATCTTGCGATTTCAATGGGGACCAATAGAGGAATCTTTGGTGCATGTCCCTGCACTTGATGGCAGGCCATGCCTTTTGATGGCTTTGACTTTGGGAAAGATTTTTTTCTTTTTTTGGTTGTTTTCTGAAGTGTTCATGCCATGTCCCTCATATCTTGCCCCCTAAGTTGTGTCTTCCTCCTTGACTTTTTCCCCTGCTTTTGCAACATCTCTGAGCTTAGTTTTGGCATCTTTTGGTCCTTTGCACTGCACCTGCTAAAACCCCAGGCCATTTTCTTAGAGTCACTAAATTTCCCAAATTTTCTTTTTTCTTTTTTTCTCCTCCAATTGCAATTCCTTTGATGTTGACTCCTTTCCAGCGTGTTTGTAGGTCCTTCTTTTCTGTTTTGGCCTTCAGTAGGGATCAATTTTGGCAAGCTTTGCTGCATGTGCCTGCCCTTGGTGGCGTATGGCCTGCCTGCATTTTGATGGCTTTTACTTTGGGAAAGATTTTTTCTTTTTTTTTTTTTTATTATTTTAAGTATTCATGCCATGTCCCTCATATCTTGCCCCCTAAGTTGTGTCTTCCTCCTTGACTTTTTCCCCTGCTTTTGCAACATCTGTGAGCTTAGTTTTGGCATCTTTTGGTCCTTTGCACTGCACCTGATATAAACCCAGGCCATTTTCTTAGAGTCACTAAATTTCGAAAAATTTACTTTTTTTCTCCTCCAATTGCAATTCCTTTGATGTTGACACCTTTCCAGCCTGTTTGTAGGTCCTTTTTTTATGTTTTGGCCTTCAGTGGGGATCAATTTTGGCAAGCTTTGCTGCATGTGCCTGCCTTTGGTGGCATATGGCGTGCCTGCATTTTGATGGCTTTGACTTTGGGATGGATTTTTTCTTTTTTTTTTTTTTTTTTCTTTTAAGCATTCATGCCATGTCCCTCATATCTTGCTCCCTAAGTTGTGTCTTCCTCCTTGACTTTTTCCCCTGCTTTTGCAACATCTGTGAGCTTAGTTTTGGAACCTTTTGGTCCTTTGCACTGCACCTGATATAAACCCAGGCCATTTTCTTAGAGTCACTAAATTTCCCAAATTTTCTTTTTTTCTCCTCCAATTGCAATTCCTTTGATGTTGACTCCTTTCCAGCGTGTTTGTAGGTCCTTCTTTTCTGTTTTGGCCTTCAGTGGGGATCAATTTTGGCAAGCTTTGCTGCATGTGCCTGCCCTTGGTGGCGTATGGCCTCCCTGCATTTTGATGGCTTTGACTTAGGGAAAGTGTTTTTCTTTTTTTTTAACATTATTTTAAATATTCATGCCATGTCCCTCATATCTTGCCCCCTAAGTTGTGCCTTCCTCCTTGACTTTGTCCCCTGCTTTTGCACTGTCTGTGAGCTTAGTTTTGGCACCTTTTGGTCCTTTGCAATGCAGCTGATTTCCTCACAGCCTGTTTTTTGAAGAGACTAAAATTGCCAATTTTCTGCTTTTTTCAATTGCATTTCATTTGAACCTATCTCCTGTCCATAGTGTTTGTAAGCCTTTCTTTTGGGATCCGCAAGATTCCTTTTCCCTTCCCGAAAGGAAATGAAATTTCCGTTCAGGAAGGGAAAAGGAATCTTGCGATTTCAATGGGGACCAATAGAGGAATCTTTGGTGCATGTCCCTGCACTTGATGGCAGGCCATGCCTTTTGATGGCTTTGACTTTGGGAAAGATTTTTTTCTTTTTTTGGTTGTTTTCTGAAGTGTTCATGCCATGTCCCTCATATCTTGCCCCCTAAGTTGTGTCTTCCTCCTTGACTTTTTCCCCTGCTTTTGCAACATCTGTGAGCTTAGTTTTGGCATCTTTTGGTCCTTTGCAGTGCACCTGCTAAAACCCCAGGCCACTTTCTAAGAGTCATTAAATTTCCCAAATTTTCTTTTTTTCTCCTCCAATTGCAATTCCTTTGATGGTGTCTCCATTCCAGCGTGTTTGTAAGTCCTTCTTTACAGTTTGGGCCTTCAGTGGGGATCAATGTTGGCAAGCTTTGCTGCATGTGCCTGCCCTTGGTGGCGTATGGCCTGTCTGCATTTTGATGGCTTTGACTTTGGGAAAGATTTTTTCTTTTTTTTTTTTTATTATTTAAAGTATTCATGCCATGTCCCTCATATCTTGCTCCCTAAGTTGTGTCTTCTTCCTTGACTTTTTCCCCTGCTTTTGCAACATCTGTGAGCTTAGTTTTGGCACCTTTTGGTCCTTTGCACTGCACCTGATATAAACCCAGGCCATTTTCTTAGAGTCACTAAATTTCCCAAATTTTCTTTTTTTCTCCTCCAATTGCAATTCCTTTGATGTTGACTCCTTTCCAGCGTCTTTGTAGGCCCTTCTTTTCTGTTTTGGCCTTCAGTGGGGATCAATTTTGGCAAGCTTTGCTGCATGTGCCTGCCCTTGCTGGCGTATGGCCTGCCTGCATTTTGATGGCTTTGACTTTGGGAAAGATTTTTTCTTTTTTTTTTTTTTATTATTTTAAGTATTCATGCCATGTCCCTCACATCTTGCCCCCTAAGGTTTGTCTTCCTCCTTGACTTTTTCCCCTGCTTTTGCAACATCTGTGAGCTTAGTGTTGGCATCTTTTGGTCCTTTGCAATGCACCTGATAAAACCCCAGGCCACTTTCTAAGAGTCAATAAATTTCCCAAATTTTCTTTTTTTCTCCTCCAATTGCAATTCCTTTGATGGTGTCTCCATTCCAGCGTGTTTGTAGGTCGTTCTTTTCTGTTTTGGCCTTCAGTGGGGATCAGTTTTGGCAAGCTTTGCTGCATGTGCCTGCACTTGCTGGCGTATGGCGTGCCTGCATTTTGATGGCTTTGACTTTGGGAAAGATTTTTTCTTTTTTTTTTTTTTATTATTTTAAGTATTCATGCCATGTCCCTCACATCTTGCCCCCTAAGTTGTGTCTTCCTCCTTGACTTTTTCCCCTGATTTTGCAACATCTGTGAGCTTAGTTTTGGCATCTTTTGGTCCTTTGCACTGCACCTGATAAAACCCCAGGCCATTTTCTTAGAGTCACTAAATTTCCAAAATTTTCTTTTTTTCTCCTCCAATTGCAATTCCTTTGATGTTGATTCCTTTCCAGTGTGTTTGTAGGTCCTTCTTTTCTGTTTTGGCCTTCAGTGGGGATCAATTTTGGCAAGCTTTGCTGCATGCGCCTGCCCTTGGTGGCGTATGGCCTGCCTGCATTTTGATGGCTTTTACTTTGGGAAAGATTTTTTCTTTTTTTTTTTTTTATTATTTTAAGTATTCATGCCATGTCCCTCATATCTTGCCCCCTAAGTTGTGTCTTCCTCCTTGACTTTTTCCCCTGCTTTTAAAACATCTGTGAGCTTAGTTTTGGCACCTTTTGGTCCTTTGCAATGCAGCTGATTTCCTCACAGCCTATTTTTTGAAGAGACTAAAATTCCCGATTTTCTGCTTTTTTCAATTGCATTTCATTTGAACCTATCTCCTGTCCAGAGTATTTGTAAGCCTTTCTTTTGGGATCCGCAAGATTCCTTTTCCCTTCCCCAAAGGAAATTTCATTTCCTTTCGGGAAGGGAAAAGGAATCTTGCGATTTCAATGGGGACCAATAGAGGAATCTTTGGTGCAAGTCCCTGCACTTGATGGCAGGCCATGCCTTTTGATGGGTTTGAGTTTGGGAAAGATTTTTTCTATTTCTTTTTTTTGTTTGATTTAAGTATTCATGCCATGTCCCTCCTATCTTGCCCCCTAAGTTGTGTCTTCCTCCTTGACTTTTTCCCCTGCTTTTGCAACATCTGTGAGCATAGTGTTGGCATCTTTTGGTCCTTTGCAATGCACCTGATAAAACCCCAGGCCACTTTCTAAGAGTCACTAAATTTCCAAAATTTTCTTTTTTTCTCCTCCAATTGCAATTCCTTTGATGTTGACTCCTTTCCAGCGAGTTTGTAGGTCCTTCTTTTCTGTTTTGGCCTTCAGTGGGGATCAATTTTGGCAAGCTTTGCTGCATGTGCCTGCCCTTGGTGGCGTATGGCCTGCCTGCATTTTGATGGCTTTTACTTTGGGAAAGATTTTTTCTTTTTTTTTTTTTTATTATTTTAAGTATTCATGCCATGTCCCTCATATCTTGCCCCCTAAGCTGTGTCTTCCTCCTTGACTTTTTCCCCTGATTTTGCAACATCTGTGAGCTTAGTTTTGGCATCTTTTGGTCCTTTGCACTGCACCTGATATAAACCCAGGCCATTTTCTTAGAGTCACTAAATTTCCCAAATTTTCTTTTTTTCTCCTCCAATTGCAATTCCTTTGATGTTGACTCCTTTCCAGCGTGTTTGTAGGTCCTTATTTTCTGTTTTGGCCTTCAGTGGGGATCAATTTTGGCAAGCTTTGCTGCATGTGCCTGCCCTTGCTGGCGTATGGCCTCCCTGCATTTTGATGGCTTTGACTTAGGGAAAGTGTTTTTCTTTTTTTTTAATATTATTTTAAATATTCATGCCATGTCCCTCATATCTTGCCCCCTAAGTTGTGCCTTCCTCCTTGACTTTTTCCCCTGCTTTTGCACCGTCTGTGAGCTTAGTTTTGGCACCTTTTGGTCCTTTGCAATGCAGCTGATTTCCTCACAGCCTGTTTTTTGAAGAGACTAAAATTGCCAATTTTCTGCTTTTTTCAATTGCAGTTCATTTGAACCTATCTCCTGTCCAGAGTGTTTGTAAGCCTTTCTTTTGGGATCCGCAAGATTCCTTTTCCCTTCCCGAAAGGAAATGAAATTTCCTTTCAGGAAGGGAAAAGGAATCTTGCGATTTCAATGGGGACCAATAGAGGAATCTTTGGTGCATGTCCCTGCACTTGATGGCAGGCCATGCCTTTTGATGGCTTTGACTTTGGGAAAGATTTTTTTCTTTTTTTGGTTGTTTTCTGAAGTGTTCATGCCATGTCCCTCATATCTTGCCCCCTAAGTTGTGTCTTCCTCCTTGACTTTTTCCCCTGCTTTTGCAACATCTGTGAGCTTAGTTTTGGCATCTTTTGGTCCTTTGCAGTGCACCTGCTAAAACCCCAGGCCACTTTCTAAGAGTCATTAAATTTCCCAAATTTTCTTTTTTTCTCCTCCAATTGCAATTCCTTTGATGGTGTCTCCATTCCAGCGTGTTTGTAAGTCCTTCTTTACAGTTTGGGCCTTCAGTGGGGATCAATGTTGGCAAGCTTTGCTGCATGTGCCTGCCCTTGGTGGCGTATGGCCTGTCTGCATTTTGATGGCTTTGACTTTGGGAAAGATTTTTTCTTTTTTTTTTTTTTATTATTTAAAGTATTCATGCCATGTCCCTCATATCTTGCTCCCTAAGTTGTGTCTTCTTCCTTGACTTTTTCCCCTGCTTTTGCAACATCTGTGAGCTTAGTTTTGGCACCTTTTGGTCCTTTGCACTGCACCTGATATAAACCCAGGCCATTTTCTTAGAGTCACTAAATTTCCCAAATTTTCTTTTTTTCTCCTCCAGTTGCAATTCCTTTGATGTTGACTCCTTTCCAGCGTCTTTGTAGGCCCTTCTTTTCTGTTTTGGCCTTCAGTGGGGATCAATTTTGGCAAGCTTTGCTGCATGTGCCTGCCCTTGCTGGCGTATGGCCTGCCTGCATTTTGATGGCTTTGACTTTGGGAAGGATTTTTTCTTTTTTTTTTTTTAATATTTTAAGTATTTATGCCATGTCCCTCACATCTTGCCCCCTAAGGTTTGTCTTCCTCCTTGACTTTTTCCCCTGCTTTTGCAACATCTGTGAGCTTAGTGTTGGCATCTTTTGGTCCTTTGCAATGCACCTGATAAAACCCCAGGCCACTTTCTAAGAGTCAATAAATTTCCCAAATTTTCTTTTTTTCTCCTCCAATTGCAATTCCTTTGATGGTGTCTCCATTCCAGCGTGTTTGTAGGTCGTTCTTTTCTGTTTTGGCCTTCAGTGGGGATCAGTTTTGGCAAGCTTTGCTGCATGTGCCTGCACTTGCTGGCGTATGGCGTGCCTGCATTTTGATGGCTTTGACTTTGGGAAAGATTTTTTCTTTTTTTTTTTTTTATTATTTTAAGTATTCATGCCATGTCCCTCACATCTTGCCCCCTAAGTTGTGTCTTCCTCCTTGACTTTTTCCCCTGATTTTGCAACATCTGTGAGCTTAGTTTTGGCATCTTTTGGTCCTTTGCACTGCACCTGATAAAACCCCAGGCCATTTTCTTAGAGTCACTAAATTTCCAAAATTTTCTTTTTTTCTCCTCCAATTGCAATTCCTTTGATGTTGACTCCTTTCCAGTGTGTTTGTAGGTCCTTCTTTTCTGTTTTGGCCTTCAGTGGGGATCAATTTTGGCAAGCTTTGCTGCATGCGCCTGCCCTTGGTGGCGTATGGCCTGCCTGCATTTTGATGGCTTTTACTTTGGGAAAGATTTTTTCTTTTTTTTTTTTTTTATTATTTTAAGTATTCATGCCATGTCCCTCATATCTTGCCCCCTAAGTTGTGTCTTCCTCCTTGACTTTTTTCCCTGCTTTTAAAACATCTGTGAGCTTAGTTTTGGCACCTTTTGGTCCTTTGCAATGCAGCTGATTTCCTCACAGCCTATTTTTTGAAGAGACTAAAATTCCCGATTTTCTGCTTTTTTCAATTGCATTTCATTTGAACCTATCTCCTGTCCAGAGTATTTGTAAGCCTTTCTTTTGGGATCCGCAAGATTCCTTTTCCCTTCCCCAAAGGAAATTTCATTTCCTTTCGGGAAGGGAAAAGGAATCTTGCGATTTCAATGGGGACCAATAGAGGAATCTTTGGTGCAAGTCCCTGCACTTGATGGCAGGCCATGCCTTTTGATGGGTTTGAGTTTGGGAAAGATTTTTTCTATTTCTTTTTTTTGTTTGATTTAAGTATTCATGCCATGTCCCTCCTATCTTGCCCCCTAAGTTGTGTCTTCCTCCTTGACTTTTTCCCCTGCTTTTGCAACATCTGTGAGCTTAGTGTTGGCATCTTTTGGTCCTTTGCAATGCACCTGATAAAACCCCAGGCCACTTTCTAAGAGTCAATAAATTTCCCAAATTTTCTTTTTCTCTCCAACAATTGCAATTCCTTTGATGTTGTCTCCATTCCAGCGTGTTTGTAGGTCGTTCTTTTCTGTTTTGGCCTTCAGTGGGGATCAGTTTTGGCAAGCTTTGCTGCATGTGCCTGCACTTGCTGGCGTATGGCGTGCCTGCATTTTGATGGCTTTGACTTTGGGAAAGATTTTTTCTTTTTTTTTTTTTTATTATTTTAAGTATTCATGCCATGTCCCTCACATCTTGCCCCCTAAGTTTTGTCTTGCTCCTTGACTTTTTCCCCTGCTTTTGCAACATCTGTGAGCTTAGTTTTGGCATCTTTTGGTCCTTTGCACTGCACCTGATAAAACCCCAGGCCATTTTCTTAGAGTCACTAAATTTCCCAAATTTTCTTTTTTTCTCCTCCAATTGCAATTCCTTTGATGTTGACTCCTTTCCAGCGAGTTTGTAGGTCCTTCTTTTCTGTTTTGGCCTTCAGTGGGGATCAATTTTGGCAAGCTTTGCTGCATGTGCCTGCCCTTGGTGGCGTATGGCCTGCCTGCATTTTGATGGCTTTTACTTTGGGAAAGATTTTTTCTTTTTTTTTTTTTTATTATTTTAAGTATTCATGCCATGTCCCTCATATCTTGCCCCCTAAGCTGTGTCTTCCTCCTTGACTTTTTCCCCTGATTTTGCAACATCTGTGAGCTTAGTTTTGGCATCTTTTGGTCCTTTGCACTGCACCTGATATAAACCCAGGCCATTTTCTTAGAGTCACTAAATTTCCCAAATTTTCTTTTTTTCTCCTCCAATTGCAATTCCTTTGATGTTGACTCCTTTCCAGCGTGTTTGTAGGTCCTTCTTTTCTGTTTTGGCCTTCAGTGGGGATCAATTTTGGCAAGCTTTGCTGCATGTGCCTGCCCTTGCTGGCGTATGGCCTCCCTGCATTTTGAAGGCTTTGACTTAGGGAAAGTGTTTTTCTTTTTTTTTAATATTATTTTAAATATTCATGCCATGTCCCTCATATCTTGCCCCCTAAGTTGTGCCTTCCTCCTTGACTTTTTCCCCTGCTTTTGCACCGTCTGTGAGCTTAGTTTTGGCACCTTTTGGTCCTTTGCAATGCAGCTGATTTCCTCACAGCCTGTTTTTTGAAGAGACTAAAATTGCCAATTTTCTGCTTTTTTCAATTGCATTTCATTTGAACCTATCTCCTGTCCAGAGTGTTTGTAAGCCTTTCTTTTGGGATCCGCAAGATTCCTTTTCCCTTCCCGAAAGGAAATGAAATTTCCTTTCAGGTAGGGAAAAGGAATCTTGCGATTTCAATGGGGACCAATAGAGGAATCTTTGGTGCATGTCCCTGCACTTGATGGCAGGCCATGCCTTTTGATGGCTTTGACTTTGGGAAAGATTTTTTTCTTTTTTTGGTTGTTTTCTGAAGTGTTCATGCCATGTCCCTCATATCTTGCCCCCTAAGTTGTGTCTTCCTCCTTGACTTTTTCCCCTGCTTTTGCAACATCTGTGAGCTTAGTTTTGGCATCTTTTGGTCCTTTGCAGTGCACCTGCTAAAACCCCAGGCCACTTTCTAAGAGTCATTAAATTTCCCAAATTTTCTTTTTTTCTCCTCCAATTGCAATTCCTTTGATGGTGTCTCCATTCCAGCGTGTTTGTAAGTCCTTCTTTACAGTTTTGGCCTTCAGTGGGGATCAATGTTGGCAAGCTTTGCTGCATGTGCCTGCCCTTGCTGGCGTATGGCCTGCCTGCATTTTGATGGCTTTGACTTTGGGAAAGATTTTTTCTTTTTTTTTTTTTTTATTATTTAAAGTATTCATGCCATGTCCCTCATATCTTGCTCCCTAAGTTGTGTCTTCTTCCTTGACTTTTTCCCCTGCTTTTGCAACATCTGTGAGCTTAGTTTTGGCATCTTTTGGTCCTTTGCACTGCACCTGATATAAACCCAGGCCATTTTCTTAGAGTCACTATATTTCCCAAATTTTCTTTTTTTCTCCTCCAATTGCAATTCCTTTGATGTTGACTCCTTTCCAGCGTCTTTGTAGGCCCTTCTTTTCTCTTTTGGCCTTCAGTGGGGATCAATTTTGGCAAGCTTTGCTGCATGTGGCTGCCCTTGGTGGCCTATGGCCTGCCTGCATTTTGATGGCTTTGACTTTGGGAAGGATTTTTTCTTTTTTTTTTTTTAATATTTTAAGTATTCATGCCATGTCCCTCACATCTTGCCCCCTAAGTTGTGTCTTCCTCCTTGACTTTTTCCCCTGATTTTGCAACATCTGTGAGCTTAGTTTTGGCATCTTTTGGTCCTTTGCACTGCACCTGATAAAACCCCAGGCCATTTTCTTAGAGTCACTAAATTTCCAAAATTTTCTTTTTTTCTCCTCCAATTGCAATTCCTTTGATTTTGACACCTTTCCAGTGTGTTTGTAGGTCCTTCTTTTCTGTTTTGGCCTTCAGTGGGGATCAATTTTGGCAAGCTTTGCTGCATGCGCCTGCCCTTGCTGGCGTATGGCCTGCCTGCATTTTGATGGCTTTTACTTTGGGAAAGATTTTTTCTTTTTTTTTTTTTTTATTATTTTAAGTATTCATGCCATGTCCCTCATATCTTGCCCCCTAAGTTGTGTCTTCCTCCTTGACTTTTTCCCCTGCTTTTGCAACATCTGTGACCTTAGTTTTGGCATCTTTTGGTCCTTTGCACTGCACCTGATATAAACCCAGGCCATTTTCTTAGAGTCACTAAATTTCCCAAATTTTCTTTTTTTCTCCTCCAATTGCAATTCCTTTGATGTTGACTCCTTTCCAGCGTGTTTGTAGGTCCTTCTTTTCTGTTTTGGCCTTCAGTGGGGATCAATTTTGGCAAGCTTTGCTGCATGTGCCTGCCCTTGCTGGCGTATGGCCTCCCTGCATTTTGATGGCTTTGACTTAGGGAAAGTGTTTTTCTTTTTTTTTAATATTATTTTAAATATTCATGCCATGTCCCTCATATCTTGCCCCCTAAGTTGTGCCTTCCTCCTTGACTTTTTCCCCTGCTTTTGCAACATCTGTGAGCTTAGTTTTGGCATCTTTTGGTCCTTTGCACTGCACCTGCTAAAACCCCAGGCCACTTTCTAGGAGTCATTAAATTTCCCAAATTTTCTTTTTTTCTCCTCCAATTGCAATTCCTTTGATGGTGTCTCCATTCCAGCGTGTTTGTAAGTCCTTCTTTACAGTTTTGGCCTTCAGTGGGGATCAATGTTGGCAAGCTTTGCTGCATGTGCCTGCTCTTGCTGGCGTATGGCCTGCCTGCATTTTGATGGCTTTGACTTTGGGAAAGATTTTTTTCTTTTTTTGGTTGTTTTCTGAAGTGTTCATGCCATGTCCCTCATATCTTGCTCCCTAAGTTGTGTCTTCCTCCTTGACTTTTTCCCCTGCTTTTGCAACATCTGTGAGCTTAGTTTTGGCACCTTTTGGTCCTTTGCAATGCAGCTGATTTCCTCACAGCCTATTTTTTGAAGAGACTAAAATTCCCGATTTTCTGTTTTTTTCAATTGCATTTCATTTGGACCTATCTCTTTCCAGAGTG
The DNA here is from genome assembly GCA_021963965.1 of Artemisiospiza belli. Lineage (NCBI taxonomy): Eukaryota > Metazoa > Chordata > Aves > Passeriformes > Passerellidae > Artemisiospiza > Artemisiospiza belli. The sequence continues at coordinate 81,066 of JAKDEW010000364.1, read as the reverse complement.
TTTGTAAGCCTTTATTTTGGGATCTGCAAGATTCCTTTTCCCTTCCCGAAAGGAAATGAAATTTCCTTTCGGGAAGGGAAAAGGAATCTTGCGATTTCAATGGGGACCAATAGAGGAATCTTTGGTGCATGTCCCTGCACTTGATGGCAGGCCATGCCTTTTGATGGCTTTGACTTTGGGAAAGATTTTTTTCTTTTTTTGGTTGTTTTCTGAAGTGTTCATGCCATGTCCCTCATATCTTGCCCCCTAAGTTGTGTCTTCCTCCTTGACTTTTTCCCCTGCTTTTGCAACATCTCTGAGCTTAGTTTTGGCATCTTTTGGTCCTTTGCACTGCACCTGCTAAAACCCCAGGCCATTTTCTTAGAGTCACTAAATTTCCCAAATTTTCTTTTTTCTTTTTTTCTCCTCCAATTGCAATTCCTTTGATGTTGACTCCTTTCCAGCATGTTTGTAGGTCCTTCTTTTCTGTTTTGGCCTTCAGTAGGGATCAATTTTGGCAAGCTTTGCTGCATGTGCCTGCCCTTGGTGGCGTATGGCCTGCCTGCATTTTGATGGCTTTTACTTTGGGAAAGATTTTTTCTTTTTTTTTTTTTTATTATTTTAAGTATTCATGCCATGTCCCTCATATCTTGCCCCCTAAGTTGTGTCTTCCTCCTTGACTTTTTCCCCTGCTTTTGCAACATCTGTGAGCTTAGTTTTGGCATCTTTTGGTCCTTTGCACTGCACCTGATATAAACCCAGGCCATTTTCTTAGAGTCACTAAATTTCGAAAAATTTACTTTTTTTCTCCTCCAATTGCAATTCCTTTGATGTTGACACCTTTCCAGCCTGTTTGTAGGTCCTTTTTTTATGTTTTGTCCTTCAGTGGGGATCAATTTTGGCAAGCTTTGCTGCATGTGCCTGCCTTTGGTGGCATATGGCGTGCCTGCATTTTGATGGCTTTGACTTTGGGATGGATTTTTTCTTTTTTTTTTTTTTTTTTCTTTTAAGCATTCATGCCATGTCCCTCATATCTTGCTCCCTAAGTTGTGTCTTCCTCCTTGACTTTTTCCCCTGCTTTTGCAACATCTGTGAGCTTAGTTTTGGAACCTTTTGGTCCTTTGCACTGCACCTGATATAAACCCAGGCCATTTTCTTAGAGTCACTATATTTCCCAAATTTTCTTTTTTTCTCCTCCAATTGCAATTCCTTTGATGTTGACTCCTTTACAGCGTCTTTGTAGGTCCTTCTTTTCTGTTTTGGCCTTCAGTGTGGATCAGTTTTGGCAAGCTTTGCTGCATAATCCTGCCTTTGGTGGCGTATGGTCTGCCTGCATTTTGATGGCTTTGACTTTGGGAAGGATTTTTTCTTTTTTTTTTTTTTAATATTTTAAGTATTCATGCCATGTCCCTCACATCTTGCCCCCTAAGTTGTGTCTTCCTCCTTGACTTTTTCCCCTGCTTTTGCAACATCTGTGAGCTTAGTGTTGGCATCTTTTGGTCCTTTGCACTGCACCTGATATAAACCCCAGGCCACTTTCTAAGAGTCATTAAATTTCCCGAATTTTCTTTTTTTCTCCTCCAATTGCAACTCCTTTGATGTTGACTCCTTTCCAGCGTGTTTGTAGGTCCTTCTTTTCTGTTTTGGCCTTCAGTGGGGATCAATTTTGGCAAGCTTTGCTGCATGTGCCTGCCCTTGCTGGCGTATGGCCTGCCTGCATTTTGATGGCTTTGACTTTGGGAAAGATTTTTTCTTTTTTTTTTTTTTAATATTTTAAGTGTTCATGCCATGTCCCTCACATCTTGCCCCCTAAGTTGTGTCTTCCTCCTTGACTTTTTCCCCTGTTTTTGCAACATCTGTGAGCTTAGTTTTGGCACCTTTTGGTCCTTTGCAATGCAGCTGATTTCCTCACAGCCTATTTTTTGAAGAGAATAAAATTCCCGATGTACTGCTTTTTTCAATTGCATTTCTTTTGGACATGTCTCTTTCCAGAGTGTTTGTAAGCCTTTATTTTGGGATCTGCAAGATTCCTTTTCCCTTCCCGAAAGGAAATGAAATTTCCTTTCGGGAAGGGAAAAGGAATCTCGTGATTTCAATGGGGACCAATAGAGGAATCTTTGGTGCATGTCCCTGCACTTGATGGCAGGCCATGCCTATTGATGGCTTTGACTTTGGGAAAGATTTTTTTCTTTTTTTGGTTGTTTTCTGAAGTGTTCATGCCATGTCCCTCCTATCTTTCCCCCTAAGTTGTGTCTTCCTCCTCGACTTTTTCCCCTGCTTTTGCAACATCTGTGAGCTTAGTTTTGGCACCTTTTGGTCCTTTGCAATGCACCTGATAAAACCCCAGGCCATTTTCTTAGAGTCACTAAATTTCCCAAATTTCCTTTTTTTCTCCTCCAATTGCAATTCCTTTGATGTTGACTCCTTTCCAGCGTGTTTGTAGGTCCTTCTTTTCTGTTTTGGCCTTCAGTGGGGATCAATTTTGGCAAGCTTTGCTGCATGTGCCTGCCCTTGGTGGCGTATGGCCTGCCTGCATTTTGATGGCTTTGACTTTGGGACAGATTTTTTCTTTTTTTTTCTTATTATTTTAAGTATTCATGCCATGTCCCTCATATCTTGCCCCCTAAGTTGTGTCTTCCTCCTTGACTTTTTCCCCTGCTTTTACAACATCTGTGAGCTTAGTTTTGGCACATTTTGGTCCTTTGCAATGCAGCTGATTTCCTCACAGCCTATTTTTTGAAGAGACTAAAATTCCAGATTTTCTGCTTTTTTCAATTGCATTTCATTTGAACCTATCTCCTTTCCAGAGTGTTTGTAAGCCTTTCTTTTGGGATTCGCAAGATTCCTTTTCCCTTCCCGAAAGGAAATTTCATTTCCTTTCGGGAAGGGAAAAGGAATCTTGCGATTTCAATGGGGACCAATAGAGGAATCTTTGGTGCACGTCCCTGCACTTGATGGCAGGCCATGCCTTTTGATGCGTTTGAGTTTGGGAAATATTTTTTCTATTTCTTTTTTTTGTTTGTTTTAAGTATTCATGCCATGTCCCTCATATCTTGCCCCCTAAGTTGTGTCTTCCTCCTTGACTTTTTCCCCTGCTTTTGCAACATCTATGAGCTTAGTGTTGGCATCTTTTGGTCCTTTGCAATGCACCTGATAAAACCCCAGGCCACTTTCTAAGAGTCAATAAATTTCCCAAATTTTCTTTTTCTCTCCAACAATTGCAATTCCTTTGATGGTGTCTCCATTCCAGCGTGTTTGTAGGTCGTTCTTTTCTGTTTTGGCCTTCAGTGGGGATCAGTTTTGGCAAGCTTTGCTGCATGTGCCTGCCCTTGGTGGCGTATGGCCTGCCTGCATTTTGATGGCTTTTACTTTGGGAAAGATTTTTTCTTTTTTTTTTTTTTATTATTTTAAGTATTCATGCCATGTCCCTCATATCTTGCCCCCTAAGCTGTGTCTTCCTCCTTGACTTTTTCCCCTGATTTTGCAACATCTGTGAGCTTAGTTTTGGCATCTTTTGGTCCTTTGCACTGCACCTGATATAAACCCAGGCCATTTTCTTAGAGTCACTAAATTTCCCAAATTTTCTTTTTTTCTCCTCCAATTGCAATTCCTTTGATGTTGACTCCTTTCCAGCGTGTTTGTAGGTCCTTCTTTTCTGTTTTGGCCTTCAGTGGGGATCAATTTTGGCAAGCTTTGCTGCATGTGCCTGCCCTTGCTGGCGTATGGCCTGCCTGCATTTTGATGGCTTTGACTTAGGGAAAGTGTTTTTCTTTTTTTTTAATATTTTTCTAAATATTCATGCCATGTCCCTCATATCTTGCCCCCTAAGTTGTGCCTTCCTCCTTGACTTTGTCCCCTGCTTTTGCACCGTCTGTGAGCTTAGTTTTGGCACCTTTTGGTCCTTTGCAATGCAGCTGATTTCCTCACAGCCTGTTTTTTGAAGAGACTAAAATTGCCAATTTTCTGCTTTTTTCAATTGCATTTCATTTGAACCTATCTCCTGTCCAGAGTGTTTGTAAGCCTTTCTTTTGGGATCCGCAAGATTCCTTTTCCCTTCCCGAAAGGAAATGAAATTTCCGTTCAGGAAGGGAAAAGGAATCTTGCGATTTCAATGGGGACCAATAGAGGAATCTTTGGTGCATGTCCCTGCACTTGATGGCAGGCCATGCCTTTTGATGGCTTTGACTTTGGGAAAGATTTTTTTCTTTTTTTGGTTGTTTTCTGAAGTGTTCATGCCATGTCCCTCATATCTTGCCCCCTAAGTTGTGTCTTCCTCCTTGACTTTTTCCCCTGCTTTTGCAACATCTGTGAGCTTAGTTTTGGCATCTTTTGGTCCTTTGCAGTGCACCTGCTAAAACCCCAGGCCACTTTCTAAGAGTCATTAAATTTCCCAAATTTTCTTTTTTTCTCCTCCAATTGCAATTCCTTTGATGGTGTCTCCATTCCAGCGTGTTTGTAAGTCCTTCTTTACAGTTTGGGCCTTCAGTGGGGATCAATGTTGGCAAGCTTTGCTGCATGTGCCTGCCCTTGGTGGCGTATGGCCTGTCTGCATTTTGATGGCTTTGACTTTGGGAAAGATTTTTTCTTTTTTTTTTTTTAATATTTAAAGTATTCATGCCATGTCCCTCATATCTTGCTCCCTAAGTTGTGTCTTCTTCCTTGACTTTTTCCCCTGCTTTTGCAACATCTGTGAGCTTAGTTTTGGCACCTTTTGGTCCTTTGCACTGCACCTGATATAAACCCAGGCCATTTTCTTAGAGTCACTAAATTTCCCAAATTTTCTTTTTTTCTCCTCCAATTGCAATTCCTTTGATGTTGACTCCTTTCCAGCGTCTTTGTAGGCCCTTCTTTTCTGTTTTGGCCTTCAGTGGGGATCAATTTTGGCAAGCTTTGCTGCATGTGCCTGCCCTTGGTGGCGTATGGCCTGCCTGCATTTTGATGGCTTTGACTTTGGGAAAGATTTTTTCTTTTTTTTTTTTTTATTATTTTAAGTATTCATGCCATGTCCCTCACATCTTGCCCCCTAAGGTTTGTCTTCCTCCTTGACTTTTTCTCCTGCTTTTGCAACATCTGTGAGCTTAGTGTTGGCATCTTTTGGTCCTTTGCAATGCACCTGATAAAACCCCAGGCCACTTTCTAAGAGTCAATAAATTTCCCAAATTTTCTTTTTTTCTCCTCCAATTGCAATTCCTTTGATGGTGTCTCCATTCCAGCGTGTTTGTAGGTCGTTCTTTTCTGTTTTGGCCTTCAGTGGGGATCAGTTTTGGCAAGCTTTGCTGCATGTGCCTGCACTTGCTGGCGTATGGCGTGCCTGCATTTTGATGGCTTTGACTTTGGGAAAGATTTTTTCTTTTTTTTTTTTTTATTATTTTAAGTATTCATGCCATGTCCCTCACATCTTGCCCCCTAAGTTGTGTCTTCCTCCTTGACTTTTTCCCCTGCTTTTGCAACATCTGTGAGCTTAGTTTTGGCATCTTTTGGTCCTTTGCACTGCACCTGATAAAACCCAGGCCATTTTCTTAGAGTCACTAAATTTCCAAAATTTTCTTTTTTTCTCCTCCAATTGCAATTCCTTTGATGTTGACTCCTTTCCAGTGTGTTTGTAGGTCCTTCTTTTCTGTTTTGGCCTTCAGTGGGGATCAATTTTGGCAAGCTTTGCTGCATGCGCCTGCCCTTGGTGGCGTATGGCCTGCCTGCATTTTGATGGCTTTTACTTTGGGAAAGATTTTTTCTTTTTTTTTTTTTTATTATTTTAAGTATTCATGCCATGTCCCTCATATCTTGCCCCCTAAGTTGTGTCTTCCTCCTTGACTTTTTTCCCTGCTTTTAAAACATCTGTGAGCTTAGTTTTGGCACCTTTTGGTCCTTTGCAATGCAGCTGATTTCCTCACAGCCTATTTTTTGAAGAGACTAAAATTCCCGATTTTCTGCTTTTTTCAATTGCATTTCATTTGAACCTATCTCCTGTCCAGAGTATTTGTAAGCCTTTCTTTTGGGATCCGCAAGATTCCTTTTCCCTTCCCCAAAGGAAATTTCATTTCCTTTCGGGAAGGGAAAAGGAATCTTGCGATTTCAATGGGGACCAATAGAGGAATCTTTGGTGCAAGTCCCTGCACTTGATGGCAGGCCATGCCTTTTGATGGGTTTGAGTTTGGGAAAGATTTTTTCTATTTCTTTTTTTTGTTTGATTTAAGTATTCATGCCATGTCCCTCCTATCTTGCCCCCTAAGTTGTGTCTTCCTCCTTGACTTTTTCCCCTGCTTTTGCAACATCTGTGAGCATAGTGTTGGCATCTTTTGGTCCTTTGCAATGCACCTGATAAAACCCCAGGCCACTTTCTAAGAGTCACTAAATTTCCAAAATTTTCTTTTTTTCTCCTCCAATTGCAATTCCTTTGATGTTGACTCCTTTCCAGCGAGTTTGTAGGTCCTTCTTTTCTGTTTTGGCCTTCAGTGGGGATCAATTTTGGAAAGCTTTGCTGCATGTGCCTGCCCTTGGTGGCGTATGGCCTGCCTGCATTTTGATGGCTTTTACTTTGGGAAAGATTTTTTCTTTTTTTTTTTTTATTATTTTAAGTATTCATGCCATGTCCCTCATATCTTGCCCCCTAAGTTGTGTCTTCCTCCTTGACTTTTTCCCCTGCTTTTGCAACATCTGTGAGCTTAGATTTGGCATCTTTTGGTCCTTTGCACTGCACCTGATATAAACCCAGGCCATTTTCTTAGAGTCACTAAATTTCCCAAATTTTCTTTTTTTCTCCTCCAATTGCAATTCCTTTGATGTTGACTCCTTTCCAGCGTGTTTGTAGGTCCTTCTTTTCTGTTTTGGCCTTCAGTGGGGATCAAATTTGGCAAGCTTTGCTGCATGTGCCTGCCCTTGCTGGCGTATGGCCTCCCTGCAATTTGAAGGCTTTGACTTAGGGAAAGTGTTTTTCTTTTTTTTTAATATTATTTTAAATATTCATGCCATGTCCCTCATATCTTGCCCCCTAAGTTGTGCCTTCCTCCTTGACTTTTTCCCCTGCTTTTGCACCGTCTGTGAGCTTAGTTTTGGCACCCTTTGGTCCTTTGCAATGCAGCTGATTTCCTCACAGCCTGTTTTTTGAAGAGACTAAAATTGCCAATTTTCTGCTTTTTTCAATTGCATTTCATTTGAACCTATCTCCTGTCCAGAGTGTTTGTAAGCCTTTCTTTTGGGATCCGCAAGATTCCTTTTCCCTTCCCGAAAGGAAATGAAATTTCCTTTCAGGAAGGGAAAAGGAATCTTGCGATTTCAATGGGGACCAATAGAGGAATCTTTGGTGCATGTCCCTGCACTTGATGGCAGGCCATGCCTTTTGATGGCTTTGACTTTGGGAAAGATTTTTTTCTTTTTTTGGTTGTTTTCTGAAGTGTTCATGCCATGTCCCTCATATCTTGCCCCCTAAGTTGTGTCTTCCTCCTTGACTTTTTCCCCTGCTTTTGCAACATCTGTGAGCTTAGTTTTGGCATCTTTTGGTCCTTTGCAGTGCACCTGCTAAAACCCCAGGCCACTTTCTAAGAGTCATTAAATTTCCCAAATTTTCTTTTTTTCTCCTCCAATTGCAATTCCTTTGATGGTGTCTCCATTCCAGCGTGTTTGTAAGTCCTTCTTTACAGTTTTGGCCTTCAGTGGGGATCAATGTTGGCAAGCTTTGCTGCATGTGCCTGCCCTTGGTGGCGTATGGCCTGTCTGCATTTTGATGGCTTTGACTTTGGGAAAGATTTTTTCTTTTTTTTTTTTTTATTATTTAAAGTATTCATGCCATGTCCCTCATATCTTGCTCCCTAAGTTGTGTCTTCTTCCTTGACTTTTTCCCCTGCTTTTGCAACATCTGTGAGCTTAGTTTTGGCATCTTTTGGTCCTTTGCACTGCACCTGATATAAACCCAGGCCATTTTCTTAGAGTCACTATATTTCCCAAATTTTCTTTTTTTCTCCTCCAATTGCAATTCCTTTGATGTTGACTCCTTTCCAGCGTCTTTGTAGGCCCTTCTTTTCTGTTTTTCCCTTCAGTGGGGATCAATTTTGGCAAGCTTTGCTGCATGTGCCTGCCCTTGGTGGCGTATGGCCTGCCTGCATTTTGATGGCTTTGACTTTGGGAAGGATTTTTTCTTTTTTTTTTTTTAATATTTTAAGTATTCATGCCATGTCCCTCACATCTTGCCCCCTAAGTTGTGTCTTCCTCCTTGACTTTTTCCCCTGATTTTGCAACATCTGTGAGCTTAGTTTTGGCATCTTTTGGTCCTTTGCACTGCACCTGATAAAACCCCAGGCCACTTTCAAAGAGTCATTAAATTTCCCAAATTTTCTTTTTTTCTCCTCCAATTGCAATTCCTTTGATGTTGACACCTTTCCAGTGTGTTTGTAGGTCCTTCTTTTCTGTTTTGGCCTTCAGTGGGGATCAATTTTGGCAAGCTTTGCTGCATGCGCCTGCCCTTGCTGGCGTATGGCCTGCCTGCATTTTGATGGCTTTTACTTTGGGAAAGATTTTTTCTTTTTTTTTTTTTTTATTATTTTAAGTATTCATGCCATGTCCCTCATATCTTGCCCCCTAAGTTGTGTCTTCCTCCTTGACTTTTTCCCCTGCTTTTGCAACATCTGTGACCTTAGTTTTGGCATCTTTTGGTCCTTTGCACTGCACCTGATATAAACCCAGGCCATTTTCTTAGAGTCACTAAATTTCCCAAATTTTCTTTTTTTCTCCTCCAATTGCAATTCCTTTGATGTTGACTCCTTTCCAGCGTGTTTGTAGGTCCTTCTTTTCTGTTTTGGCCTTCAGTGGGGATCAATTTTGGCAAGCTTTGCTGCATGTGCCTGCCCTTGCTGGCGTATGGCCTCCCTGCATTTTGATGGCTTTGACTTAGGGAAAGTGTTTTTCTTTTTTTTTAATATTATTTTAAATATTCATGCCATGTCCCTCATATCTTGCCCCCTAAGTTGTGCCTTCCTCCTTGACTTTTTCCCCTGCTTTTGCAACATCTGTGAGCTTAGTTTTGGCATCTTTTGGTCCTTTGCACTGCACCTGCTAAAACCCCAGGCCACTTTCTAGGAGTCATTAAATTTCCCAAATTTTCTTTTTTTCTCCTCCAATTGCAATTCCTTTGATGGTGTCTCCATTCCAGCGTGTTTGTAAGTCCTTCTTTACAGTTTTGGCCTTCAGTGGGGATCAATGTTGGCAAGCTTTGCTGCATGTGCCTGCTCTTGCTGGCGTATGGCCTGCCTGCATTTTGATGGCTTTGACTTTGGGAAAGATTTTTTTCTTTTTTTGGTTGTTTTCTGAAGTGTTCATGCCATGTCCCTCATATCTTGCCCCCTAAGTTGTGTCTTCCTCCTTGACTTTTTCCCCTGCTTTTGCAACATCTGTGAGCTTAGTTTTGGCACCTTTTGGTCCTTTGCAATGCAGCTGATTTCCTCACAGCCTATTTTTTGAAGAGACTAAAATTCCCGATTTTCTGCTTTTTTCAATTGCATTTCATTTGGACCTATCTCTTTCCAGAGTGTTTGTAAGCCTTTCTTTTGGGATCCGCAAGATTCCTTTTCCCTTCCCGAAAGGAAATGAAATTTCCTTTCGGGAAGGGAAAAGGAATCTTGCGATTTCAATGGGGACCAATAGAGGAATCTTTGGTGCATGTCCCTGCACTTGATGGCAGGCCATGCCTTTTGATGGCTTTGACTTTGGGAAAGATTTTTTTCTTTTTTTGGTTGTTTTCTGAAGTGTTCATGCCATGTCCCTCATATCTTGCCCCCTAAGTTGTGTCTTCCTCCTTGACTTTTTCCCCTGCTTTTGCAACATCTCTGAGCTTAGTTTTGGCATCTTTTGGTCCTTTGCACTGCACCTGCTAAAACCCCAGGCCATTTTCTTAGAGTCACTAAATTTCCCAAATTTTCTTTTTTCTTTTTTTCTCCTCCAATTGCAATTCCTTTGATGTTGACTCCTTTCCAGCGTGTTTGTAGGTCCTTCTTTTCTGTTTTGGCCTTCAGTAGGGATCAATTTTGGCAAGCTTTGCTGCATGTGCCTGCCCTTGGTGGCGTATGGCCTGCCTGCATTTTGATGGCTTTTACTTTGGGAAAGATTTTTTCTTTTTTTTTTTTTTATTATTTTAAGTATTCATGCCATGTCCCTCATATCTTGCCCCCTAAGTTGTGTCTTCCTCCTTGACTTTTTCCCCTGCTTTTGCAACATCTGTGAGCTTAGTTTTGGCATCTTTTGGTCCTTTGCACTGCACCTGATATAAACCCAGGCCATTTTCTTAGAGTCACTAAATTTCGAAAAATTTACTTTTTTTCTCCTCCAATTGCAATTCCTTTGATGTTGACACCTTTCCAGCCTGTTTGTAGGTCCTTTTTTTATGTTTTGGCCTTCAGTGGGGATCAATTTTGGCAAGCTTTGCTGCATGTGCCTGCCTTTGGTGGCATATGGCGTGCCTGCATTTTGATGGCTTTGACTTTGGGATGGATTTTTTCTTTTTTTTTTTTTTTTTTCTTTTAAGCATTCATGCCATGTCCCTCATATCTTGCTCCCTAAGTTGTGTCTTCCTCCTTGACTTTTTCCCCTGCTTTTGCAACATCTGTGAGCTTAGTTTTGGAACCTTTTGGTCCTTTGCACTGCACCTGATATAAACCCAGGCCATTTTCTTAGAGTCACTATATTTCCCAAATTTTCTTTTTTTCTCCTCCAATTGCAATTCCTTTGATGTTGACTCCTTTACAGCGTCTTTGTAGGTCCTTCTTTTCTGTTTTGGCCTTCAGTGTGGATCAGTTTTGGCAAGCTTTGCTGCATAATCCTGCCTTTGGTGGCGTATGGTCTGCCTGCATTTTGATGGCTTTGACTTTGGGAATGATTTTTTCTTTTTTTTTTTAATATTTTAAGTATTCATGCCATGTCCCTCACATCTTGCCCCCTAAGTTGTGTCTTCCTCCTTGACTTTTTCCCCTGCTTTTGCAACATCTGTGAGCTTAGTTTTAGCATCTTTTGGTCCTTTGCACTGCACCTGATATAAACCCCAGGCCACTTTCTAAGAGTCATTAAATTTCCCAAATTTTCTTTTTTTCTCCTCCAATTGCAACTCCTTTGATGTTGACTCCTTTCCAGCGTGTTTGTAGGTCCTTCTTTTCTGTTTTGGCCTTCAGTGGGGATCAATTTTGGCAAGCTTTGCTGCATGTGCCTGCCCTTGCTGGCGTATGGCCTGCCTGCATTTTGATGGCTTTGACTTTGGGAAAGATTTTTTCTTTTTTTTTTTTTAATATTTTAAGTGTTCATGCCATGTCCCTCACATCTTGCCCCCTAAGTTGTGTCTTCCTCCTTGACTTTTTCCCCTGTTTTTGCAACATCTGTGAGCTTAGTTTTGGCACATTTTGGTCCTTTGCAATGCAGCTGATTTCCTCACAGCCTATTTTTTGAAGAGACTAAAATTCCAGATTTTCTGCTTTTTTCAATTGCATTTCATTTGAACCTATCTCCTTTCCAGAGTGTTTGTAAGCCTTTCTTTTGGGATTCGCAAGATTCCTTTTCCCTTCCCGAAAGGAAATTTCATTTCCTTTCGGGAAGGGAAAAGGAATCTTGCGATTTCAATGGGGACCAATAGAGGAATCTTTGGTGCACGTCCCTGCACTTGATGGCAGGCCATGCCTTTTGATGCGTTTGAGTTTGGGAAATATTTTTTCTATTTCTTTTTTTTGTTTGTTTTAAGTATTCATGCCATGTCCCTCATATCTTGCCCCCTAAGTTGTGTCTTCCTCCTTGACTTTTTCCCCTGCTTTTGCAACATCTATGAGCTTAGTGTTGGCATCTTTTGGTCCTTTGCAATGCACCTGATAAAACCCCAGGCCACTTTCTAAGAGTCAATAAATTTCCCAAATTTTCTTTTTCTCTCCAACAATTGCAATTCCTTTGATGGTGTCTCCATTCCAGCGTGTTTGTAGGTCCTTCTTTTCTGTTTTGGCCTTCAGTGGGGATCAATTTTGGCAAGCTTTGCTGCATGTGCCTGCCCTTGGTGGCGTATGGCCTGCCTGCATTTTGATGGCTTTTACTTTGGGAAAGATTTTTTCTTTTTTTTTTTTTTATTATTTTAAGTATTCATGCCATGTCCCTCGTATCTTGCCCCCTAAGCTGTGTCTTCCTCCTTGACTTTTTCCCCTGATTTTGCAACATCTGTGAGCTTAGTTTTGGCATCTTTTGGTCCTTTGCACTGCACCTGATATAAACCCAGGCCATTTTCTTAGAGTCACTAAATTTCCCAAATTTTCTTTTTTTCTCCTCCAATTGCAATTCCTTTGATGTTGACTCCTTTCCAGCGTGTTTGTAGGTCCTTCTTTTCTGTTTTGGCCTTCAGTGGGGATCAATTTTGGCAAGCTTTGCTGCATGTGCCTGCCCTTGCTGGCGTATGGCCTCCCTGCATTTTGAAGGCTTTGACTTAGGGAAAGTGTTTTTCTTTTTTTTTAATATTATTTTAAATATTCATGCCATGTCCCTCATATCTTGCCCCCTAAGTTGTGCCTTCCTCCTTGACTTTTTCCCCTGCTTTTGCACCGTCTGTGAGCTTAGTTTTGGCACCTTTTGGTCCTTTGCAATGCAGCTGATTTCCTCACAGCCTGTTTTTTGAAGAGACTAAAATTGCCAATTATCTGCTTTTTTCAATTGCATTTCATTTGAACCTATCTCCTGTCCAGAGTGTTTGTAAGCCTTTCTTTTGGGATCCGCAAGATTCCTTTTCCCTTCCCGAAAGGAAATGAAATTTCCTTTCAGGTAGGGAAAAGGAATCTTGCGATTTCAATGGGGACCAATAGAGGAATCTTTGGTGCATGTCCCTGCACTTGATGGCAGGCCATGCCTTTTGATGGCTTTGACTTTGGGAAAGATTTTTTTCTTTTTTTGGTTGTTTTCTGAAGTGTTCATGCCATGTCCCTCATATCTTGCCCCCTAAGTTGTGTCTTCCTCCTTGACTTTTTCCCCTGCTTTTGCAACATCTGTGAGCTTAGTTTTGGCATCTTTTGGTCCTTTGCAGTGCACCTGCTAAAACCCCAGGCCACTTTCTAAGAGTCATTAAATTTCCCAAATTTTCTTTTTTTCTCCTCCAATTGCAATTCCTTTGATGGTGTCTCCATTCCAGCGTGTTTGTAAGTCCTTCTTTACAGTTTTGGCCTTCAGTGGGGATCAATGTTGGCAAGCTTTGCTGCATGTGCCTGCCCTTGCTGGCGTATGGCCTGCCTGCATTTTGATGGCTTTGACTTTGGGAAAGATTTTTTCTTTTTTTTTTTTTTTATTATTTAAAGTATTCATGCCATGTCCCTCATATCTTGCTCCCTAAGTTGTGTCTTCTTCCTTGACTTTTTCCCCTGCTTTTGCAACATCTGTGAGCTTAGTTTTGGCACCTTTTGGTCCTTTGCACTGCACCTGATATAAACCCAGGCCATTTTCTTAGAGTCACTATATTTCCCAAATTTTCTTTTTTTCTCCTCCAATTGCAATTCCTTTGATGTTGACTCCTTTCCAGCGTCTTTGTAGGCCCTTCTTTTCTCTTTTGGCCTTCAGTGGGGATCAATTTTGGCAAGCTTTGCTGCATGTGCCTGCCCTTGGTGGCGTATGGCCTGCCTGCATTTTGATGGCTTTGACTTTGGGAAGGATTTTTTCTTTTTTTTTTTTTAATATTTTAAGTATTCATGCCATGTCCCTCACATCTTGCCCCCTAAGTTGTGTCTTCCTCCTTGACTTTTTCCCCTGATTTTGCAACATCTGTGAGCTTAGTTTTGGCATCTTTTGGTCCTTTGCACTGCACCTGATAAAACCCCAGGCCATTTTCTTAGAGTCACTAAATTTCCAAAATTTTCTTTTTTTCTCCTCCAATTGCAATTCCTTTGATGTTGACACCTTTCCAGTGTGTTTGTAGGTCCTTCTTTTCTGTTTTGGCCTTCAGTGGGGATCAATTTTGGCAAGCTTTGCTGCATGCGCCTGCCCTTGCTGGCGTATGGCCTGCCTGCATTTTGATGGCTTTTACTTTGGGAAAGATTTTTTCTTTTTTTTTTTTTTTATTATTTTAAGTATTCATGCCATGTCCCTCATATCTTGCCCCCTAAGTTGTGTCTTCCTCCTTGACTTTTTCCCCTGCTTTTGCAACATCTGTGACCTTAGTTTTGGCATCTTTTGGTCCTTTGCACTGCACCTGATATAAACCCAGGCCATTTTATTAGAGTCACTAAATTTCCCAAATTTTCTTTTTTTCTCCTCCAATTGCAATTCCTTTGATGTTGACTCCTTTCCAGCGTGTTTGTAGGTCCTTCTTTTCTGTTTTGGCCTTCAGTGGGGATCAATTTTGGCAAGCTTTGCTGCATGTGCCTGCCCTTGCTGGCGTATGGCCTCCCTGCATTTTGATGGCTTTGACTTAGGGAAAGTGTTTTTCTTTTTTTTTAATATTATTTTAAATATTCATGCCATGTCCCTCATATCTTGCCCCCTAAGTTGTGCCTTCCTCCTTGACTTTTTCCCCTGCTTTTGCAACATCTGTGAGCTTAGTTTTGGCATCTTTTGGTCCTTTGCACTGCACCTGCTAAAACCCCAGGCCACTTTCTAGGAGTCATTAAATTTCCCAAATTTTCTTTTTTTCTCCTCCAATTGCAATTCCTTTGATGGTGTCTCCATTCCAGCGTGTTTGTAAGTCCTTCTTTACAGTTTTGGCCTTCAGTGGGGATCAATGTTGGCAAGCTTTGCTGCATGTGCCTGCTCTTGCTGGCGTATGGCCTGCCTGCATTTTGATGGCTTTGACTTTGGGAAAGATTTTTTTCTTTTTTTGGTTGTTTTCTGAAGTGTTCATGCCATGTCCCTCATATCTTGCTCCCTAAGTTGTGTCTTCCTCCTTGACTTTTTCCCCTGCTTTTGCAACATCTGTGAGCTTAGTTTTGGCACCTTTTGGTCCTTTGCAATGCAGCTGATTTCCTCACAGCCTATTTTTTGAAGAGACTAAAATTCCCGATTTTCTGCTTTTTTCAATTGCATTTCATTTGGACCTATCTCTTTCCAGAGTGTTTGTAAGCCTTTCTTTTGGGATCCGCAAGATTCCTTTTCCCTTCCCGAAAGGAAATGAAATTTCCTTTCGGGAAGGGAAAAGGAATCTTGCGATTTCAATGGGGACCAATAGAGGAATCTTTGGTGCATGTCCCTGCACTTGATGGCAGGCCATGCCTTTTGATGGCTTTGACTTTGGGAAAGATTTTTTTCTTTTTTTGGTTGTTTTCTGAAGTGTTCATGCCATGTCCCTCATATCTTGCCCCCTAAGTTGTGTCTTCCTCCTTGACTTTTTCCCCTGCTTTTGCAACATCTCTGAGCTTAGTTTTGGCATCTTTTGGTCCTTTGCACTGCACCTGCTAAAACCCCAGGCCATTTTCTTAGAGTCACTAAATTTCCCAAATTTTCTTTTTTCTTTTTTTCTCCTCCAATTGCAATTCCTTTGATGTTGACTCCTTTCCAGCGTGTTTGTAGGTCCTTCTTTTCTGTTTTGGCCTTCAGTAGGGATCAATTTTGGCAAGCTTTGCTGCATGTGCCTGCCCTTGGTGGCGTATGGCCTGCCTGCATTTTGATGGCTTTTACTTTGGGAAAGATTTTTTCTTTTATTTTTTTTAATATTTTAAGTATTCATGCCATGTCCCTCATATCTTGCCCCCTAAGTTGTGTCTTCCTCCTTGACTTTTTCCCCTGCTTTTGCAACATCTGTGAGCTTAGTTTTGGCATCTTTTGGTCCTTTGCACTGCACCTGATATAAACCCAGGCCATTTTCTTAGAGTCACTAAATTTCGAAAAATTTACTTTTTTTCTCCTCCAATTGCAATTCCTTTGATGTTGACACCTTTCCAGCCTGTTTGTAGGTCCTTTTTTTATGTTTTGTCCTTCAGTGGGGATCAATTTTGGCAAGCTTTGCTGCATGTGCCTGCCTTTGGTGGCATATGGCGTGCCTGCATTTTGATGGCTTTGACTTTGGGATGGATTTTTTCTTTTTTTTTTTTTTTTTTCTTTTAAGCATTCATGCCATGTCCCTCATATCTTGCTCCCTAAGTTGTGTCTTCCTCCTTGACTTTTTCCCCTGCTTTTGCAACATCTGTGAGCTTAGTTTTGGAACCTTTTGGTCCTTTGCACTGCACCTGATATAAACCCAGGCCATTTTCTTAGAGTCACTATATTTCCCAAATTTTCATTTTTTCTCCTCCAATTGCAATTCCTTTGATGTTGACTCCTTTACAGCGTCTTTGTAGGTCCTTCTTTTCTGTTTTGGCCTTCAGTGTGGATCAGTTTTGGCAAGCTTTGCTGCATAATCCTGCCTTTGGTGGCGTATGGTCTGCCTGCATTTTGATGGCTTTGACTTTGGGAAGGATTTTTTCTTTTTTTTTTTTTTAATATTTTAAGTATTCATGCCATGTCCCTCACATCTTGCCCCCTAAGTTGTGTCTTCCTCCTTGACTTTTTCCCCTGCTTTTGCAACATCTGTGAGCTTAGTGTTGGCATCTTTTGGTCCTTTGCACTGCACCTGATATAAACCCCAGGCCACTTTCTAAGAGTCATTAAATTTCCCGAATTTTCTTTTTTTCTCCTCCAATTGCAACTCCTTTGATGTTGACTCCTTTCCAGCGTGTTTGTAGGTCCTTCTTTTCTGTTTTGGCCTTCAGTGGGGATCAATTTTGGCAAGCTTTGCTGCATGTGCCTGCCCTTGCTGGCGTATGGCCTGCCTGCATTTTGATGGCTTTGACTTTGGGAAAGATTTTTTCTTTTTTTTTTTTTAATATTTTAAGTGTTCATGCCATGTCCCTCACATCTTGCCCCCTAAGTTGTGTCTTCCTCCTTGACTTTTTCCCCTGTTTTTGCAACATCTGTGAGCTTAGTTTTGGCACCTTTTGGTCCTTTGCAATGCAGCTGATTTCCTCACAGCCTATTTTTTGAAGAGAATAAAATTCCCGATGTACTGCTTTTTTCAATTGCATTTCTTTTGGACATGTCTCTTTCCAGAGTGTTTGTAAGCCTTTATTTTGGGATCTGCAAGATTCCTTTTCCCTTCCCGAAAGGAAATGAAATTTCCTTTCGGGAAGGGAAAAGGAATCTCGTGATTTCAATGGGGACCAATAGAGGAATCTTTGGTGCATGTCCCTGCACTTGATGGCAGGCCATGCCTATTGATGGCTTTGACTTTGGGAAAGATTTTTTTCTTTTTTTGGTTGTTTTCTGAAGTGTTCATGCCATGTCCCTCCTATCTTTCCCCCTAAGTTGTGTCTTCCTCCTCGACTTTTTCCCCTGCTTTTGCAACATCTGTGAGCTTAGTTTTGGCACCTTTTGGTCCTTTGCAATGCACCTGATAAAACCCCAGGCCATTTTCTTAGAGTCACTAAATTTCCCAAATTTCCTTTTTTTCTCCTCCAATTGCAATTCCTTTGATGTTGACTCCTTTCCAGCGTGTTTGTAGGTCCTTCTTTTCTGTTTTGGCCTTCAGTGGGGATCAATTTTGGCAAGCTTTGCTGCATGTGCCTGCCCTTGGTGGCGTATGGCCTGCCTGCATTTTGATGGCTTTGACTTTGGGACAGATTTTTTCTTTTTTTTTCTTATTATTTTAAGTATTCATGCCATGTCCCTCATATCTTGCCCCCTAAGTTGTGTCTTCCTCCTTGACTTTTTCCCCTGCTTTTACAACATCTGTGAGCTTAGTTTTGGCACATTTTGGTCCTTTGCAATGCAGCTGATTTCCTCACAGCCTATTTTTTGAAGAGACTAAAATTCCAGATTTTCTGCTTTTTTCAATTGCATTTCATTTGAACCTATCTCCTTTCCAGAGTGTTTGTAAGCCTTTCTTTTGGGATTCGCAAGATTCCTTTTCCCTTCCCGAAAGGAAATTTCATTTCCTTTCGGGAAGGGAAAAGGAATCTTGCGATTTCAATGGGGACCAATAGAGGAATCTTTGGTGCACGTCCCTGCACTTGATGGCAGGCCATGCCTTTTGATGCGTTTGAGTTTGGGAAATATTTTTTCTATTTCTTTTTTTTGTTTGTTTTAAGTATTCATGCCATGTCCCTCATATCTTGCCCCCTAAGTTGTGTCTTCCTCCTTGACTTTTTCCCCTGCTTTTGCAACATCTATGAGCTTAGTGTTGGCATCTTTTGGTCCTTTGCAATGCACCTGATAAAACCCCAGGCCACTTTCTAAGAGTCAATAAATTTCCCAAATTTTCTTTTTCTCTCCAACAATTGCAATTCCTTTGATGGTGTCTCCATTCCAGCGTGTTTGTAGGTCGTTCTTTTCTGTTTTGGCCTTCAGTGGGGATCAGTTTTGGCAAGCTTTGCTGCATGTGCCTGCCCTTGGTGGCGTATGGCCTGCCTGCATTTTGATGGCTTTTACTTTGGGAAAGATTTTTTCTTTTTTTTTTTTTTATTATTTTAAGTATTCATGCCATGTCCCTCATATCTTGCCCCCTAAGCTGTGTCTTCCTCCTTGACTTTTTCCCCTGATTTTGCAACATCTGTGAGCTTAGTTTTGGCATCTTTTGGTCCTTTGCACTGCACCTGATATAAACCCAGGCCATTTTCTTAGAGTCACTAAATTTCCCAAATTTTCTTTTTTTCTCCTCCAATTGCAATTCCTTTGATGTTGACTCCTTTCCAGCGTGTTTGTAGGTCCTTCTTTTCTGTTTTGGCCTTCAGTGGGGATCAATTTTGGCAAGCTTTGCTGCATGTGCCTGCCCTTGCTGGCGTATGGCCTGCCTGCATTTTGATGGCTTTGACTTAGGGAAAGTGTTTTTCTTTTTTTTTAATATTTTTCTAAATATTCATGCCATGTCCCTCATATCTTGCCCCCTAAGTTGTGCCTTCCTCCTTGACTTTGTCCCCTGCTTTTGCACCGTCTGTGAGCTTAGTTTTGGCACCTTTTGGTCCTTTGCAATGCAGCTGATTTCCTCACAGCCTGTTTTTTGAAGAGACTAAAATTGCCAATTTTCTGCTTTTTTCAATTGCATTTCATTTGAACCTATCTCCTGTCCAGAGTGTTTGTAAGCCTTTCTTTTGGGATCCGCAAGATTCCTTTTCCCTTCCCGAAAGGAAATGAAATTTCCGTTCAGGAAGGGAAAAGGAATCTTGCGATTTCAATGGGGACCAATAGAGGAATCTTTGGTGCATGTCCCTGCACTTGATGGCAGGCCATGCCTTTTGATGGCTTTGACTTTGGGAAAGATTTTTTTCTTTTTTTGGTTGTTTTCTGAAGTGTTCATGCCATGTCCCTCATATCTTGCCCCCTAAGTTGTGTCTTCCTCCTTGACTTTTTCCCCTGCTTTTGCAACATCTGTGAGCTTAGTTTTGGCATCTTTTGGTCCTTTGCAGTGCACCTGCTAAAACCCCAGGCCACTTTCTAAGAGTCATTAAATTTCCCAAATTTTCTTTTTTTCTCCTCCAATTGCAATTCCTTTGATGGTGTCTCCATTCCAGCGTGTTTGTAAGTCCTTCTTTACAGTTTGGGCCTTCAGTGGGGATCAATGTTGGCAAGCTTTGCTGCATGTGCCTGCCCTTGGTGGCGTATGGCCTGTCTGCATTTTGATGGCTTTGACTTTGGGAAAGATTTTTTCTTTTTTTTTTTTTAATATTTAAAGTATTCATGCCATGTCCCTCATATCTTGCTCCCTAAGTTGTGTCTTCTTCCTTGACTTTTTCCCCTGCTTTTGCAACATCTGTGAGCTTAGTTTTGGCACCTTTTGGTCCTTTGCACTGCACCTGATATAAACCCAGGCCATTTTCTTAGAGTCACTAAATTTCCCAAATTTTCTTTTTTTCTCCTCCAATTGCAATTCCTTTGATGTTGACTCCTTTCCAGCGTCTTTGTAGGCCCTTCTTTTCTGTTTTGGCCTTCAGTGGGGATCAATTTTGGCAAGCTTTGCTGCATGTGCCTGCCCTTGGTGGCGTATGGCCTGCCTGCATTTTGATGGCTTTGACTTTGGGAAAGATTTTTTCTTTTTTTTTTTTTTATTATTTTAAGTATTCATGCCATGTCCCTCACATCTTGCCCCCTAAGGTTTGTCTTCCTCCTTGACTTTTTCCCCTGCTTTTGCAACATCTGTGAGCTTAGTGTTGGCATCTTTTGGTCCTTTGCAATGCACCTGATAAAACCCCAGGCCACTTTCTAAGAGTCAATAAATTTCCCAAATTTTCTTTTTTTCTCCTCCAATTGCAATTCCTTTGATGGTGTCTCCATTCCAGCGTGTTTGTAGGTCGTTCTTTTCTGTTTTGGCCTTCAGTGGGGATCAGTTTTGGCAAGCTTTGCTGCATGTGCCTGCACTTGCTGGCGTATGGCGTGCCTGCATTTTGATGGCTTTGACTTTGGGAAAGATTTTTTCTTTTTTTTTTTTTTATTATTTTAAGTATTCATGCCATGTCCCTCACATCTTGCCCCCTAAGTTGTGTCTTCCTCCTTGACTTTTTCCCCTGCTTTTGCAACATCTGTGAGCTTAGTTTTGGCATCTTTTGGTCCTTTGCACTGCACCTGATAAAACCCAGGCCATTTTCTTAGAGTCACTAAATTTCCAAAATTTTCTTTTTTTCTCCTCCAATTGCAATTCCTTTGATGTTGACTCCTTTCCAGTGTGTTTGTAGGTCCTTCTTTTCTGTTTTGGCCTTCAGTGGGGATCAATTTTGGCAAGCTTTGCTGCATGCGCCTGCCCTTGGTGGCGTATGGCCTGCCTGCATTTTGATGGCTTTTACTTTGGGAAAGATTTTTTCTTTTTTTTTTTTTTATTATTTTAAGTATTCATGCCATGTCCCTCATATCTTGCCCCCTAAGTTGTGTCTTCCTCCTTGACTTTTTTCCCTGCTTTTAAAACATCTGTGAGCTTAGTTTTGGCACCTTTTGGTCCTTTGCAATGCAGCTGATTTCCTCACAGCCTATTTTTTGAAGAGACTAAAATTCCCGATTTTCTGCTTTTTTCAATTGCATTTCATTTGAACCTATCTCCTGTCCAGAGTATTTGTAAGCCTTTCTTTTGGGATCCGCAAGATTCCTTTTCCCTTCCCCAAAGGAAATTTCATTTCCTTTCGGGAAGGGAAAAGGAATCTTGCGATTTCAATGGGGACCAATAGAGGAATCTTTGGTGCAAGTCCCTGCACTTGATGGCAGGCCATGCCTTTTGATGGGTTTGAGTTTGGGAAAGATTTTTTCTATTTCTTTTTTTTGTTTGATTTAAGTATTCATGCCATGTCCCTCCTATCTTGCCCCCTAAGTTGTGTCTTCCTCCTTGACTTTTTCCCCTGCTTTTGCAACATCTGTGAGCATAGTGTTGGCATCTTTTGGTCCTTTGCAATGCACCTGATAAAACCCCAGGCCACTTTCTAAGAGTCACTAAATTTCCAAAATTTTCTTTTTTTCTCCTCCAATTGCAATTCCTTTGATGTTGACTCCTTTCCAGCGAGTTTGTAGGTCCTTCTTTTCTGTTTTGGCCTTCAGTGGGGATCAATTTTGGAAAGCTTTGCTGCATGTGCCTGCCCTTGGTGGCGTATGGCCTGCCTGCATTTTGATGGCTTTTACTTTGGGAAAGATTTTTTCTTTTTTTTTTTTTATTATTTTAAGTATTCATGCCATGTCCCTCATATCTTGCCCCCTAAGTTGTGTCTTCCTCCTTGACTTTTTCCCCTGCTTTTGCAACATCTGTGAGCTTAGATTTGGCATCTTTTGGTCCTTTGCACTGCACCTGATATAAACCCAGGCCATTTTCTTAGAGTCACTAAATTTCCCAAATTTTCTTTTTTTCTCCTCCAATTGCAATTCCTTTGATGTTGACTCCTTTCCAGCGTGTTTGTAGGTCCTTCTTTTCTGTTTTGGCCTTCAGTGGGGATCAAATTTGGCAAGCTTTGCTGCATGTGCCTGCCCTTGCTGGCGTATGGCCTCCCTGCATTTTGAAGGCTTTGACTTAGGGAAAGTGTTTTTCTTTTTTTTTAATATTATTTTAAATATTCATGCCATGTCCCTCATATCTTGCCCCCTAAGTTGTGCCTTCCTCCTTGACTTTTTCCCCTGCTTTTGCACCGTCTGTGAGCTTAGTTTTGGCACCCTTTGGTCCTTTGCAATGCAGCTGATTTCCTCACAGCCTGTTTTTTGAAGAGACTAAAATTGCCAATTTTCTGCTTTTTTCAATTGCATTTCATTTGAACCTATCTCCTTTCCAGAGTGTTTGTAAGCCTTTCTTTTGGGATCCGCAAGATTCCTTTTCCCTTCCCGAAAGGAAATGAAATTTCCTTTCAGGAAGGGAAAAGGAATCTTGCGATTTCAATGGGGACCAATAGAGGAATCTTTGGTGCATGTCCCTGCACTTGATGGCAGGCCATGCCTTTTGATGGCTTTGACTTTGGGAAAGATTTTTTTCTTTTTTTGGTTGTTTTCTGAAGTGTTCATGCCATGTCCCTCATATCTTGCCCCCTAAGTTGTGTCTTCCTCCTTGACTTTTTCCCCTGCTTTTGCAACATCTGTGAGCTTAGTTTTGGCATCTTTTGGTCCTTTGCAGTGCACCTGCTAAAACCCCAGGCCACTTTCTAAGAGTCATTAAATTTCCCAAATTTTCTTTTTTTCTCCTCCAATTGCAATTCCTTTGATGGTGTCTCCATTCCAGCGTGTTTGTAAGTCCTTCTTTACAGTTTTGGCCTTCAGTGGGGATCAATGTTGGCAAGCTTTGCTGCATGTGCCTGCCCTTGGTGGCGTATGGCCTGTCTGCATTTTGATGGCTTTGACTTTGGGAAAGATTTTTTCTTTTTTTTTTTTTTTATTATTTAAAGTATTCATGCCATGTCCCTCATATCTTGCTCCCTAAGTTGTGTCTTCTTCCTTGACTTTTTCCCCTGCTTTTGCAACATCTCTGAGCTTAGTTTTGGCACCTTTTGGTCCTTTGCACTGCACCTGATATAAACCCAGGCCATTTTCTTAGAGTCACTATATTTCCCAAATTTTCTTTTTTTCTCCTCCAATTGCAATTCCTTTGATGTTGACTCCTTTCCAGCGTCTTTGTAGGCCCTTCTTTTCTGTTTTTCCCTTCAGTGGGGATCAATTTTGGCAAGCTTTGCTGCATGTGCCTGCCCTTGGTGGCGTATGGCCTGCCTGCATTTTGATGGCTTTGACTTTGGGAAGGATTTTTTCTTTTTTTTTTTTTAATATTTTAAGTATTCATGCCATGTCCCTCACATCTTGCCCCCTAAGTTGTGTCTTCCTCCTTGACTTTTTCCCCTGATTTTGCAACATCTGTGAGCTTAGTTTTGGCATCTTTTGGTCCTTTGCACTGCACCTGATAAAACCCCAGGCCATTTTCTTAGAGTCACTAAATTTCCAAAATTTTCTTTTTTTCTCCTCCAATTGCAATTCCTTTGATGTTGACACCTTTCCAGTGTGTTTGTAGGTCCTTCTTTTCTGTTTTGGCCTTCAGTGGGGATCAATTTTGGCAAGCTTTGCTGCATGCGCCTGCCCTTGCTGGCGTATGGCCTGCCTGCATTTTGATGGCTTTTACTTTGGGAAAGATTTTTTCTTTTTTTTTTTTTTTATTATTTTAAGTATTCATGCCATGTCCCTCATATCTTGCCCCCTAAGTTGTGTCTTCCTCCTTGACTTTTTCCCCTGCTTTTGCAACATCTGTGACCTTAGTTTTGGCATCTTTTGGTCCTTTGCACTGCACCTGATATAAACCCAGGCCATTTTATTAGAGTCACTAAATTTCCCAAATTTTCTTTTTTTCTCCTCCAATTGCAATTCCTTTGATGTTGACTCCTTTCCAGCGTGTTTGTAGGTCCTTCTTTTCTGTTTTGGCCTTCAGTGGGGATCAATTTTGGCAAGCTTTGCTGCATGTGCCTGCCCTTGCTGGCGTATGGCCTCCCTGCATTTTGATGGCTTTGACTTAGGGAAAGTGTTTTTCTTTTTTTTTAATATTATTTTAAATATTCATGCCATGTCCCTCATATCTTGCCCCCTGAGTTGTGCCTTCCTACTTGACTTTTTCCCCTGCTTTTGCAACATCTGTGAGCTTGGTTTTGGCATCTTTTGGTCCTTTGCACTGCACCTGCTAAAACCCCAGGCCACTTTCTAGGAGTCATTAAATTTCCCAAATTTTCTTTTTTTCTCCTCCAATTGCAATTCCTTTGATGGTGTCTCCATTCCAGCGTGTTTGTAAGTCCTTCTTTACAGTTTTGGCCTTCAGTGGGGATCAATGTTGGCAAGCTTTGCTGCATGTGCCTGCTCTTGCTGGCGTATGGCCTGCCTGCATTTTGATGGCTTTGACTTTGGGAAAGATTTTTTTCTTTTTTTGGTTGTTTTCTGAAGTGTTCATGCCATGTCCCTCATATCTTGCCCCCTAAGTTGTGTCTTCCTCCTTGACTTTTTCCCCTGCTTTTGCAACATCTGTGAGCTTAGTTTTGGCACCTTTTGGTCCTTTGCAATGCAGCTGATTTCCTCACAGCCTATTTTTTGAAGAGACTAAAATTCCCGATTTTCTGCTTTTTTCAATTGCATTTCATTTGGACCTATCTCTTTCCAGAGTGTTTGTAAGCCTTTCTTTTGGGATCCGCAAGATTCCTTTTCCCTTCCCGAAAGGAAATGAAATTTCCTTTCGGGAAGGGAAAAGGAATCTTGCGATTTCAATGGGGACCAATAGAGGAATCTTTGGTGCATGTCCCTGCACTTGATGGCAGGCCATGCCTTTTGATGGCTTTGACTTTGGGAAAGATTTTTTTCTTTTTTTGGTTGTTTTCTGAAGTGTTCATGCCATGTCCCTCATATCTTGCCCCCTAAGTTGTGTCTTCCTCCTTGACTTTTTCCCCTGCTTTTGCAACATCTCTGAGCTTAGTTTTGGCATCTTTTGGTCCTTTGCACTGCACCTGCTAAAACCCCAGGCCATTTTCTTAGAGTCACTAAATTTCCCAAATTTTCTTTTTTCTTTTTTTCTCCTCCAATTGCAATTCCTTTGATGTTGACTCCTTTCCAGCGTGTTTGTAGGTCCTTCTTTTCTGTTTTGGCCTTCAGTAGGGATCAATTTTGGCAAGCTTTGCTGCATGTGCCTGCCCTTGGTGGCGTATGGCCTGCCTGCATTTTGATGGCTTTTACTTTGGGAAAGATTTTTTCTTTTTTTTTTTTTATTATTTTAAGTATTCATGCCATGTCCCTCATATCTTGCCCCCTAAGTTGTGTCTTCCTCCTTGACTTTTTCCCCTGCTTTTGCAACATCTGTGAGCTTAGTTTTGGCATCTTTTGGTCCTTTGCACTGCACCTGATATAAACCCAGGCCATTTTCTTAGAGTCACTAAATTTCGAAAAATTTACTTTTTTTCTCCTCCAATTGCAATTCCTTTGATGTTGACACCTTTCCAGCCTGTTTGTAGGTCCTTTTTTTATGTTTTGGCCTTCAGTGGGGATCAATTTTGGCAAGCTTTGCTGCATGTGCCTGCCTTTGGTGGCATATGGCGTGCCTGCATTTTGATGGCTTTGACTTTGGGATGGATTTTTTCTTTTTTTTTTTTTTTTTTCCTTTAAGCATTCATGCCATGTCCCTCATATCTTGCTCCCTAAGTTGTGTCTTCCTCCTTGACTTTTTCCCCTGCTTTTGCAACATCTGTGAGCTTAGTTTTGGAACCTTTTGGTCCTTTGCACTGCACCTGATATAAACCCAGGCCATTTTCTTAGAGTCACTAAATTTCCCAAATTTTCTTTTTTTCTCCTCCAATTGCAATTCCTTTGATGTTGACTCCTTTCCAGCGTCTTTGTAGGTCCTTCTTTTCTGTTTTGGCCTTCAGTGTGGATCAATTTTGGCAAGCTTTGCTGCATAATCCTGCCTTTGGTGGCGTATGGCCTGCCTGCATTTTGATGGCTTTGACTTTGGGATGGATTTTTTCTTTTTTTTTTTTTTAATATTTTAAGTATTCATGCCATGTCCCTCACATCTTGCCCCCTAAGTTGTGTCTTCCTCCTTGACTTTTTCCCCTGCTTTTGCAACATCTGTGAGCTTAGTTTTGGCATCTTTTGGTCCTTTGCACTGCACCTGATATAAACCCCAGGCCACTTTCTAAGAGTCATTAAATTTCCCAAATTTTCTTTTTTTCTCCTCCAATTGCAACTCCTTTGATGTTGACTCCTTTCCAGCGTGTTTGTAGGTCCTTCTTTTCTGTTTTGGCCTTCAGTGGGGATCAATTTTGGCAAGCTTTGCTGCATGTGCCTGCCCTTGGTGGCGTATGGCCTGCCTGCATTTTGATGGCTTTGACTTTGGGAAAGATTTTTTCTTTTTTTTTTTTTAATATTTTAAGTGTTCATGCCATGTCCCTCACATCTTGCCCCCTAAGTTGTGTCTTCCTCCTTGACTTTTTCCCCTGTTTTTGCAACATCTGTGAGCTTAGTTTTGGCACCTTTTGGTCCTTTGCAATGCAGCTGATTTCCTCACAGCCTATTTTTTGAAGAGAATAAAATTCCCGATGTACTGCTTTTTTCAATTGCATTTCTTTTGGACATGTCTCTTTCCAGAGTGTTTGTAAGCCTTTATTTTGGGATCTGCAAGATTCCTTTTCCCTTCCCGAAAGGAAATGAAATTTCCTTTCGGGAAGGGAAAAGGAATCTCGTGATTTCAATGGGGACCAATAGAGGAATCTTTGGTGCATGTCCCTGCACTTGATGGCAGGCCATGCCTATTGATGGCTTTGACTTTGGGAAAGATTTTTTTCTTTTTTTGGTTGTTTTCTGAAGTGTTCATGCCATGTCCCTCATATCTTGCCCCCTAAGTTGTGTCTTCCTCCTTGACTTTTTCCCCTGCTTTTGCAACATCTCTGAGCTTAGTTTTGGCATCTTTTGGTCCTTTGCACTGCACCTGCTAAAACCCCAGGCCATTTTCTTAGAGTCACTAAATTTCCCAAATTTTCTTTTTTTCTCCTCCAATTGCAATTCCTTTGATGTTGACCTCCTTTCCAGCGTGTTTGTAGGTCCTTCTTTTCTGTTTTGGCCTTCAGTAGGGATCAATTTTGGCAAGCTTTGCTGCATGTGCCTGCCCTTGGTGGCTTATGGCCTGCCTGCATTTTGATGGCTTTTACTTTGGGAAAGATTTTTTCTTTTTTTTTTTTTTATTATTTTAAGTATTCATGCCATGTCCCTCATATCTTGCCCCCTAAGTTGTGTCTTCCTCCTTGACTTTTTCCCCTGCTTTTGCAACATCTGTGAGCTTAGTTTTGGCATCTTTTGGTCCTTTGCACTGCACCTGATATAAACCCAGGCCATTTTCTTAGAGTCACTAAATTTCGAAAAATTTACTTTTTTTCTCCTCCAATTGCAATTCCTTTGATGTTGACACCTTTCCAGCCTGTTTGTAGGTCCTTTTTTTATGTTTTGGCCTTCAGTGGGGATCAATTTTGGCAAGCTTTGCTGCATGTGCCTGCCTTTGGTGGCATATGGCGTGCCTGCATTTTGATGGCTTTGACTTTGGGATGGATTTTTTCTTTTTTTTTTTTTTTTTTCTTTTAAGCATTCATGCCATGTCCCTCATATCTTGCTCCCTAAGTTGTGTCTTCCTCCTTGACTTTTTCCCCTGCTTTTGCAACATCTGTGAGCTTAGTTTTGGAAACTTTTGGTCCTTTGCACTGCACCTGATATAAACCCAGGCCATTTTCTTAGAGTCACTAAATTTCCCACATTTTCTTTTTTTCTCCTCCAATTGCAATTCCTTTGATGTTGACTCCTTTACAGCGTCTTTGTAGGTCCTTCTTTTCTGTTTTGGCCTTCAGTGTGGATCAATTTTGGCAAGCTTTGCTGCATAATCCTGCCTTTGGTGGCGTATGGCCTGCCTGCATTTTGATGGCTTTGACTTTGGGAAGGATTTTTTCTTTTTTTTTTTTTAATATTTTAAGTATTCATGCCATGTCCCTCACATCTTGCCCCCTAAGTTGTGTCTTCCTCCTTGACTTTTTCCCCTGCTTTTGCAACATCTGTGAGCTTAGTGTTGGCATCTTTTGGTCCTTTGCACTGCACCTGATATAAACCCCAGGCCAC
This sequence comes from Artemisiospiza belli, assembly GCA_021963965.1. Taxonomy (NCBI): domain Eukaryota; kingdom Metazoa; phylum Chordata; class Aves; order Passeriformes; family Passerellidae; genus Artemisiospiza; species Artemisiospiza belli. The sequence goes on along the minus strand of JAKDEW010000364.1, from coordinate 53,070 downwards.
TTTCTAAGAGTCATTAAATTTCCCAAATTTTCTTTTTTTCTCCTCCAATTGCAATTCCTTTGATGGTGTCTCCATTCCAGCGTGTTTGTAGGTCGTTCTTTTCTGTTTTGGCCTTCAGTGGGGATCAGTTTTGGCAAGCTTTGCTGCATGTGCCTGCACTTGCTGGCGTATGGCGTGCCTGCATTTTGATGGCTTTGACTTTGGGAAAGATTTTTTCTTTTTTTTTTTTTTATTATTTTAAGTATTCATGCCATGTCCCTCACATCTTGCCCCCTAAGTTGTGTCTTCCTCCTTGACTTTTTCCCCTGATTTTGCAACATCTGTGAGCTTAGTTTTGGCATCTTTTGGTCCTTTGCACTGCACCTGATAAAACCCCAGGCCATTTTCTTAGAGTCACTAAATTTCCAAAATTTTCTTTTTTTCTCCTCCAATTGCAATTCCTTTGATGTTGACACCTTTCCAGTGTGTTTGTAGGTCCTTCTTTTCTGTTTTGGCCTTCAGTGGGGATCAATTTTGGCAAGCTTTGCTGCATGCGCCTGCCCTTGCTGGCGTATGGCCTGCCTGCATTTTGATGGCTTTTACTTTGGGAAAGATTTTTTCTTTTTTTTTTTTTTTATTATTTTAAGTATTCATGCCATGTCCCTCATATCTTGCCCCCTAAGTTGTGTCTTCCTCCTTGACTTTTTCCCCTGCTTTTGCAACATCTGTGACCTTAGTTTTGGCATCTTTTGGTCCTTTGCACTGCACCTGATATAAACCCAGGCCATTTTATTAGAGTCACTAAATTTCCCAAATTTTCTTTTTTTCTCCTCCAATTGCAATTCCTTTGATGTTGACTCCTTTCCAGCGTGTTTGTAGGTCCTTCTTTTCTGTTTTGGCCTTCAGTGGGGATCAATTTTGGCAAGCTTTGCTGCATGTGCCTGCCCTTGCTGGCGTATGGCCTCCCTGCATTTTGATGGCTTTGACTTAGGGAAAGTGTTTTTCTTTTTTTTTAATATTATTTTAAATATTCATGCCATGTCCCTCATATCTTGCCCCCTAAGTTGTGCCTTCCTCCTTGACTTTTTCCCCTGCTTTTGCAACATCTGTGAGCTTAGTTTTGGCATCTTTTGGTCCTTTGCACTGCACCTGCTAAAACCCCAGGCCACTTTCTAGGAGTCATTAAATTTCCCAAATTTTCTTTTTTTCTCCTCCAATTGCAATTCCTTTGATGGTGTCTCCATTCCAGCGTGTTTGTAAGTCCTTCTTTACAGTTTTGGCCTTCAGTGGGGATCAATGTTGGCAAGCTTTGCTGCATGTGCCTGCTCTTGCTGGCGTATGGCCTGCATGCATTTTGATGGCTTTGACTTTGGGAAAGATTTTTTTCTTTTTTTGGTTGTTTTCTGAAGTGTTCATGCCATGTCCCTCATATCTTGCCCCCTAAGTTGTGTCTTCCTCCTTGACTTTTTCCCCTGCTTTTGCAACATCTGTGAGCTTAGTTTTGGCACCTTTTGGTCCTTTGCAATGCAGCTGATTTCCTCACAGCCTATTTTTTGAAGAGACTAAAATTCCCGATTTTCTGCTTTTTTCAATTGCATTTCATTTGGACCTATCTCTTTCCAGAGTGTTTGTAAGCCTTTCTTTTGGGATCCGCAAGATTCCTTTTCCCTTCCCGAAAGGAAATGAAATTTCCTTTCGGGAAGGGAAAAGGAATCTTGCGATTTCAATGGGGACCAATAGAGGAATCTTTGGTGCATGTCCCTGCACTTGATGGCAGGCCATGCCTTTTGATGGCTTTGACTTTGGGAAAGATTTTTTTCTTTTTTTGGTTGTTTTCTGAAGTGTTCATGCCATGTCCCTCATATCTTGCCCCCTAAGTTGTGTCTTCCTCCTTGACTTTTTCCCCTGCTTTTGCAACATCTCTGAGCTTAGTTTTGGCATCTTTTGGTCCTTTGCACTGCACCTGCTAAAACCCCAGGCCATTTTCTTAGAGTCACTAAATTTCCCAAATTTTCTTTTTTCTTTTTTTCTCCTCCAATTGCAATTCCTTTGATGTTGACTCCTTTCCAGCGTGTTTGTAGGTCCTTCTTTTCTGTTTTGGCCTTCAGTAGGGATCAATTTTGGCAAGCTTTGCTGCATGTGCCTGCCCTTGGTGGCGTATGGCCTGCCTGCATTTTGATGGCTTTTACTTTGGGAATGATTTTTTCTTTTTTTTTTTTTTATTATTTTAAGTATTCATGCCATGTCCCTCATATCTTGCCCCCTAAGTTGTGTCTTCCTCCTTGACTTTTTCCCCTGCTTTTGCAACATCTGTGAGCTTAGTTTTGGCATCTTTTGGTCCTTTGCACTGCACCTGATATAAACCCAGGCCATTTTCTTAGAGTCACTAAATTTCGAAAAATTTACTTTTTTTCTCCTCCAATTGCAATTCCTTTGATGTTGACACCTTTCCAGCCTGTTTGTAGGTCCTTTTTTTATGTTTTGGCCTTCAGTGGGGATCAATTTTGGCAAGCTTTGCTGCATGTGCCTGCCTTTGGTGGCATATGGCGTGCCTGCATTTTGATGGCTTTGACTTTGGGATGGATTTTTTCTTTTTTTTTTTTTTTTTTTCTTTTAAGCATTCATGCCATGTCCCTCATATCTTGCTCCCTAAGTTGTGTCTTCCTCCTTGACTTTTTCCCCTGCTTTTGCAACATCTGTGAGCTTAGTTTTGGAACCTTTTGGTCCTTTGCACTGCACCTGATATAAACCCAGGCCATTTTCTTAGAGTCACTAAATTTCCCAAATTTTCTTTTTTTCTCCTCCAATTGCAATTCCTTTGATGTTGACTCCTTTCCAGCGTCTTTGTAGGTCCTTCTTTTCTGTTTTGGCCTTCAGTGTGGATCAATTTTGGCAAGCTTTGCTGCATAATCCTGCCTTTGGTGGCGTATGGCCTGCCTGCATTTTGATGGCTTTGACTTTGGGAAGGATTTTTTCTTTTTTTTTTTTTTAATATTTTAAGTATTCATGCCATGTCCCTCACATCTTGCCCCCTAAGTTGTGTCTTCCTCCTTGACTTTTTCCCCTGCTTTTGCAACATCTGTGAGCTTAGTTTTGGCATCTTTTGGTCCTTTGCACTGCACCTGATATAAACCCCAGGCCACTTTCTAAGAGTCATTAAATTTCCCAAATTTTCTTTTTTTCTCCTCCAATTGCAACTCCTTTGATGTTGACTCCTTTCCAGCGTGTTTGTAGGTCCTTCTTTTCTGTTTTGGCCTTCAGTGGGGATCAATTTTGGCAAGCTTTGCTGCATGTGCCTGCCCTTGCTGGCGTATGGCCTGCCTGCATTTTGATGGCTTTGACTTTGGGAAAGATTTTTTCTTTTTTTTTTTTTAATATTTTAAGTGTTCATGCCATGTCCCTCACATCTTGCCCCCTAAGTTGTGTCTTCCTCCTTGACTTTTTCCCCTGTTTTTGCAACATCTGTGAGCTTAGTTTTGGCACCTTTTGGTCCTTTGCAATGCAGCTGATTTCCTCACAGCCTATTTTTTGAAGAGAATAAAATTCCCGATGTACTGCTTTTTTCAATTGCATTTCTTTTGGACATGTCTCTTTCCAGAGTGTTTGTAAGCCTTTATTTTGGGATCTGCAAGATTCCTTTTCCCTTCCCGAAAGGAAATGAAATTTCCTTTCGGGAAGGGAAAAGGAATCTCGTGATTTCAATGGGGACCAATAGAGGAATCTTTGGTGCATGTCCCTGCACTTGATGGCAGGCCATGCCTATTGATGGCTTTGACTTTGGGAAAGATTTTTTTCTTTTTTTGGTTGTTTTCTGAAGTGTTCATGCCATGTCCCTCATATCTTGCCCCCTAAGTTGTGTCTTCCTCCTTGACTTTTTCCCCTTCTTTTGCAACATCTCTGAGCTTAGTTTTGGCATCTTTTGGTCCTTTGCACTGCACCTGCTAAAACCCCAGGCCATTTTCTTAGAGTCACTAAATTTCCCAAATTTTCTTTTTTCTTTTTTTCTCCTCCAATTGCAATTCCTTTGATGTTGACTCCTTTCCAGCGTGTTTGTAGGTCCTTCTTTTCTGTTTTGGCCTTCAGTAGGGATCAATTTTGGCAAGCTTTGCTGCATGTGCCTGCCCTTGGTGGCGTATGGCCTGCCTGCATTTTGATGGCTTTTACTTTGGGAAAGATTTTTTCTTTTTTTTTTTTTTATTATTTTAAGTATTCATGCCATGTCCCTCATATCTTGCCCCCTAAGTTGTGTCTTCCTCCTTGACTTTTTCCCCTGCTTTTGCAACATCTGTGAGCTTAGTTTTGGCATCTTTTGGTCCTTTGCACTGCACCTGATATAAACCCAGGCCATTTTCTTAGAGTCACTAAATTTCGAAAAATTTACTTTTTTTCTCCTCCAATTGCAATTCCTTTGATGTTGACACCTTTCCAGCCTGTTTGTAGGTCCTTTTTTTATGTTTTGGCCTTCAGTGGGGATCAATTTTGGCAAGCTTTGCTGCATGTGCCTGCCTTTGGTGGCATATGGCGTGCCTGCATTTTGATGGCTTTGACTTTGGGATGGATTTTTTCTTTTTTTTTTTTTTTTTTCTTTTAAGCATTCATGCCATGTCCCTCATATCTTGCTCCCTAAGTTGTGTCTTCCTCCTTGACTTTTTCCCCTGCTTTTGCAACATCTGTGAGCTTAGTTTTGGAACCTTTTGGTCCTTTGCACTGCACCTGATATAAACCCAGGCCATTTTCTTAGAGTCACTAAATTTCCCACATTTTCTTTTTTTCTCCTCCAATTGCAATTCCTTTGATGTTGACTCCTTTACAGCGTCTTTGTAGGTCCTTCTTTTCTGTTTTGGCCTTCAGTGTGGATCAATTTTGGCAAGCTTTGCTGCATGTGCCTGCACTTGCTGGCGTATGGCCTGCCTGCATTTTGATGGCTTTGACTTTGGGAAGGATTTTTTCTTTTTTTTTTTTTTAATATTTTAAGTATTCATGCCATGTCCCTCACATCTTGCCCCCTAAGTTGTGTCTTCCTCCTTGACTTTTTCCCCTGCTTTTGCAACATCTGTGAGCTTAGTGTTGGCATCTTTTGGTCCTTTGCACTGCACCTGATATAAACCCCAGGCCACTTTCTAAGAGTCATTAAATTTCCCAAATTTTCTTTTTTTCTCCTCCAATTGCAATTCCTTTGATGGTGTCTCCATTCCAGCGTGTTTGTAGGTCGTTCTTTTCTGTTTTGGCCTTCAGTGGGGATCAGTTTTGGCAAGCTTTGCTGCATGTGCCTGCACTTGCTGGCGTATGGCGTGCCTGCATTTTGATGGCTTTGACTTTGGGAAAGATTTTTTCATTTTTTTTTTTTTATTATTTTAAGTATTCATGCCATGTCCCTCACATCTTGCCCCCTAAGTTGTGTCTTCCTCCTTGACTTTTTCCCCTGATTTTGCAACATCTGTGAGCTTAGTTTTGGCATCTTTTGGTCCTTTGCACTGCACCTGATAAAACCCCAGGCCATTTTCTTAGAGTCACTAAATTTCCAAAATTTTCTTTTTTTCTCCTCCAATTGCAATTCCTTTGATGTTGACACCTTTCCAGTGTGTTTGTAGGTCCTTCTTTTCTGTTTTGGCCTTCAGTGGGGATCAATTTTGGCAAGCTTTGCTGCATGCGCCTGCCCTTGCTGGCGTATGGCCTGCCTGCATTTTGATGGCTTTTACTTTGGGAAAGATTTTTTCTTTTTTTTTTTTTTTATTATTTTAAGTATTCATGCCATGTCCCTCATATCTTGCCCCCTAAGTTGTGTCTTCCTCCTTGACTTTTTCCCCTGCTTTTGCAACATCTGTGACCTTAGTTTTGGCATCTTTTGGTCCTTTGCACTGCACCTGATATAAACCCAGGCCATTTTATTAGAGTCACTAAATTTCCCAAATTTTATTTTTTTCTCCTCCAATTGCAATTCCTTTGATGTTGACTCCTTTCCAGCGTGTTTGTAGGTCCTTCTTTTCTGTTTTGGCCTTCAGTGGGGATCAATTTTGGCAAGCTTTGCTGCATGTGCCTGCCCTTGCTGGCGTATGGCCTCCCTGCATTTTGATGGCTTTGACTTAGGGAAAGTGTTTTTCTTTTTTTTTAATATTATTTTAAATATTCATGCCATGTCCCTCATATCTTGCCCCCTAAGTTGTGCCTTCCTCCTTGACTTTTTCCCCTGCTTTTGCAACATCTGTGAGCTTAGTTTTGGCATCTTTTGTTCCTTTGCACTGCACCTGCTAAAACCCCAGGCCACTTTCTAGGAGTCATTAAATTTCCCAAATTTTCTTTTTTTCTCCTCCAATTGCAATTCCTTTGATGGTGTCTCCATTCCAGCGTGTTTGTAATCCTTCTTTACAGTTTTGGCCTTCAGTGGGGATCAATGTTGGCAAGCTTTGCTGCATGTGCCTGCTCTTGCTGGCGTATGGCCTGCCTGCATTTTGATGGCTTTGACTTTGGGAAAGATTTTTTTCTTTTTTTGGTTGTTTTCTGAAGTGTTCATGCCATGTCCCTCATATCTTGCCCCCTAAGTTGTGTCTTCCTCCTTGACTTTTTCCCCTGCTTTTGCAACATCTGTGAGCTTAGTTTTGGCACCTTTTGGTCCTTTGCAATGCAGCTGATTTCCTCACAGCCTATTTTTTGAAGAGACTAAAATTCCCGATTTTCTGCTTTTTTCAATTGCATTTCATTTGGACCTATCTCTTTCCAGAGTGTTTGTAAGCCTTTCTTTTGGGATCCGCAAGATTCCTTTTCCCTTCCCGAAAGGAAATGAAATTTCCTTTCGGGAAGGGAAAAGGAATCTTGCGATTTCAATGGGGACCAATAGAGGAATCTTTGGTGCATGTCCCTGCACTTGATGGCAGGCCATGCCTTTTGATGGCTTTGACTTTGGGAAAGATTTTTTTCTTTTTTTGGTTGTTTTCTGAAGTGTTCATGCCATGTCCCTCATATCTTGCCCCCTAAGTTGTGTCTTCCTCCTTGACTTTTTCCCCTGCTTTTGCAACATCTCTGAGCTTAGTTTTGGCATCTTTTGGTCCTTTGCACTGCACCTGCTAAAACCCCAGGCCATTTTCTTAGAGTCACTAAATTTCCCAAATTTTCTTTTTTCTTTTTTTCTCCTCCAATTGCAATTCCTTTGATGTTGACTCCTTTCCAGCCTGTTTGTAGGTCCTTCTTTTCTGTTTTGGCCTTCAGTAGGGATCAATTTTGGCAAGCTTTGCTGCATGTGCCTGCCCTTGGTGGCGTATGGCCTGCCTGCATTTTGATGGCTTTTACTTTGGGAAAGATTTTTTCTTTTTTTTTTTTTTATTATTTTAAGTATTCATGCCATGTCCCTCATATCTTGCCCCCTAAGTTGTGTCTTCCTCCTTGACTTTTTCCCCTGCTTTTGCAACATCTGTGAGCTTAGTTTTGGCATCTTTTGGTCCTTTGCACTGCACCTGATATAAACCCAGGCCATTTTCTTAGAGTCACTAAATTTCGAAAAATTTACTTTTTTTCTCCTCCAATTGCAATTCCTTTGATGTTGACACCTTTCCAGCCTGTTTGTAGGTCCTTCTTTTCTGTTTTGGCCTTCAGTGGGGATCAATTTTGGCAAGCTTTGCTGCATGTGCCTGCCTTTGGTGGCATATGGCGTGCCTGCATTTTGATGGCTTTGACTTTGGGATGGATTTTTTCTTTTTTTTTTTTTTTTTTCTTTTAAGCATTCATGCCATGTCCCTCATATCTTGCTCCCTAAGTTGTGTCTTCCTCCTTGACTTTTTCCCCTGCTTTTGCAACATCTGTGAGCTTAGTTTTGGAACCTTTTGGTCCTTTGCACTGCACCTGATATAAACCCAGGCCATTTTCTTAGAGTCACTAAATTTCCCAAATTTTCTTTTTTTCTCCTCCAATTGCAATTCCTTTGATGTTGACTCCTTTACAGCGTCTGTAGGTCCTTCTTTTCTGTTTTGGCCTTCAGTGTGGATCAATTTTGGCAAGCTTTGCTGCATAATCCTGCCTTTGGTGGCGTATGGCCTGCCTGCATTTTGATGGCTTTGACTTTGGGAAGGATTTTTTCTTTTTTTTTTTTTTTAATATTTTAAGTATTCATGCCATGTCCCTCACATCTTGCCCCCTAAGTTGTGTCTTCCTCCTTGACTTTTTCCCCTGCTTTTGCAACATCTGTGAGCTTAGTGTTGGCATCTTTTGGTCCTTTGCACTGCACCTGCTAAAACCCCAGGCCATTTTCTTAGAGTCACTAAATTTCCCAAATTTTTCTTTTTTCTTTTTTTCTCCTCCAATTGCAATTCCTTTGATGTTGACTCCTTTCCAGCCTGTTTGTAGGTCCTTCTTTTCTGTTTTGGCCTTCAGTAGGGATCAATTTTGGCAAGCTTTGCTGCATGTGCCTGCCCTTGGTGGCGTATGGCCTGCCTGCATTTTGATGGCTTTTACTTTGGGAAAGATTTTTTCTTTTTTTTTTTTTTATTATTTTAAGTATTCATGCCATGTCCCTCATATCTTGCCCCCCCTAAGTTGTGTCTTCCTCCTTGACTTTTTCCCCTGCTTTTGCAACATCTGTGAGCTTAGTTTTGGCATCTTTTGGTCCTTTGCACTGCACCTGATATAAACCCAGGCCATTTTCTTAGAGTCACTAAATTTCGAAAAATTTACTTTTTTTCTCCTCCAATTGCAATTCCTTTGATGTTGACACCTTTCCAGCCTGTTTGTAGGTCCTTCTTTTCTGTTTTGGCCTTCAGTGGGGATCAATTTTGGCAAGCTTTGCTGCATGTGCCTGCCTTTGGTGGCATATGGCGTGCCTGCATTTTGATGGCTTTGACTTTGGGATGGATTTTTTCTTTTTTTTTTTTTTTTTTTCTTTTAAGCATTCATGCCATGTCCCTCATATCTTGCTCCCTAAGTTGTGTCTTCCTCCTTGACTTTTTCCCCTGCTTTTGCAACATCTGTGAGCTTAGTTTTGGAACCTTTTGGTCCTTTGCACTGCACCTGATATAAACCCAGGCCATTTTCTTAGAGTCACTAAATTTCCCAAATTTTTATTAAATTGTTTTTTTTTTTATTTTTATTTATGTTGACTCCTTTACAGCGTCTTTGTAGGTCCTTCTTTTCTGTTTTGGCCTTCAGTGTGGATCAATTTTGGCAAGCTTTGCTGCATAATCCTGCCTTTGGTGGCGTATGGCCTGCCTGCATTTTGATGGCTTTGACTTTGGGAAGGATTTTTTCTTTTTTTTTTTTTTAATATTTTAAGTATTCATGCCATGTCCCTCACATCTTGCCCCCTAAGTTGTGTCTTCCTCCTTGACTTTTTCCCCTGCTTTGGCAACATCTGTGAGCTTAGTGTTGGCATCTTTTGGTCCTTTGCACTGCACCTGATATAAACCCCAGGCCACTTTCTAAGAGTCATTAAATTTCCCAAATTTTCTTTTTTTCTCCTCCAATTGCAACTCCTTTGATGTTGACTCCTTTCCAGCGTGTTTGTAGGTCCTTCTTTTCTGTTTTGGCCTTCAGTGGGGATCAATTTTGGCAAGCTTTGCTGCATGTGCCTGCCCTTGCTGGCGTATGGCCTGCCTGCATTTTGATGGCTTTGACTTTGGGAAAGATTTTTTCTTTTTTTTTTTTTAATATTTTAAGTGTTCATGCCATGTCCCTCACATCTTGCCCCCTAAGTTGTGTCTTCCTCCTTGACTTTTTCCCCTGTTTTTGCAACATCTGTGAGCTTAGTTTTGGCACCTTTTGGTCCTTTGCAATGCAGCTGATTTCCTCACAGCCTATTTTTTGAAGAGAATAAAATTCCCGATGTACTGCTTTTTTCAATTGCATTTCTTTTGGACATGTCTCTTTCCAGAGTGTTTGTAAGCCTTTATTTTGGGATCTGCAAGATTCCTTTTCCCTTCCCGAAAGGAAATGAAATTTCCTTTCGGGAAGGGAAAAGGAATCTCGTGATTTCAATGGGGACCAATAGAGGAATCTTTGGTGCATGTCCCTGCACTTGATGGCAGGCCATGCCTATTGATGGCTTTGACTTTGGGAAAGATTTTTTTCTTTTTTTGGTTGTTTTCTGAAGTGTTCATGCCATGTCCCTCATATCTTGCCCCCTAAGTTGTGTCTTCCTCCTTGACTTTTTCCCCTGCTTTTGCAACATCTCTGAGCTTAGTTTTGGCATCTTTTGGTCCTTTGCACTGCACCTGCTAAAACCCCAGGCCATTTTCTTAGAGTCACTAAATTTCCCAAATTTTCTTTTTTCTTTTTTTCTCCTCCAATTGCAATTCCTTTGATGTTGACTCCTTTCCAGCGTGTTTGTAGGTCCTTCTTTTCTGTTTTGGCCTTCAGTAGGGATCAATTTTGGCAAGCTTTGCTGCATGTGCCTGCCCTTGGTGGCGTATGGCCTGCCTGCATTTTGATGGCTTTTACTTTGGGAAAGATTTTTTCTTTTTTTTTTTTTTATTATTTTAAGTATTCATGCCATGTCCCTCATATCTTGCCCCCTAAGTTGTGTCTTCCTCCTTGACTTTTTCCCCTGCTTTTGCAACATCTGTGAGCTTAGTTTTGGCATCTTTTGGTCCTTTGCACTGCACCTGATATAAACCCAGGCCATTTTCTTAGAGTCACTAAATTTCGAAAAATTTACTTTTTTTCTCCTCCAATTGCAATTCCTTTGATGTTGACACCTTTCCAGCCTGTTTGTAGGTCCTTTTTTTATGTTTTGGCCTTCAGTGGGGATCAATTTTGGCAAGCTTTGCTGCATGTGCCTGCCTTTGGTGGCATATGGCGTGCCTGCATTTTGATGGCTTTGACTTTGGGATGGATTTTTTCTTTTTTTTTTTTTTTTTTCTTTTAAGCATTCATGCCATGTCCCTCATATCTTGCTCCCTAAGTTGTGTCTTCCTCCTTGACTTTTTCCCCTGCTTTTGCAACATCTGTGAGCTTAGTTTTGGAACCTTTTGGTCCTTTGCACTGCACCTGATATAAACCCAGGCCATTTTCTTAGAGTCACTAAATTTCCCAAATTTTCTTTTTTTCTCCTCCAATTGCAATTCCTTTGATGTTGACTCCTTTCCAGCGTCTTTGTAGGACCTTCTTTTCTGTTTTGGCCTTCAGTGTGGATCAATTTTGGCAAGCTTTGCTGCATAATCCTGCCTTTGGTGGCGTATGGCCTGCCTGCATTTTGATGGCTTTGACTTTGGGAAGGATTTTTTCTTTTTTTTTTTTTTAATATTTTAAGTATTCATGCCATGTCCCTCACATCTTGCCCCCTAAGTTGTGTCTTCCTCCTTGACTTTTTCCCCTGCTTTTGCAACATCTGTGAGCTTAGTGTTGGCATCTTTTGGTCCTTTGCACTGCACCTGATATAAACCCCAGGCCACTTTCTAAGAGTCATTAAATTTCCCAAATTTTCTTTTTTTCTCCTCCAATTGCAACTCCTTTGATGTTGACTCCTTTCCAGCGTGTTTGTAGGTCCTTCTTTTCTGTTTTGGCCTTCAGTGGGGATCAATTTTGGCAAGCTTTGCTGCATGTGCCTGCCCTTGCTGGCGTATGGCCTGCCTGCATTTTGATGGCTTTGACTTTGGGAAAGATTTTTTTTTTTTTTTTTTTTAATATTTTAAGTGTTCATGCCATGTCCCTCACATCTTGCCCCCTAAGTTGTGTCTTCCTCCTTGACTTTTTCCCCTGTTTTTGCAACATCTGTGAGCTTAGTTTTGGCACCTTTTGGTCCTTTGCAATGCAGCTGATTTCCTCACAGCCTATTTTTTGAAGAGAATAAAATTCCCGATGTACTGCTTTTTTCAATTGCATTTCTTTTGGACATGTCTCTTTCCAGAGTGTTTGTAAGCCTTTCTTTTGGGATCTGCAAGATTCCTTTTCCCTTCCCGAAAGGAAATGAAATTTCCTTTCGGGAAGGGAAAAAGGAATCTCGTGATTTCAATGGGGACCAATAGAGGAATCTTTGGTGCATGTCCCTGCACTTGATGGCAGGCCATGCCTATTGATGGCTTTGACTTTGGGAAAGATTTTTTTCTTTTTTTGGTTGTTTTCTGAAGTGTTCATGCCATGTCCCTCATATCTTGCCCCCTAAGTTGTGTCTTCCTCCTTGACTTTTTCCCCTGCTTTTGCAACATCTGTGAGCTTAGTTTTGGCATCTTTTGGTCCTTTGCACTGCACCTGCTAAAACCCAGGCCATTTTCTTAGAGTCACTAAATTTCCCAAATTTTCTTTTTTCTTTTTTTCTCCTCCAATTGCAATTCCTTTGATGTTGACTCCTTTCCAGCGTGTTTGTAGGTCCTTCTTTTCTGTTTTGGCCTTCAGTAGGGATCAATTTTGGCAAGCTTTGCTGCATGTGCCTGCCCTTGGTGGCGTATGGCCTGCCTGCATTTTGATGGCTTTTACTTTGGGAAAGATGTTTTCTTTTTTTTTTTTTTTATTATTTTAAGTATTCATGCCATGTCCCTCATATCTTGCCCCCTAAGTTGTGTCTTCCTCCTTGACTTTTTCCCCTGCTTTTGCAACATCTGTGAGCTTAGTTTTGGCATCTTTTGGTCCTTTGCACTGCACCTGATATAAACCCAGGCCATTTTCTTAGAGTCACTAAATTTCGAAAAATTTACTTTTTTTTCTCCTCCAATTGCAATTCCTTTGATGTTGACACCTTTCCAGCCTGTTTGTAGGTCCTTTTTTTATGTTTTGGCCTTCAGTGGGGATCAATTTTGGCAAGCTTTGCTGCATGTGCCTGCCTTTGGTGGCATATGGCGTGCCTGCATTTTGATGGCTTTGACTTTGGGATGGATTTTTTTCTTTTTTTTTTTTTTTTTTCTTTTAAGCATTCATGCCATGTCCCTCATATCTTGCTCCCTAAGTTGTGTCTTCCTCCTTGACTTTTTCCCCTGCTTTTGCAACATCTGTGAGCTTAGTTTTGGAACCTTTTGGTCCTTTGCACTGCACCTGATATAAACCCAGGCCATTTTCTTAGAGTCACTAAATTTCCCAAATTTTCTTTTTTTTCTCCTCCAATTGCAATTCCTTTGATGTTGACTCCTTTACAGCGTCTTTGTAGGACCTTCTTTTCTGTTTTGGCCTTCAGTGTGGATCAATTTTGGCAGGCTTTGCTGCATAATCCTGCCTTTGGTGGCGTATGGCCTGCCTGCATTTTGATGGCTTTGACTTTGGGAAGGATTTTTTCTTTTTTTTTTTTTTAATATTTTAAGTATTCATGCCATGTCCCTCACATCTTGCCCCCTAAGTTGTGTCTTCCTCCTTGACTTTTTCCCCTGCTTTTGCAACATCTGTGAGCTTAGTGTTGGCATCTTTTGGTCCTTTGCACTGCACCTGATATAAACCCCAGGCCACTTTCTAAGAGTCATTAAATTTCCCAAATTTTCTTTTTTTTCTCCTCCAATTGCAACTCCTTTGATGTTGACTCCTTTCCAGCGTGTTTGTAGGTCCTTCTTTTCTGTTTTGGCCTTCAGTGTGGATCAATTTTGGCAAGCTTTGCTGCATAATCCTGCCTTTGGTGGCGTATGGCCTGCCTGCATTTTGATGGCTTTGACTTTGGGAAGGATTTTTTTCTTTTTTTTTTTTTTTAATATTTTAAGTATTCATGCCATGTCCCTCATATGTTGCCCCCCTAAGTTGTGTCTTCCTCCTTGACTTTTTCCCCTGCTTTTGCAACATCTGTGAGCTTAGTGTTGGCATCTTTTGGTCCTTTGCACTGCACCTGATATAAACCCCAGGCCACTTTCTAAGAGTCATTAAATTTCCCAAATTTTCTTTTTTTCTCCTCCAATTGCAACTCCTTTGATGTTGACTCCTTTCCAGCGTGTTTGTAGGTCCTTCTTTTCTGTTTTGGCCTTCAGTGGGGATCAATTTTGGCAAGCTTTGCTGCATGTGCCTGCCCTTGGTGGCGTATGGCCTGCCTGCATTTTGATGGCTTTGACTTTGGGAAAGATTTTTTCTTTTTTTTTTTTTTAATATTTTAAGTGTTCATGCCATGTCCCTCACATCTTGCCCCCTAAGTTGTGTCTTCCTCCTTGACTTTTTCCCCTGTTTTTGCAACATCTGTGAGCTTAGTTTTGGCACCTTTTGGTCCTTTGCAATGCAGCTGATTTCCTCACAGCCTATTTTTTGAAGAGAATAAAATTCCCGATGTACTGCTTTTTTCAATTGCATTTCTTTTGGACATGTCTCTTTCCAGAGTGTTTGTAAGCCTTTATTTTGGGATCTGCAAGATTCCTTTTCCCTTCCCGAAAGGAAATGAAATTTCCTTTCGGGAAGGGAAAAGGAATCTCGTGATTTCAATGGGGACCAATAGAGGAATCTTTGGTGCATGTCCCTGCACTTGATGGCAGGCCATGCCTATTGATGGCTTTGACTTTGGGAAAGATTTTTTTCTTTTTTTTGGTTGTTTTCTGAAGTGTTCATGCCATGTCCCTCATATCTTGCCCCCTAAGTTGTGTCTTCCTCCTTGACTTTTTCCCCTGCTTTTGCAACATCTCTGAGCTTAGTTTTGGCATCTTTTGGTCCTTTGCACTGCACCTGCTAAAACCCCAGGCCATTTTCTTAGAGTCACTAAATTTCCCCAAATTTTCTTTTTTCTTTTTTTCTCCTCCAATTGCAATTCCTTTGATGTTGACTCCTTTCCAGCGTGTTTGTAGGTCCTTCTTTTCTGTTTTGGCCTTCAGTAGGGATCAATTTTGGCAAGCTTTGCTGCATGTGCCTGCACTTGCTGGCGTATGGCCTGCCTGCATTTTGATGGCTTTGACTTTGGGAAAGATGTTTTCTTTTTTTTTTTTTTTATTATTTTAAGTATTCATGCCATGTCCCTCATATCTTGCCCCCTAAGTTGTGTGTGTCTCTTCCTCCTTGACTTTTTCCCCTGCTTTTGCAACATCTGTGAGCTTAGTTTTGGCATCTTTTGGTCCTTTGCACTGCACCTGATATAAACCCAGGCCATTTTCTTAGAGTCACTAAATTTCGAAAAATTTACTTTTTTTCTCCTCCAATTGCAATTCCTTTGATGTTGACACCTTTCCAGCCTGTTTGTAGGTCCTTTTTTTATGTTTTGGCCTTCAGTGGGGATCAATTTTGGCAAGCTTTGCTGCATGTGCCTGCCTTTGGTGGCATATGGCGTGCCTGCATTTTGATGGCTTTGACTTTGGGATGGATTTTTTCTTTTTTTTTTTTTTTTTTTCTTTTAAGCATTCATGCCATGTCCCTCATATCTTGCTCCCTAAGTTGTGTCTTCCTCCTTGACTTTTTCCCCTGCTTTTGCAACATCTGTGAGCTTAGTTTTGGAACCTTTTGGTCCTTTGCACTGCACCTGATATAAACCCAGGCCATTTTCTTAGAGTCACTAAATTTCCCAAATTTTCTTTTTTTCTCCTCCAATTGCAATTCCTTTGATGTTGACTCCTTTACAGCGTCTTTGTAGGTCCTTCTTTTCTGTTTTGGCCTTCAGTGTGGATCAATTTTGGCAAGCTTTGCTGCATAATCCTGCCTTTGGTGGCGTATGGCCTGCCTGCATTTTGATGGCTTTGACTTTGGGAAGGATTTTTTCTTTTTTTTTTTTTTAATATTTTAAGTATTCATGCCATGTCCCTCACATCTTGCCCCCTAAGTTGTGTCTTCCTCCTTGACTTTTTCCCCTGCTTTTGCAACATCTGTGAGCTTAGTGTTGGCATCTTTTGGTCCTTTGCACTGCACCTGATATAAACCCCAGGCCACTTTCTAAGAGTCATTAAATTTCCCACATTTTCTTTTTTTCTCCTCCAATTGCAACTCCTTTGATGTTGACTCCTTTCCAGCGTGTTTGTAGGTCCTTCTTTTCTGTTTTGGCCTTCAGTGGGGATCAATTTCGGCAAGCTTTGCTGCATGTGCCTGCCCTTGCTGGCGTATGGCCTGCCTGCATTTTGATGGCTTTGACTTTGGGAAAGATTTTTTCTTTTTTTTTTTTTAATATTTTAAGTGTTCATGCCATGTCCCTCACATCTTGCCCCCTAAGTTGTGTCTTCCTCCTTGACTTTTTCCCCTGTTTTTGCAACATCTGTGAGCTTAGTTTTGGCACCTTTTGGTCCCTTTGCAATGCAGCTGATTTCCTCACAGCCTATTTTTTGAAGGAGAATAAAATTCCCGATGTACTGCTTTTTTCAATTGCATTTCTTTTGGACATGTCTCTTTCCAGAGTGTTTGTAAGCCTTTATTTTGGGATCTGCAAGATTCCTTTTTCCCTTCCCGAAAGGAAATGAAATTTCCTTTCGGGAAGGGAAAAGGAATCTCGTGATTTCAATGGGGACCAATAGAGGAATCTTTGGTGCATGTCCCTGCACTTGATGGCAGGCCATGCCTATTGATGGCTTTGACTTTGGGAAAGATTTTTTTCTTTTTTTGGTTGTTTTCTGAAGTGTTCATGCCATGTCCCTCATATCTTGCCCCCTAAGTTGTGTCTTCCTCCTTGACTTTTTCCCCTGCTTTTGCAACATCTCTGAGCTTAGTTTTGGCATCTTTTGGTCCTTTGCACTGCACCTGCTAAAACCCCAGGCCATTTTCTTAGAGTCACTAAATTTCCCAAATTTTCTTTTTTCTTTTTTTCTCCTCCAATTGCAATTCCTTTGATGTTGACTCCTTTCCAGCGTGTTTGTAGGTCCTTCTTTTCTGTTTTGGCCTTCAGTAGGGATCAATTTTGGCAAGCTTTGCTGCATGTGCCTGCCCTTGGTGGCGTATGGCCTGCCTGCATTTTGATGGCTTTTACTTTGGGAAAGATTTTTTCTTTTTTTTTTTTTTTATTATTTTAAGTATTCATGCCATGTCCCTCATATCTTGCCCCCTAAGTTGTGTCTTCCTCCTTGACTTTTTCCACTGCTTTTGCAACATCTGTGAGCTTAGTTTTTGCATCTTTTGGTCCTTTGCACTGCACCTGATAAAACCCCAGGCCACTTTCTAAGAGTCACTCAATTTCCCAAATTTTCTTTTTTTCTCCTCCAATTGCAATTCCTTTGATGTTGACACCTTTCCAGCCTGTTTGTAGGTCCTTTTTTTATGTTTTGGCCTTCAGTGGGGATCAATTTTGGCAAGCTTTGCTGCATGTGCCTGCCCTTGGTGGCATATGGCCTGCCTGCTTTTTGATGGCTTTGACTTTGGGAAAGAGTTTTTCTGTTTTTTTTATTATTATTTTAAGTATTCATGCCATGTCCCTCATATCTTGCCCCCTAAGTTGGTTCTTCCTCCTTGACTTTTTCCCCTGATTTTGCAACATCTGTGAGCTTAGTTTTGGCACCTTTTGGTCCTTTGCAATGCACCTGATAAAACCCCAGGCCATATTCTTATTTCTCCTCCAATTGCAATTCCTTTGATGTTGACGCCTTTCCAGCGAGTTTGTAGGTCCACCTTTTCTGTTTTGGCCTTCAGTGGGGATCAATTTCGGCAAGCTTTGCTGCATGTGCCTGCCCTTGGTGGCGTATGGCCTGCCTGCATTTTGATGGCTTTGACTTTGGGAAAGATTTTTTTCTTTTTTTTTTTTTTATTATTGTAAGTATTCATGCCATGTCCCTCATATCTTGCCCCCTACGTTGTGTCTTCCTCCTTGACTTTTTCCCCTGCTTTTGCAACATTTGTGAGCTTAGTTTTGGCCCCTTTTGGTCCTTTGCAATGCAGCTGATTTCCTCACAGCCTATTTTTTGTAGAGACTAATATTCCCGATTTTCTGCTTTTTTCAATTGCATTTCATTTGAACCTATCTCCTTTCCAGAGTGTTTGTAAGCCTTTCTTTTGGGATTCGCAAGATTCCTTTTCCCTTCCCGAAAGGAAATTTCATTCCCTTTCGGGAAGGGAAAAGGAATCTTGCGATTTCAATGGGGACCAATAGAGGAATCTTTGGTGCAAGTCCCTGCACTTGATGGCAGGCCATGCCTTTTGATGGGTTTGAGTTTGGGAAATATTTTTTCTATTTCTTTTTTTTGTTTGTTTTAAGTATTCATGCCATGTCCCTCATATCTTGCCCCCTAAGTTGTGTCTTCCTCCTTGACTTTTTCCACTGCTTTTGCAACATCTGTGAGCTTAGTTTTTGCATCTTTTGGTCCTTTGCACTGCACCTGATAAAACCCCAGGCCACTTTCTAAGAGTCACTCAATTTCCCAAATTTTCTTTTTTTCTCCTCCAATTGCAATTCCTTTGATGTTGACACCTTTCCAGCCTCTTTGTAGGTCCTTTTTTTCTGTTTTGGCCTTCAGTGGGGATCAATTTTGGCAAGCTTTGCTGCATGTGCCTGCCTTTGGTGGCATATGGCGTGCCTGCATTTTGATGGCTTTGACTTTGGGATAGATTTTTTCTTTTTTTTTTTTTTTTTTTCTTTTAAGCATTCATGCCATGTCCCTCATATCTTGCTCCCTAAGTTGTGTCTTCCTCCTTGACTTTTTCCCCTGCTTTTGCAACATCTGTGAGCTTAGTGTTGGCATCTTTTGGTCCTTTGCACTGCACCTGCTAAAACCCTAGGCCATTTTCTTGGAGTCACTAAATTTCCCAAATTTTCTTTTTTTCTCCTCCAATTGCAACTCCTTTGATGTTGACTCCTTTCCAGCGTGTTTGTAGGTCCTTCTTTTCTGTTTTGGCCTTCAGTGGGGATCAATTTTGGCAAGCTTTGCTGCATGTGCCTGCCCTTGGTGGCGTATGGCCTGCCTGCATTTTGATGGCTTTGACTTTGGGAAAGAGTTTTTCTTTTTTTTTTTTTTTATTATTTTAAGTATTCATGCCATGTCCCTCATATCTTGCCCCCTAAGTTGTGTCTTCCTCCTTGACTTTTTCCCCTGCTTTTGCAACATCTGTGAGCTTAGTTTTAGCATCTTTTGGTCCTTTGCAATGCACCTGATATAAACCCAGGCCATTTTCTTAGAGCCACTAAATTTCCAAAATTTTCTTTTTTCTCCTCCAATTGCAATTCCTTTGATGTTGACTCCTTTCCAGCGTGTTTGTAGGTCCTTCTTTTCTGTTTTGGCCTTCAGTGGGGATCAATTTCGGCAAGCTTTGCTGCATGTGCCTGCCCTTGGTGGCGTATGGCCTGCCTGCATTTTGATGGCTTTGACTTTGGGAAAGATTTTTTTTTCTTTTTTTTTTTTTTTATTATTGTAAGTATTCATGCCATGTCCCTCATATCTTGCCCCCTACGTTGTGTCTTCCTCCTTGACTTTTTTCCCAGCTTTTGCAACATCTGTGAGCTTAGTTTTGGCACCTTTTGGTCCTTTGCAATGCAGCTGATTTCCTCACAGCCTATTTTTTGTAGAGACTAATATTCCCGATTTTCTGCTTTTTTCAATTGCATTTCATTTGAACCTATCTCCTTTCCAGAGTGTTTGTAAGCCTTTCTTTTGGGTTCCCCAAGATTCCTTTTCCCTTCCCGAAAGGAAATGAAATTTCCTTTCGGGAAGGGAAAAGGAATCTTGCGATTTCAATGGGGACCAATAGAGGAATCTTTGGTGCATGTCCCTGCACTTGATGGCAGGCCATGCCTTTTGATGGCTTTGACTTTGGGAAAGATTTTTTTCTTTTTTTGGTTGTTTTCTGAAGTGTTCATGCCATGTCCCTCATATCTTGCCCCCTAAGTTGTGTCCTCCTCCTTGACTTTTTCCCCTGCTTTTGCAACATCTGTGAGCTTAGTTTTTGGCACCTTTTGGTCCTTTGCAATGCAGCTGATTTCCTCACAGCCTATTTTTTGAAGAGACTAAAATTCCCGATTTTCTGCTTTTTTCAGTTGCATTTCATTTGAACCTGTCTCCTTTCCAGAGTGTTTGTAAGCCTTTCTTTTGGGATTCGCAAGATTCCTTTTCCCTTCCCGAAAGGAAATTTCATTTCCTTTCGGGAAGGGAAAAGGAATCTTGCGATTTCAATGGGGACCAATAGAGGAATCTTTGGTGCAAGTCCCTGCACTTGATGGCAGGCCATGCCTTTTGATGGCTTTGACTTTGGGAAAGATTTTTTCTTTTTTTTTTTTTTATTATTTTAAGTATTCATGCCATGTCCCTCATATCTTGCCCCCTAAGTTGTGTCTTCCTCCTTGACTTTTTCCCCTGCTTTTGCAACATCTGTGACCTTAGTTTTGGCATCTTTTGGTCCTTTGCACTGCACCTGATATAAACCCAGGCCATTTTCTTAGAGTCACTAAATTTCCCAAATTTTCTTTTTTTCTCCTCCAATTGCAATTCCTTTGATGTTGACTCCTTTCCAGCGTGTTTGTAGGTCCTTCTTTTCTGTTTTGGCCTTCAGTGGGGATCAATTTTGGCAAGCTTTGCTGCATGTGCCTGCCCTTGGTGGCGTATGGCCTGCCTGCATTTTTATGGCTTTGACTTTGGGAAAGATTTTTTCTTATTTTTTTTTTTTTTTTTTTTATTTTATGTATTCATGCCATGTCCCTCACATCTTGCCCCCTAAGTTGTGTCTTCCTCCTTGACTTTTTCCCCTGCTTTTGCAACATTTGTGAGCTTAGTTTTGGCACCTTTTGGTCCTTTGCAATGCACCAGATAAAACCCCAGGCCATTTTCTTAGAGTCACTAAATTTCCCAAATTTTCTTTTTTTCTCCTCCAATTGCAATTCCTTTGATGTTGACGCATTTCCAGCGAGTTTGTAGGTCCACATTTTCTGTTTTGGCATTCAGGGGGGATCAATTTTGGCAAGCTTTGCTGCATGTGCCTGCCCGTGGTGGCGTATGGCCTGCCTGCATTTTGATGGCTTTGACTTTGGGAAAGATTTTTTCTTTTTTTTTTTTTTTTTATTATTTTAAGTATTCATGCCATGTCCCTCATATCTTGCCCCCAAAGTTGTGTCTTCCTCCTTGACTTTTTCCCCTGCTTTTGCAACATCTGTGAGCTTGGTTTTGGCATCTTTTGGTCCTTTGCACTGCACCTGATATAAACCCAGGCCATTTTCTTAGAGCCACTAAATTTCCAAAATTTTCTTTTTTTCTCCTCCAATTGCAATTCCTTTGATGTTGACTCCTTTCCAGCGTGTTTGTAGGTCCTTCTTTTCTGTTTTGGCCTTCAGTGGGGATCAATTTTGGCAAGCTTTGCTGCATGTGCCTGCCCTTGGTGGCGTATGGCCTGCCTGCATTTTTATGGCTTTGACTTTGGGAAAGATTTTTTCTTTTTTTTTTTTTTTTTTTTTTATTTTATGTATTCATGCCATGTCCCTCACATCTTGCCCCCTAAGTTGTGTCTTCCTCCTTGACTTTTTCCCCTGCTTTTGCAACATTTGTGAGCTTAGTTTTGGCACCTTTTGGTCCTTTGCACTGCACCTGATATAAACCCAGGCCATTTTCTTAGAGCCACTAAATTTCCAAAATTTTCTTTTTTTCTCCTCCAATTGCAATTCCTTTGATGTTGACTCCTTTCCAGCGTGTTTGTAGGTCCTTCTTTTCTGTTTTGGCCTTCAGTGGGGATCAATTTTGGCAAGCTTTGCTGCATGTGCCTGCCCTTGGTGGCGTATGGCCTGCCTGCATTTTGATGGCTTTGACTTTTGGAAAGATTTTTTTCTTATTTTTTTTTTTTTTATTATTGTAAGTATTCATGCCATGTCCCTCATATCTTGCCCCCTAAGTTGTGTCTTCCTCCTTGACTTTTTCCCCTGCTTTTACAACATCTGTGAGCTTAGTTTTGGCACCTTTTGGTCCTTTGCAATGCAGCTGATTTCCTCACAGCCTATTTTTTGAAGAGACTAAAATTCCCGATTTTCTGCTTTTTTCAATTGCATTTCTTTTGGACCTATCTCTTTCCAGAGTGTTTGTAAGCCTTTCTTTTGGGATCTGCAAGATTCCTTTTCCCATCCCGAAAGGAAATGAAATTTCCTTTCGGGAAGGGAAAAGGAATCTTGTGATTTCAACGGGGACCAATAGAGGAATCTTTGGTGCATGTCCCTGCACTTGATGGCAGGCCATGCCTTTTGATGGCTTTGACTTTGGGAAAGATTTTTTTCTTTTTTTGGTTGTTTTCTGAAGTGTTCATTGCCATGTCCCTCATATCTTGCCCCCTAAGTTGTGTCTTCCTCCTTGACTTTTTCCCCTGCTTTTGCAACATCTGTGAGCTTAGTTTTGGCACCTTTTGGTCCTTTGCAATGCGGCTGATTTCCTCACAGCCTATTTCTTGTAGAGACTAATGTTCCCGATTTTCTGCTTTTTTCAATTGCATTTCATTTGAACCTATCTCCTTTCCAGAGTGTTTGTAAGCCTTTCTTTTGGGATTCGCAGATTCCTTTTCCCTTCTCGAAAGGAAATGAAATTTCCTTTTGGGAAGGGAAAAGTAATCTTGCTATTTCAATGGGGACCAATAGAGGAATCTTTGGTGCATGTCGCTGCACTTGATGGCAGGCCATGCCTTTTGATGGCTTTGACTTTGGGAAAGATTTTTTTCTTTTTTTGGTTGTTTTCTGAAGTGTTCATGCCATGTCCCTCATATCTTGCCCCCTAAATTGTGTCTTCCTCCTTGACTTTTTCCCCTGCTTTTGCAACATCTGTGACCTTAGTTTTGGCATCTTTTGGTCCTTTGCACTGCACCTGATAAAACCCCAGGCCATTTTCTTAGAGTCAGTAAATTTCCCAAATTTCTTTTTTTCTCCTCCAATTGCAATTCCTTTGATGTTGACTCCTTTCCAGCGTGTTTGTAGGTCCTTCTTTTCTGTTTTGGCCTTCAGTGGGGATCAATTTTGGCAAGCTTTGCTGCATGTGCCTGCCCTTGGTGGCGTATTGCCTGCCTGCATTTTGATGGCTTTGACTTTGGGAAAGATTTTTTCTTTTTTTTTTTTTTTAATATTTTAAGTATTCATGCCATGTCCCTCATATCTTGCCCCCTAAGTTGTGTCTTCCTCCTTGACTTTTTCCCCTGCTTTTGCAACATCTGTGACCTTAGTTTTGGCATCTTTTGGTCCTTTGCAATGCACCCTGATAAAACCCCAGGCCATATTCTTAGAGTCACTAAATTTCCCAAATTTTCTTTTTTTCTCCTCCAATTGCAATTCATTTGATGTTGACTCCTTTCCAGCGTCTTTGTAGGTCCTTCTTTTCTGTTTTGGCCTTCAGTGGGGATCAATTTTGGCAAGCTTTGCTGCATGTGCCTGCCCTTGCTGGCGTATGGCCTGCCTGCATTTTGATGGCTTTGACTTTGGGAAAGATTTTTTCTTTTTCTTTTTTTTTATTATTTTAAGTATTCATGCCATTACCTTCATATCTTGCCCCCTAAGTTGTGTCTTCCTCCTTGACTTTTTCCTCTGATTTTGCAACATCTGTGAGCTTAGTTTTGGCACCTTTTGGTCCTTTTCACTGCACCTGATATAAACCCAGGCCATTTTCTTAGTGTCACTAAATTTCCCAAATTTCCTTTTTTTCTCATAGAAATTGAATTCCTTTCATGTTGCCTCCATTCCAGCGTGTTTGTAAGTCTTTGTTTTCTGTTTTGGCCTTCAGTGGGGATCAAATTTGGCAAGCTTTGCTGCATGTGCCTGCCCTTGCTGGCGTATGGCCTGCCTGCATTTTGATGGCTTTGACTTTGGGAAAGATTTTTTCTTTTTTTTTTTTTTAATATTTCAAGTATTTTGGCCATGTCCCTCACATCTTGCCCCCTAAGTTGTGTCTTCCTCCTTGACTTTTTCCCCTGCTTTTGCAACATCTGTGAGCTTAGTTTTGGCACCTTTTGGTCCTTTGCAATGCAGCTGATTTCCTCACAGCCTATTTTTTGAAGAGACTAAAATTCCCGATTTTCTGCTTTTTTCAATTGCATTTCTTTTGGACCTATCTCTTTCCAGAGTGTTTGTAAGCCTTTCTTTTGGGATCTGCAAGATTCCTTTTCCCTTCCCGAAAGGAAATGAAATTTCCTTTCGGGAAGGGAAAAGGAATCTTTTGATTTCAACGGGGACCAATAGAGGAATCTTTGGTGCATGTCCCTGCACTTGATGGCAGGCCATGCCTTTTGATGGCTTTGACTTTGGGAAAGATTTTTTTCTTTTTTTGGTTGTTTTCTGAAGTGTTCATGCCATGTCCCGCATATCTTGCCCCCTAAGTTGTGTCTTCCTCCTTGACTTTTTCCCCTGCTTTTGCAACATCTGTGAGCTTAGTTTTGGCATCTTTTGGTCCTTTGCACTGCACCTGATATAAACCCAGGCCATTTTCTTAGAGTCACTAAATTTCCCAAATTTTCTTTTTTTCTCCTCCAATTGCAATTCCTTTGATGTTGACTCCTTTCCAGCGTGTTTGTAGGTCCTTCTTTTCTGTTTTGGCCTTCAGTGGGGATCAAATTTGGCAAGCTTTGCTGCATGTGCCTGCCGTTGCTGGCGTATGGCCTGCCTGCATTTTGATGGCTTTGACTTAGGGAAAGATTTTTTCTTTTTTTTTTTTATTATTTTAAGTATTCATGCCATGTCCCTCATATCTTGCCCCCTAAGTTGTGTCTTCCTCCTTGACTTTTTTCCCTGCTTTTACAACATCTGTGAGCTTAGTTTTGGCACCTTTTGGTCCTTTGCAATGTAGCTGATTTCCTCACAGCCTATTTTTTGAAGAGACTAAAATTCCCAATTTTCTGCTTTTTTCAATTGCATTTCATTTGAACCTATCTCCTGTCCAGAGTGTTTGTAAGCCTTTCTTTTGGGATCCGCAAGATTCCTTTTCCCTTCCCGAAAGGAAATTTCATTTCCTTTCGGGAAGGGAAAAGGTATCTTGCGATTTCAATGGGGACCAATAGAGGAATCTTTGGTGCAAGTCCCTGCACTTGATGGCAGGCCATGCCTTTTGATGGGTTTGAGTTTGGGAAAGATTTTTTCTATTTCTTTTTTTTGTTTGATTTAATTATTCATGCCATGTCCCTCATATCTTGCCCCCTAAGTTGTGTCTTCCTCCTTGACTTTTTCCACTGATTTGCAACATCTGTGAGCTTAGTTTTTTGCATATTTTGGTCCTTTGCACTGCACCTGATAAAACCCCGGGCCATTTTCTTAGAGTCACTAAATTTCCAAAATTTTCTTTTTTTCTCCTCCAATTGCAATTCCTTTGATGTTGACACCTTTCCAGCCTGTTTGTAGGTCCTTTTTTTATGTTTTGGCCTTCAGTGGGGATCAATTTTGGAAAGCTTTGCTGCATGTGCCTGCCCTTGGTGGCGTATGGCCTGCCTGCATTTTGATGGCTTTGACTTTGGGAAAGATTTTTTCTTTTTTTTTTTTTTATTATTTTAAGTATTCATGCCATGTCCCTCATATCTTGCCCCCTAAGTTGTGTCTTCCTCCTTGACTTTTTCCCCTGATTTTGCAACATCTGTGAGCTTAGTTTTGGCATCTTTTGGTCCTTTGCACTGCACCTGATAAAACCCCAGGCCATTTTCTTAGAGTCACTAAATTTCCCAAATTTCCTTTTTTTCTCCTCCAATTGCAATTCCTTTGATGTTGACTCCTTTCCAGCGTGTTTGTAGGTCCTTCTTTTCTGTTTTGGCCTTCAGTGGGGATCAATTTTGGCAAGCTTTGCTGCATGTGCCTGCCCTTGGTGGCGTATGGCCTGCCTGCATTTTGATGGCTTTTACTTTGGGAAAGTGTTTTTCTTTTTTTTTTTTTATTATTTTAAGTATTCATGCCATGTCCCGCATATCTTGCCCCCTAAGTTGTGTCTTCCTCCATGACTTTTTCCCCTGCTTTTGCAACATCTGTGAGCTTAGTGTTGGCATCTTTTGGTCCTTTGCACTGCACCTGATATAAACCCAGGCAATTTTCTTAGAGTCTATAAATTTCCCAAATTTTCTTTTTTTCTCCTCCAATTGCAATTCCTTTGATGTTGACTCCTTTCCAGCGTGTTTGTAGGTCCTTCTTTTCTGTTTTGGCCTTCAGTGGGGATCAAATTTGGCAAGCTTTGCTGCATGTGCCTGCCGTTGCTGGCGTATGGCCTGCCTGCATTTTGATGGCTTTGACTGTGGGAAAGTGTTTTTCTTTTTTTTTAATATTATTTTAAATATTCATGCCATGTCCCTCATATCTTGCCCCCTAAGTTGTGTCTTCCTCCTTGACTTTTTCCCCTGCTTTTGCAACATCTGTGAGCTTAGTTTTGGCACCTTTTGGTCCTTTGCAATGCAGCTGATTTCCTCACAGCCTGTTTTTTGAAAAGACTAAAATTGCCAATTTTCTGCTTTTTTCAATTGCATTTCATTTGAACCTATCTCCTTTCCAGAGTGTTTGTAAGCCTTTCTTTTGGGATCCGCAAGATTCCTTTTCCCTTCCCGAAAGGAAATGAAATTTCCTTTCGGGAAGGGAAAAGGAATCTTGCGATTTCAATGGGGACCAATAGAGGAATCTTTGGTGCATGTCCCTGCACTTGATGGCAGGCCATGCCTTTTGATGGCTTTGACTTTGGGAAAGATTTTTTTCTTTTTTTGGTTGTTTTCTGAAGTGTTCATGCCATGTCCCTCATATCTTGCCCCCTAAGCTGTGTCTTCCTCCTTGACTTTTTCCCCTGCTTTTGCAACATCTGTGAGCTTAGTGTTGGCATCGTTTGGTCCTTTGCACTGCACCTGCTAAAACCCCAGGCCACTTTCCAAGAGTCATTAAATTTCCCAAATTTTCTTTTTTTCTCCTCCAATTGCAATTCCTTTGATGGTGTCTCCATTCCAGCGTGTTTGTAGGTCCTTCTTTTCTGTTTTGGCCTTCAGTGTGGATCAATTTTGGCAAGCTTTGCTGCATGTGCCTGCCCTTGGTGGCGTATGGCCTGCCTGCATTTTGATGGCTTTGACTTTGGGAAAGATTTTTTTCTTTTTTTGGTTGTTTTCTGAAGTGTTCATGCCATGTCCCTCATATCTTGCCCCCTAAGTTGTGTCTTCCTCCTTGACTTTTTCCCCTGCTTTTGCAACATCTGTGAGCTTAGTTTTGGCACCTTTTGGTCCTTTGCAGTGCAGCTGATTTCCTCACAGCCTATTTTTTGAAGAGACTAAAATTCCCGATTTTCTGCTTTTTTCAATTGCATTTCATTTGGACCTATCTCTTTCTAGAGTTTTTGTAAGCCTTTATTTTGGGATCTGCAAGATTCCTTTTCCCTTCCCGAAAGGAAATGAAATTTCCTTTTGGGAAGGGAAAAGGAATCTTGCGATTTCAATGGGGACCAATAGAGGAATCTTTGGTGCATGTCCCTGCACTTGATGGCAGGCCATGCCTTTTGATGGCTTTGACTTTGGGAAAGATTTTTTTCTTTTTTTGGTTGTTTTCTGAAGTGTTCATGCCATGTCCCTCATATCTTGCCCCCTAAGTTGTGTCTTACTCCTTGACTTTTTCCCCTGCTTTTGCAACATCTGTGAGCTTAGTTTTGGCATCTTTTGGTCCTTTGCACTGCACCTGCTAAAACCCCAGGCCATTTTCTTAGAGTCACTAAATTTCCCAAATTTTCTTTTTTCTTTTTTTCTCCTCCAATTGCAATTCCTTTGATGTTGACTCCTTTCCAGCGTGTTTGTAGGTCCTTCTTTTCTGTTTTGGCCTTCAGTAGGGATCAATTTTGGCAAGCTTTGCTGCATGTGCCTGCCCTTGGTGGCGTATGGCCTGCCTGCATTTTGATGGCTTTTACTTTGGGAAAGATTTTTTCTTTTTTTTTTTTTTTATTATTTTAAGTATTCATGCCATGTCCCTCATATCTTGCCCCCTAAGTTGTGTCTTCCTCCTTGACTTTTTCCACTGCTTTTGCAACATCTGTGAGCTTAGTTTTGGCATCTTTTGGTCCTTTGCACTGCACCTGATATAAACCCAGGCAATTTTTTAGAGTCTATAAATTTCCCAAATTTTCTGTTTTTCTCCTCCAATTGCAATTCCTTTGATGTTGACTCCTTTCCAGCGTCTTTGTAGGTCCTTCTTTTCTGTTTTGGCCTTCAGTGGGGATCAATTTTGGCAAGCTTTGCTGCATGTGCCTGCCCTTGGTGGCGTATGGCCTGCCTGCATTTTGATGGCTTTGACTTTGGGAAAGATTTTTTCTTTTATTTTCTTATTATTTTAAGTATTCATGCCATGTCCCTCATATCTTGCCCCCTAAGTTGTGTCTTTCTCCTTGACTTTTTCCCCTGCTTGTATAACATCTGTGAGCTTAGTTTTGGCACCTTTTGGTCCTTTGCAATGCAGCTGATTTCCTCACAGCCTATTTTTTGAAGAGACTAAAATTCCAGATTTTCTGCTTTTTTCAATTGCATTTCATTTGAACCTATCTCCTTTCCAGAGTGTTTGTAAGCCTTTCTTTTGGGATTCGCAAGATTCCTTTTCCCTTCCCGAAAGGAAATTTCATTTCCTTTCGGGAAGGGAAAAGGAATCTTGCGATTTCAATGGGGACCAATAGAGGAATCTTTGGTGCAAGTCCCTGCACTTGATGGCAGGCCATGCCTTTTGATGTGTTTGAGTTTCGGAAAGATTTTTTCTATTTCTTTTTTTTGTTTGTTTTAAGTATTCATGCCATGTCCCTCATATCTTGCCCCCTAAGTTGTGTCTTCCTCCTTGACTTTTTCCACTGCTTTTGCAACATCTGTGAGCTTAGTTTTTGCATCTTTTGGTCCTTTGCACTGCACCTGATAAAACCCCAGGCCATTTTCTTAGAGTCACTAAATTTCGAAAAATTTTCTTTTTTTCTCCTCCAATTGCAATTCCTTTGATGTTGACACCTTTCCAGACTGTTTGTAGGTCCTTTTTTTATGTTTTGGCCTTCAGTGGGGATTAATTTTGGCAAGCTTTCCTGCATGTGCCTGCCTTTGGTGGCATATGGCGTGCCTGCATTTTGATGGCTTTGACTTTGGTATAGATTTTTTCTTTTTTTTTTTTTTTTTCTTTTAAGTATTCATGCCATGTCCCTCATATCTTGCTCCCTAAGTTGTGTCTTCCTCCTTGACTTTTTCCCCTGCTTTTGCAACATCTGTGAGCTTAGTTTTGGCACCTTTTGGTCCTTTGCACTGCGCCTGATATAAACCCAGGCCATTTTCTTAGAGTCACTAAATTTCCCAAATTTTCTTTTTTTCTCCTCCAATTGCAATTCCTTTGATGTTGACTCCTTTCCAGCGTCTTTGTAGGTCCTTCTTTTCTGTTTTGGCCTTCAGTGGGGATCAATTTTGGCAAGCTTTGCTGCATATGCCTGCCTTTGGTGGCGTATGGCCTGCCTGCATTTTGATGGCTTTGACTTTGGGAAGGATTTTTTCTTTTTTTTTTTTTAATATTTTAAGTGTTCATGCCATGTCTCTCACATCTTGCCCCCTAAGTTGTGTCTTCCTCCTTGACTTTTTCCCCTGCTTTTGCAACATCTGTGAGCTTAGTTTTGGCACCTTTTGGTCCTTTGCAATGCAGCTGATTTCCTCACAGCCTATTTTTTGAAGAGACTAAAATTCCCGATTTACTGCTTTTTTCAATTGCATTTCTTTTGGACCTGTCTCTTTCCAGAGTGTTTGTAAGCCTTTATTTTGGGATCTGCAAGATTCCTTTTCCCTTCCCGAAAGGAAATGAAATTTCCTTTCGGGAAGGGAAAAGGAATCTTGTGATTTCAATGGGGACCAATAGAGGAATCTTTGGTGCATGTCCCTGCACTTGATGGCAGGCCATGCCTTTTGATGGCTTTGACTTTGGGAAAGATTTTTTTCTTTTTTTGGTTGTTTTCTGAAGTGTTCATGCCATGTCCCTCCTATCTTGCCCCCTAAGTTGTGTCTTCCTCCTTGACTTTTTCCCCTGCTTTTACAACATCTGTGAGCTTAGTTTTGGCACATTTTGGTCCTTTGCAATGCAGCTGATTTCCTCACAGCCTATTTTTTGAAGAGACTAAAATTCCCGATTTTCTGCTTTTTTCAATTGCATTTCATTTGAACCTATCTCCTTTCCAGAGTGTTTGTAAGCCTTTCTTTTGGGATTCGCAAGATTCCTTTCCCCTTCCCGAAAGGAAATTTCATTTCCTTTCGGGAAGGGAAAAGGAATCTTGCGATTTCAATGGGGACCAATAGAGGAATCTTTGGTGCAAGTCCCTGCACTTGATGGCAGGCCATGCCTTTTGATGGGTTTGAGTTTGGGAAAGATTTTTTCTATTTCTTTGTTTTGTTTGTTTTAAGTATTCATGCCATGTCCCTCATATCTTGCCCCCTAAGTTGTGTCTTCCTCCTTGACTTTTTACACTGCTTTTGCAACATCTGTGAGCTTAGTTTTTGCATCTTTTGGTCCTTTGCACTGCACCTGATATAAACCCAGGCCATTTTCTAGAGTCACTAAATTTCCAAAATTTTCTTTTTTTCTCCTCCAATTGCAATTCCTTTGATGTTGACACCTTTCCAGCGTGTTTGTAGGTCCTTTTTTTCTGTTTTGGCCTTCAGTGGGGTGCAATTTTGGCAAGCTTTGCTGCATGTGCCTGCCTTTGGTGGCATATGGCGTGCCTGCATTTTGATGGCTTTGACTTTGGGATAGATTTTTTCTTTTTTTTTTTTTTTTTCTTTTAAGTATTCATGCCATGTCCCTCACATCTTGCCCCCTAAGTTGTGTCTTCCTCCTTGACTTTTTCCCCTGCTTTTGCAACATCTGTGAGCTTAGTTTTGGCACCTTTTGGTCCTTTGCACTGCACCTGATATAAACCGAGGCCATTTTCTTAGAGTCACTAAATTTCCCAAATTTTCTTTTTTTCTCCTCCAATTGCAATTCCTTTGATGGTGTCTCCATTCCAGCATGTTTGTAAGTCCTTTTTTTCTGTTTTGGCCTTCAGTGGGGATCAATTTTGGCAAGCTTTGCTGCATGTGCCTGCCTTTGGTGTCTTATGGCCTGCCTGCATTTTGATGGCTTTGACTTTGGTATAGATTTTTTCTTTTTTTATTTTTAATATTTTAAGTATTCATGCCATGTCCCTTATATCTTGCCCCCTAAGTTGTGTCTTCCTCCTTGACTTTTTCCCCTGCTTTTGCAACATCTGTGAGCTTAGTTTTGGCACCTTTTGGTCCTTTGCACTGCACCTGATATAAACCCAGGCCATTTTCTTAGAGTCACTAAATTTCCCAAATTTTCTTTTTTTCTCCTCCAATTGCAATTCCTTTGATGTTGACTCCTTTCCAGCCTTTTTGTAGGTCCTTTTTTTCTGTTTTGGCCTTCAGTGGGGATCAATTTTGGCAAGCTTTGCTGCATGTGCCTGCCTTTGGTGGCATATGGCGTGCCTGCATTTTGATGGCTTTGACTTTGGGAAGGATTTTTTCTTTTTTTTTTTTTAATATTTTAAGTATTCATGCCATGTCCCTCACATCTTGCCCCCTAAGTTGTGTCTTCCTCCTTGACTTTTTCCCCTGCTTTTACAACATCTGTGAGCTTAGTTTTGGCACATTTTGGTCCTTTGCAATGCAGCTGATTTCCTCACAGCCTATTTTTTGAAGAGACTAAAATTCCCGATTTTCTGCTTTTTTCAATTGCATTTCATTTGAACCTATCTCCTTTCCAGAGTGTTTGTAAGCCTTTCTTTTGGGATTCGCAAGATTCCTTTTCCCTTCCTTAAAGGAAATTTCATTTCCTTTCGGGAAGGGAAAAGGAATCTTGCGATTTCAATGGGGACCAATAGAGGAATCTTTGGTGCAAGTCCCTGCACTTGATGGCAGGCCATGCCTTTTGATGGCTTTGACTTTGGGAAAGATTTTTTTCTTTTTTTGGTTGTTTTCTGAAGTGTTCATGCCATGTCCCTCATATCTTGCCCCCTAAGTTGTGTCTTCCTCCTTGACTTTTTCCCCTGCTTTTGCAACATCTGTGAGCTTAGTTTTGGCACCTTTTGGTCCTTTGCACTGCACCTGATATAAACCCAGGCCATTTTCGTAGAGTCACTAAATTTCCCAAATTTTCTTTTTTTCTCCTCCAATTGCAATTCCTTTGATGTTGACTCCTTTCCAGCCTTTTTGTAGGTCCTTTTTTTCTGTTTTGGCCTCCAGTGGGGATCAATTTTGGCAAGCTTTGCTGCATGTGCCTGCCTTTGGTGGCATATGGCGTGCCTGCATTTTGATGGCTTTGACTTTGGGATAGATTTTTTCTTTTTTTTTTTTTTTTTGTTTTAAGTATTCATGCCATGTCCCTCATATCTTGCCCCCTAAGTTGTGTCTTCCTCCTTGACTTTTTCCCCTGCTTTTGCAACATCTGTGAGCTTAGTTTTGGCACCTTTTGGTCCTTTGCACTGCACCTGATATAAACCCAGGCCATTTTCTTAGAGTCACTAAATTTCCCAAATTTCCTTTTTTTCTCCTCCAATTGCAATTCCTTTGATGTTGACTCCTTTCCAGCGTGTTTGTAGGTCCTTCTTTTCTGTTTTGGCCTTCAGTGGGGATCAATTTTGGCAAGCTTTGCTGCATGTGCCTGCCCTTGGTGGCGTATGGCCTGCCTGCATTTTGATGGCTTTGACTTTGGGAAAGATTTTTTTTTTTTTTTTTTTTTTTTAATATTTTAAGTATATATGCCATGTCCCTCACATCTTGCCCCCTAAGTTGTGTCTTCCTCCTTGACTTTTTCCCCTGCTTTTGCAACATCTGTGAGCTTAGTGTTGGCATCTTTTGGTCCTTTGCACTGCACCTGATAAAACCCCAGGCCACTTTCTAAGAGTCATTAATTTTCCCAAATTTTCTTTTTTTCTCCTCCAATTTCAATTCCTTTGATGTTGACTCCTTTCCAGCCTTTTTGTAGGTCCTTCTTTTCTGTTTTGGCCTTCAGTGGGGATCAATTTTGGCAAGCTTTGCTGCATGTGCCTGCCCTTGGTGGCGTATGGCCTGCCTGCATTTTGATGGCTTTGACTTTGGGAAAGATTTTTTCTTTTTTTTTTTTTAATATTTTAAGTGTTCATGCCATGTCCCTCACATCTTGCCCCCTAAGTTTTGTCTTCCTCCTTGACTTTTTCCCCTGCTTTTGCAACATCTGTGAGCTTAGTTTTGGCACCTTTTGGTCCTTTGCAATGCAGCTGATTTCCTCACAGCCTATTTTTTGAAGAGACTAAAATTCCCGATTTACTGCTTTTTTCAATTGCATTTCTTTTGGACCTGTCTCTTTCCAGAGTGTTTGTAAGCCTTTATTTTGGGATTCGCAAGATTCCTTTTCCCTTCCCGAAAGGAAATGAAATTTCCTTTCGGGAAGGGAAAAGGAATCTTGTGATTTCAATGGGGACCAATAGAGGAATCTTTGGTGCATGTCCCTGCACTTGATGGCAGGCCATGCCTTTTGATGGCTTTGACTTTGGGAAAGATTTTTTTCTTTTTTTGGTTGTTTTCTGAAGTGTTCATGCCATGTCCCTCAT
Organism: Artemisiospiza belli; assembly: GCA_021963965.1. Classification (NCBI taxonomy): domain Eukaryota; kingdom Metazoa; phylum Chordata; class Aves; order Passeriformes; family Passerellidae; genus Artemisiospiza; species Artemisiospiza belli. The sequence continues at coordinate 19,858 of JAKDEW010000364.1, read as the reverse complement.
ATCTTGCCCCCTAAGTTGTGTCTTCCTCCTTGACTTTTTCCCCTGCTTTTGCAACATCTGTGAGCTTAGTTTTGGCACCTTTTGGTCCTTTGCAATGCACCTGATAAAACCCCAGGCCATTTTCTTAGAGTCACTAAATTTCCCAAATTTTCTTTTTTTCTCCTCCAATTGCAATTCCTTTGATGTTGACTCCTTTCCAGCGTGTTTGTAGGTCCTTCTTTTCTGTTTTGGCCTTCAGTGGGGATCAATTTTGGCAAGCTTTGCTGCATGTGCCTGCCCTTGGTGGCGTATGGCCTGCCTGCATTTTGATGGCTTTGACTTTGGGAAAGATTTTTTCTTTTTTTTTCTTATTATTTTAAGTATTCATGCCATGTCCCTCATATCTTGCCCCCTAAGTTGTGTCTTCCTCCTTGACTTTTTCCCCTGCTTTTGCAACATCTGTGAGCTTAGTTTTGGCACATTTTGGTCCTTTGCAATGCAGCTGATTTCCTCACAGCCTATTTTTTGAAGAGACTAAAATTCCAGATTTTCTGCTTTTTTCAATTGCATTTCATTTGAACCTATCTCCTTTCCAGAGTGTTTGTAAGCCTTTCTTTTGGGATTCGCAAGATTCCTTTTCCCTTCCCAAAAGGAAATTTCATTTCCTTTCGGGAAGGGAAAAGGAATCTTGCGATTTCAATGTGGACCAATAGAGGAATCTTTGGTGCAAGTACCTGCACTTGATGGCAGGCCATGCCTTTTGATAGGTTTGAGTTTGGGAAAGATTTTTTCTATTTCTTTTTTTTGTTTGTTTTAAGTATTCATGCCATGTCCCTCATATCTTGCCCCCTAAGTTGTGTCTTCCTCCTTGACTTTTTCCCCTGCTTTTGCAACATCTGTGAGCTTAGTTTTGGCATCTTTTGGTCCTTTGCACTGCACCTGATATAAACCCAGGCCATTTTCTAGAGTCACTAAATTTCCAAAATTTTATTTTTTTCTCCTCCAATTGCAATTCCTTTGATGTTGACACCTTTCCAGCCTGTTTGTAGGTCCTTTTTTTCTGTTTTGGCCTTCAGTGGGGATCAATTTTGGCAAGCTTTGCTGCATGTGCCTGCCTTTGGTGGCATATGGCGTGCCTGCATTTTGATGGCTTTGACTTTGGGATAGATTTTTACTTTTTTTTTTTTTTTTCTTTTAAGTTTTCATGCCATGTCCCTCACATCTTGCCCCCTAAGTTGTGTCTTCCTCCTTGACTTTTTCCCCTGCTTTTGCAACATCTGTGAGCTTAGTTTTGGCACCTTTTGGTCCTTTGCACTGCACCTGATATAAACCCAGGCCATTTTCTTAGAGTCACTAAATTTCCCAAATTTTCTTTTTTTCTCCTCCAATTGCAATTCCTTTGATGTTGACTCCTTTCCAGCCTGTTTGTAGGTCCTTCTTTTCTGTTTTTGCCTTCAGTGGGGATCAATTTTGGCAAGCTTTGCTGCATGTGCCTGCCCTTGGTGGCGTATGGCCTGCCTGCATTTTGATGGCTTTGACTTTGGGAAAGATTTTTTCTTTTTTTTTTTTTTAATATTTTAAGTATTCATGCCATGTCCCTCATATCTTGCCCCCTAAGTTGTGTCTTCCTCCTTGACTTTTTCCCCTGCTTTTGCAACATCTGTGAGCTTAGTTTTGGCACCTTTTGGTCCTTTGCAATGCAGCTGATTTCCTCACAGCCTATTTTTTGAAGAGACTAAAATTCCCGATTTTCTGCTTTTTTCAATTGCATTTCTTTTGGACCTATCTCTTTCCAGAGTGTTTGTAAGCCTTTATTTTGGGATTCGCAAGATTCCTTTTCCCTTCCCGAAAGGAAATTTCATTTCCTTTCGGGAAGGGAAAAGGAATCTTGCGATTTCAATGGGGACCAATAGAGGAATCTTTGGTGCATGTCCCTGCACTTGATTGCAGGCCATGCCTTTTGATGGCTTTGACTTTGGGAAAGATTTTTTTCTTTTTTTGGTTGTTTTCTGAAGTGTTCATGCCATGTCCCTCATATCTTGCCCCCTAAGTTGTGTCTTCCTCCTTGACTTTTTCCCCTGCTTTTGCAACATCTGTGAGCTTAGTTTTGGCACCTTTTGGTCCTTTGCAATGCACCTGATAAAACCCCGGGCCATTTTCTTAGAGTCACTAAATTTCCCAAATTTTCTTTTTTTCTCCTCCAATTGCAATTCCTTTGATGTTGACTCCTTTCCAGCGTGTTTGTAGGTCCTTCTTTTCTGTTTTGGCCTTCAGTGGGGATCAATTTTGGCAAGCTTTGCTGCATGTGCCTGCCCTTGGTGGCGTATGGCCTGCCTGCATTTTTATGGCTTTTACTTTGGGAAAGATTTTTTCTTTTTTTTTTTTTTATTATTTTAAGTATTCATGCCATGTCCCTCATATCTTGCTCCCTAAGTTGTGTCTTCCACCTTGAATTTTTCCCCTGCTTTTGCAACATCTGTGAGCTTAGTTTTGGCACCTTTTGGTCCTTTGCACTGCACCTGATATAAACCCAGGCAATTTTCTTAGAGTCTCTAAATTTCCCAAATTTTCTTTTTTTCTCCTCCAATTGCAATTCCTTTGATGTTGACTCCTTTCCAGCGTGTTTGTAGGTCCTTCTTTTCTGTTTTGGCCTTCAGTGGGGATCAATTTCGGCAAGCTTTGCTGCATGTGCCTGCCCTTGGTGGCGTATGGCCTGCCTGCATTTTGATGGCTTTGACTTTGGGAAAGATTTTTTCTTTTTTTTTTTTTAATATTTTAAGTGTTCATGCCATGTCCCTCACATCTTGCCCCCTAAGTTGTGTCTTCCTCCTTGACTTTTTCCCCTGCTTTTGCAACATCTGTGAGCTTAGTTTTGGCACCTTTTGGTCCTTTGCAATGCAGCTGATTTCCTCACTGCCTATTTTTTGAAGAGACTAAAATTCCAGATTTACTGCTTTTTTCAATTGCATTTCTTTTGGACCTGTCTCTTTCCAGAGTGTTTGTAAGCCTTTTTTTTGGGATCTGCAAGATTCCTTTTCCCTTCCCGAAAGGAAATGAAATTTCCTTTCGGGAAGGGAAAAGGAATCTTGTGATTTCAATGGGGACCAATAGAGGAATCTTTGGTGCATGTCCCTGCACTTGATGGCAGGCCATGCCTTTTGATGGCTTTGACTTTGGGAAAGATTTTTTTCTTTTTTTGGTTGTTTTCTGAAGTGTTCATGCCATGTCCCTCCTATCTTGCCCCCTAAGTTGTGTCTTCCTCCTTGACTTTTTCCCCTGCTTTTGCAACATCTGTGAGCTTAGTTTTGGCACCTTTTGGTCCTTTGCAATGCACCTGATAAAACCCCAGGCCATTTTCTTAGAGTCACTAAATTTCCCAAATTTTCTTTTTTTCTCCTCCAATTGCAATTCCTTTGTTGTTGACTCCTTTCCAGCGTGTTTGTAGGTCCTTCTTTTCTGTTTTGGCCTTCAGTGGGGATCAATTTTGGCAAGCTTTGCTGCATGTGCCTGCCCTTGGTGGCGTATGGCCTGCCTGCATTTTGATGGCTTTGACTTTGGGAAAGATTTTTTCTTTTTTTTTCTTATTATTTTAAGTATTCATGCCATGTCCCTCACATCTTGCCCCCTAAGTTGTGTCTTCCTCCTTGACTTTTTCCCCTGCTTTTGCAACATCTGTGAGCTTAGTTTTGGCACATTTTGGTCCTTTGCAATGCAGCTGATTTCCTCACAGCCTATTTTTTGAAGAGACTAAAATTCCCGATTTTCTGCTTTTTTCAATTGCATTTCATTTGAACCTATCTCCTTTCCAGTGTGTTTGTAAGCCTTTCTTTTGGGATTCGCAAGATTCCTTTTCCCTTCCCAAAAGGAAATTTCATTTCCTTTCGGGAAGGGAAAAGGAATCTTGCGATTTCAATGGGGACCAATAGAGGAATCTTTGGTGCAAGTCCCTGCACTTGATGGCAGGCCATGCCTTTTGATGGCTTTGACTTTGGGAAAGATTTTTTCTATTTCTTTGTTTTGTTTGTTTTAAGTATTCATGCCATGTCCGTCATATCTTGCCCCCTAAGTTGTGTCTTCCCCCTTGACTTTTTCCCCTGCTTTTGCAACATCTGTGAGCTTAGTTTTGGCATCTTTTGGTCCTTTGCACTGCACCTGATATAAACCCAGGCCATTTTCTAGAGTCACTAAATTTCCAAAATTTTCTTTTTTTCTCCTCCAATTGCAATTCCTTTGATGTTGACACCTTTACAGCCTGTTTGTAGGTCCTTTTTTTCTGTTTTGGCCTTCAGTGGGGATCAATTTTGGCAAGCTTTGCTGCATGTGCCTGCCTTTGGTGGCATATGGCGTGCCTGCATTTTGATGGCTTTGACTTTGGGATAGATTTTTTCTTTTTTTTTTTTTTTTCTTTTAAGTTTTCATGCCATGTCCCTCACATCTTGCCCCCTAAGTTGTGTCTTCCTCCTTGACTTTTTCCCCTGCTTTTGCAACATCTGTGAGCTTAGTTTTGGCACCTTTTGGTCCTTTGCACTGCACCTGATATAAACCCAGGCCATTTTCTTAGAGTCACTAAATTTCCCAAATTTTCTTTTTTTCTCCTCCAATTGCAATTCCTTTGATGTTGACTCCTTTCCAGCCTGTTTGTAGGTCCTTCTTTTCTGTTTTGGCCTTCAGTGGGGATCAATTTTGGCAAGCTTTGCTGCATGTGCCTGCCCTTGGTGGCGTATGGCTTGCCTGCATTTTGATGGCTTTGACTTTGGGAAAGATTTTTTCTTTTTTTTTTTTTTTAATATTTTAAGTATTCATGCCATGTCCCTCATATCTTGCCCCCTAAGTTGTGTCTTCCTCCTTGACTTTTTCCCCTGCTTTTGCAACATCTGTGAGCTTAGTTTTGGCACCTTTTGGTCCTTTGTAATGCAGCTGATTTCCTCACAGCCTATTTTTTGAAGAGACTAAAATTCCCGATTTTCTGCTTTTTTCAATTGCATTTCTTTTGGACCTATCTCTTACCAGAGTGTTTGTAAGCCTTTATTTTGGGATTCGCAAGATTCCTTTTCCCTTCCCGAAAGGAAATTTCATTTCCTTTCGGGAAGGGAAAAGGAATCTTGCGATTTCAATGGGGACCAATAGAGGAATCTTTGGTGCAAGTCCCTGCACTTGATGGCAGGCCATGCCTTTTGATGGGTTTGAGTTTGGGAAAGATTTTTTCAATTTCTTTTTTTTATTTGTTTTAAGTATTCATGCCATGTCCCTCATATCTTGCCCCCTAAGTTGTGTCTTCCTCCTTGACTTTTTCCCCTGCTTTTGCAACATCTGTGAGCTTAGTTTTGGCACCTTTTGGTCCTTTGCAATGCAGCTTATTTCCTCACAGCCTATTTTTTGAAGACATTAAAATGACTGATTTTCTGCTTTTTTCAATTGCATTTCATTTGAACTTATCTCCTTTCCAGAGTGTTTGCAAGGCTTTCTTTTGGGATTCACAAGATTCCTTTTCCCTTCCCGAAAGGAAATTTCATTTCCTTTCGGGAAGGGAAAAGGAATCTTGTGATTTCAAAGGGGACCAATAGAGGAATCTTTGGTGCATGTCCCTGCACTTGATTGCAGGCCATGCCTTTTGATGGCTTTGACTTTGGGAAAGATTTTTTTCTTTTTTTGGTTGTTTTCTGAAGTGTTCATGCCATGTCCCGCATATCTTGCCCCCTAAGTTGTGTCTTCCTCCTTGACTTTTTCCCCTGCTTTTGCAACATCTGTGAGCTTAGTTTTGGCACCTTTTGGTCCTTTGCAATGCACCTGATAAAACCCCGGGCTATTTTCTTAGAGTCACTAAATTTCCCAAATTTTCTTTTTTTCTCCTCCAATTGCAATTCCTTTGATGTTGACTCCTTTCCAGCGTGTTTGTAGGTCCTTCTTTTCTGTTTTGGCCTTCAGTGGGGATCAATTTCGGCAAGCTTTGCTGCATGTGCCTGCCCTTGGTGGCGTATGGCCTGCCTGCATTTTTATGGCTTTTACTTTGGGAAAGATTTTTTCTTTTTTTTTTTTTATTATTTTAAGTATTCATGCCATGTCCCTCATATCTTGCTCCCTAAGTTGTGTCTTCCACCTTGAATTTTTCCCCTGCTTTTGCAACATCTGTGAGCTTAGTTTTGGCACCTTTTGGTCCTTTGCACTGCACCTGATATAAACCCAGGCAATTTTCTTAGAGTCTCTAAATTTCCCAAATTTTCTTTTTTTCTCCTCCAATTGCAATTCCTTTGATGTTGACTCCTTTCCAGCGTGTTTGTAGGTCCTTCTTTTCTGTTTTGGCCTTCAGTGGGGATCAATTTCGGCAAGTTTTGCTGCATGTGCCTGCCCTTGGTGGCGTATGGCCTGCCTGCATTTTGATGGCTTTGACTTTGGGAAAGATTTTTTCTTTTTTTTTTTTTAATATTTAAAGTGTTCATGCCATGTTTCTCACATCTTGCCCCCTAAGTTTTGTCTTCCTCCTTGACTTTTTCCCCTGCTTTTGCAACATCTGTGAGCTTAGTTTTGGCACATTTTGGTCCTTTGCAATGCAGCTGATTTCCTCACAGCCTATTTTTTGAAGAGACTAAAATTCCAGATTTTCTGCTTTTTTCAATTGCATTTCATTTGAACCTATCTCCTTTCCAGAGTGTTTGTAAGCCTTTCTTTTGGGATTCGCAAGATTCCTTTTCCCTTCCCAAAAGGAAATTTCATTTCCTTTCGGGAAGGGAAAAGGAATCTTGCGATTTCAATGGGGACCAATAGAGGAATCTTTGGTGCAAGTCCCTGCCCTTGATGGCAGGCCATGCCTTTTGATGGCTTTGACTTTGGGAAAGATTTTTTCTATTTCTTGTTTTTGTTTGTTTTAAGTATTCATGCCATGTCCCTCATATCTTGCCCCCTAAGTTGTGTCTTCCTCCTTGACTTTTTCCCCTGCTTTTGCAACATCTGTGAGCTTAGTTTTGGCATCTTTTGGTCCTTTGCTCTGCACCTGATATAAACCCAGGCCCTTTTCTAGAGTCACTAAATTTCCAAAATTTTCTTTTTTTCTCCTCCAATTGCAATTCCTTTGATGTTGACACCTTTCCAGCCTGTTTGTAGGTCCTTTTTTTCTGTTTTGGCCTTCAGTGGGGATCAATTTTGGCAAGCTTTGCTGCATGTGCCTGCCTTTGGTGGCATATGGCGTGCCTGCATTTTGATGGCTTTGACTTTGGGATAGATTTTTTCTTTTTTTTTTTTTTTTCTTTTAAGTTTTCATGCCATGTCCCTCACATCTTGCCCCCTAAGTTGTGTCTTCCTCCTTGACTTTTTCCCCTGCTTTTGCAACATCTGTGAGCTTAGTTTTGGCACCTTTTGGTCCTTTGCACTGCACCTGATATAAACCCAGGCCATTTTCTTAGAGTCACTAAATTTCCCAAATTTTCTTTTTTTCTCCTCCAATTGCAATTCCTTTGATGTTGACTCCTTTCCAGCCTGTTTGTAGGTCCTTCTTTTCTGTTTTGGCCTTCAGTGGGGATCAATTTTGGCAAGCTTTGCTGCATGTGCCTGCCCTTGGTGGCGTATGGCCTGCCTGCATTTTGATGGCTTTGACTTTGGGAAAGATTTTTTCTTTTTTTTTTTTTTAATATTTTAAGTATTCATGCCATGTCCCTCATATCTTGCCCCCTAAGTTGTGTCTTCCTCCTTGACTTTTTCCCCTGCTTTTGCAACATCTGTGAGCTTAGTTTTGGCACCTTTTGGTCCTTTGCAATGCAGCTGATTTCCTCACAGCCTATTTTTTGAAGAGACTAAAATTCCCGATTTTCTGCTTTTCTCAATTGCATTTCTTTTGGACCTATCTCTTTCCAGAGTGTTTGTAAGCCTTTATTTTGGGATTCGCAAGATTCCTTTTCCCTTCCCGAAAGGAAATTTCATTTCCTTTTGGGAAGGGAAAAGGAATCTTGCGATTTCAATGGGGACCAATAGAGGAATCTTTGGTGCAAGTCCCTGCACTTGATGGCAGGCCATGCCTTTTGATGGGTTTGAGTTTGGGAAAGATTTTTTCAATTTCTTTTTTTTGTTTGTTTTAAGTATTCATGCCATGTCCCTCATATCTTGCCCCCTAAGTTGTGTCTTCCTCCTTGACTTTTTCCACTGCTTTTGCAACATCTGTGAGCTTAGTATTTGCATCTTTTGGTCCTTTGCACTGCACCTGATATAAACCCAGGCCATTTTCTTAGAGTCACTAAATTTCCAAAATTTTCTTTTTTTCTCCTCCAATTGCAATTCCTTTGATGTTGACTCCTTTCCAGCGTGTTTGTAGGTCCTTCTTTTCTGTTTTGGCCTTCAGTGGGGATCAATTTTGGCAAGCTTTGCTGCATGTGCCTGCCCTTGGTGGCGTATGGCCTGCCTGCATTTTGATGGCTTTGACTTTGGGAAAGATTTTTTCTTTTTTTTTTTTTTAATATTTTAAGTATTCATGCCATGTCCCTCACATCTTGCCCCCTAAGTTGTGTCTTCCTCCTTGACTTTTTCCCCTGCTTTTGCAACATCTGTGAGCTTAGTTTTGGCACCTTTTGGTCCTTTGCAATGCAGCTTATTTCCTCACAGCCTATTTTTTGAAGACATTAAAATGACTGATTTTCTGCTGTTTCAATTGCATTTCATTTGAACTTATCTCCTTTCCAGAGTGTTTGCAAGGCTTTCTTTTGGGATTCACAAGATTCCTTTTCCCTTCCCGAAAGGAAATTTCATTTCCTTTCGGGAAGGGAAAAGGAATCTTGTGATTTCAATGGGGACCAATAGAGGAATCTTTGGTGCATGTCCCTGCACTTGATGGCAGGCCATGCCTTTTGATGGCTTTGACTTTGGGAAAGATTTTTTTCTTTTTTTGGTTGTTTTCTGAAGTGTTCATGCCATGTCCCTCCTATCTTGCCCCCTAAGTTGTGTCTTCCTCCTTGACTTTTTCCCCTGCTTTTGCAACAACTGTGAGCTTTTTTTTGGCATCTTTTGGTCCTTTGCAATGCACCTGATAAAACCCCGGGCCATTTTCTTAGAGTCACTAAATTTCCCAAATTTTCTTTTTTTCTCCTCCAATTGCAATTCCTTTGATGTTGACTCCTTTCCAGCGTGTTTGTAGGTCCTTCTTTTCTGTTTTGGCCTTCAGTGGGGATCAATTTTGGCAAGCTTTGCTGCATGTGCCTGCCCTTGGTGGCGTATGGCCTGCCTGCATTTTTATGGCTTTTACTTTGGGAAAGATTTTTTCTTTTTTTTTTTTTTATTATTTTAAGTATTCATGCCATGTCCCTCATATCTTGCTCCCTAAGTTGTGTCTTCCACCATGAATTTTTCCCCTGCTTTTGCAACATCTGTGAGCTTAGTTTTGGCACCTTTTGGTCCTTTGCACTGCACCTGATATAAACCCAGGCAATTTTCTTAGAGTCTCTAAATTTCCCAAATTTTCTTTTTTTCTCCTCCAATTGCAATTCCTTTGATGTTGACTCCTTTCCAGCGTGTTTGTAGGTCCTTCTTTTCTGTTTTGGCCTTCAGTGGGGATCAATTTCGGCAAGCTTTGCTGCATGTGCCTGCCCTTGGTGGCGTATGGCCTGCCTGCATTTTGATGGCTTTGACTTTGGGAAAGAGTTTTTCTTTTTTTTTTTATTATTTTAAGTATTCATGCCATGTCCCTCATATCTTGCCCCCTAAGTTGTGTCTTCCACCTTGAATTTTTCCCCTGCTTTTGCAACATCTGTGAGCTTAGTTTTGGCACCTTTTGGTCCTTTGCACTGCACCTGATATAAACCCAGGCAATTTTCTTAGAGTCTCTAAATTTCCCAAATTTTCTTTTTTTCTCCTCCAATTGCAATTCCTTTGATATTGACTCCTTTCCAGCGTGTTTGTACGTCCTTCTTTTCTGTTTTGGCCTTCAGTGGGGATCAATTTTGGCAAGCTTTGCTGCATGTGCCTGCCCTTGGTGGCGTATGGCCTGCCTGCATTTTGATGGCTTTGACTTTGGCAAAGATTTTTTCTTTTTTTTTCTTATTATTTTAAGTATTCATGCCATGTCTCTCATATCTTGCCCCCTAAGTTGTGTCTTCCTCCTTGACTTTTTCCCCTGCTTTTACAACATCTGTGAGCTTAGTTTTGGCACCTTTTGGTCCTTTGCAATGCAGCTGATTTCCTCACAGCCTATTTTTTGAAGAGACTAAAATTCCCGATTTTCTGCTTTTTTCAATTGCATTTCATTTGGACCTATCTCTTTCCAGAGTGTTTGTAAGCCTTTCTTTTGGGATCCGCAAGATTCCTTTTCCCTTCCCGAAAGGAAATGAAATTTCCTTTTGGGAAGGGAAAAGGAATCTTGCGATTTCAATGGGGACCAATAGAGGAATCTTTGGTGCATGTCCCTGCACTTGATGGCAGGCCATGCCTTTTGATGGCTTTGACTTTGGGAAAGATTTTTTTCTTTTTTTGGTTGTTTTCTGAAGTGTTCATGCCATGTCCCTCCTATCTTCCCCCTAAGTTGTGTCTTCCTCCTTGACTTTTTCCCCTGCTTTTGCAACATCTGTGAGCTTAGTTTTGGCACCTTTTGGTCCTTTGCACTGCACCTGATATAAACCCAGGCAATTTTCTTAGAGTCTCTAAATTTCCCAAATTTTATTTTTTCTCCTCCAATTGCAATTCCTTTGATGTTGACTCCTTTCCAGCGTGTTTGTAGGTCCTTCTTTTCTGTTTTGGCCTTCAGTGGGGATCAATTTTGGCAAGCTTTGCTGCATGTGCCTGCACTTGCTGGCGTATGGCGTGCCTGCATTTTGATGGCTTTGACTTTGGGATAGATTTTTTCATTTTTTTTTTTTTAATATTTTAAGTATTCATGCCATGTCCCTCATATCTTGCCCCCTAAGTTGTGTCTTCCTCCTTGACTTTTTCCCCTGCTTTTGCAACATCTGTGAGCTTAGTTTTGGCACCTTTTGGTCCTTTGCACTGCACCTGATATAAACCCAGGCAATTTTCTTAGAGTATCTAAATTTCCCAAATTTTATTTTTTCTCCTCCAATTGCAATTCCTTTGATGTTGACTCCTTTCCAGCGTGTTTGTAGGTCCTTCTTTTCTGTTTTGGCCTTCAGTGTGGATCAATTTTGGCAAGCTTTGCTGCATGTGCCTGCCCTTGGTGGCGTATGGCCTGCCTGCATTTTGATGGCTTTGACTTTGGGAAAGATTTTTTCTTTTTTTTTCTTATTATTTTAAGTATTCATGCCATGTCCCTCATATCTTGCCCCCTAAGTTGTGTCTTCCTCCTTGACTTTTTCCCCTGCTTTTACAACATCTGTGAGCTTAGTTTTGGAACCTTTTGGACCTTTGCAATGCAGCTGATTTCCTCACAGCCTATATTTTGAAGAGACTAAAATTCCCGATTTTCTGCTTTTTTCAATTGCGTTTCATTTGAACCTATCTCCTTTCCAGAGTGTTTGTAAACCTTTCAGTTGGGATTCGCAAGATTCCTTTTCCCTTCCCGAAAGGAAATGAAATTTCCTTTCGGGAGGGGAAAAGGAATCTTGCGATTTCAATGGGGACCAATAGAGGAATCTTTGGTGCAAGTCCCTGCACTTGATGGCAGGCCATGCCTTTTGATGGGTTTGAGTTTGGGAAAGATTTTTTCTATTTCTTTTTTTTGTTTGTTTTAAGTATTCATGCCATGTCCCTCATATCTTGCCCCCTAAGTTGTGTCTTCCTCCTTGACTTTTTCCACTGCTTTTGCAACATCTGTGAGCTTAGTATTGGCATCTTTTGGTCCTTTGCACTGCACCTGATATAAACCCAGGCCATTTTCTTAGAGTCACTAAATTTCCAAAATTTTCTTTTTTTCTCCTCCAATTGCAATTCCTTTGATGTTGACACCTTTACAGCCTGTTTGTAGGTCCTTCTTTTCTGTTTTGGCCTTCAGTGGGGATCAATTTTGGCAAGCTTTGCTGCATGTGCCTGCCCTTGGTGGCGTATGGCCTGCCTGCATTTTGATGGCTTTGACTTTGGGAAAGATTTTTTCTTTTTTTTTTTTTTTTTCTTTTAAGTATTCATTCCATGTCCCTCATATCTTGCTCCCTAAGTGGTGTCTTCCTCCTTGACTTTTTCCTCTGCTTTTGCAACATCTGTGAGCTTAGTTTTGGCACCTTTTGGTCCTTTGCACTGCACCTGATATAAACCCAGGCCATTTTCTTAAAGTCACTAAATTTCCCAAATTTTCTTTTTTTCTCCTCCAATTGCAATTCCTTTGATGTTGACTCCTTTCCAGCGTGTTTGTAGGTCCTTCTTTTCTGTTTTGGCCTTCAGTGGGGATCAATTTTGGCAAGCTTTGCTGCATGTGCCTGCCCTTGGTGGCGTATGGCCTGCCTGCATTTTGATGGCTTTGACTTTGGGAAAGATTTTTTCTTTTTTTTTCTTATTATTTTAAGTATTCATGCCATGTGCCTCATATCTTGCCCCCTAAGTTGTGTCTTCCTCCTTGACTTTTTCCCCTGCTTTTACAACATCTGTGTGCTTGGTTTTGTCACATTTTGGTCCTTTGCAATGCAGCTGATTTCCTCACAGCCTATTTTTTGAAGAGACTAAAATTCCAGATTTTCTGCTTTTTTCAATTGCATTTCATTTGAACCTATCTCCTTTCCAGAGTGTTTGTAAGCCTTTCTTTTGGGATTCGCAAGATTCCTTTTCCCTTCCCGAAAGGAAATGAAATTTCCTTTCGGGAAGGGAAAAGGAATCTTGCGATTTCAATGGGGACCAATAGAGGAATCTTTGGTGCAAGTCCCTGCACTTGATGGCAGGCCATGCCTTTTGATGGGTTTGAGTTTGGGAAAGATTTTTTCTATTTCTTTTTTTTGGTTGTTTTAAGTATTCATGCCATGTCCCTCATATCTTGCCCCCTAAGTTGTGTCTTCCTCCTCGACTTTTTCCCCTGCTTTTGCAACATCTGTGAGCTTAGTTTTGGCACCTTTTGGTCCTTTGCAATGCACCTGATATAACCCCGGGCCATTTCCTTAGAGTCACTAAATTTCCAAAATTTTCTTTTTTTCTCCTCCAATTGCAATTCCTTTGATGTTGACTCCTTTCCAGCGTCTTTGTAGGTCCTTCTTTTCTGTTTTGGCCTTCAGTGGGGGTCAATTTTGGCAAGCTTTGCTGCATGTGCCTGCCCTTGCTGGCGTATGGCGTGCCTGCATTTTGATGGCTTTGACTTTGCGATAGATTTTTTCTTTTTTTTTTTTTTTTCTTTTAAGTATTCATGCCATGTCCCTCATATCTTGCTCCCTAAGTTGTGTCTTCCTCCTTGACTTTTTCCAGTGCTTTTGCAATATTTGTGAGCTTAGTTTTTGCATATTTTGGTCCTTTGCACTGCACCTGATAAAACCTCAGGGTATTTTCTTAGAGTCAGTAACTTTCCCAAATTTTCTTTTTTTTCCTCCTCCAATTGCAATTCCTTTGATGCTGTCTCCATTCCAGCGTGTTGTGAAGTCCTTCTTTTCTGTTTTGGCCTTCAGTGGGGATCAATGTTGGCAAGCTTTGCTGCATGTGCCTGCCTTTGGTGGCATATGGCCTGCCTGCATTTTGATGGCTTTGACTTTGGGAAAGATTTTTTCTTTTTTTTTTTTCTTTGGTTTAAGGATTGATGCCTTGTCGCTCATATCTTGCCCCCTAAGTTGTGTCTTCCTCCTTGACTTTTTCCCCTGCTTTTGCAACATTTGTGAGCTTAGTTTTGGCACCTTTTGGTCCTTTGCAATGCACCTGATAATACACCAGGCCATTTTCTTAGAGTCACTAAATTTCCCAAATTTTCTTTTTTTCTCCTCCAATTGCAATTCCTTTGATGTTGACTCCTTTCCAGCGTGTTTGTAAGTCCTTCTTTTCTGTTTTGGCCTTCAGTGGGGATCAATTTTGGCAAGCTTTGCTGCATGTGCCTGCCCTTGGTGGCGTATGGCCTGCCTGCATTTTGATGGCTTTGACTTTGGGAAAGATTTTTTCTTTTTTTTTTTTTTTTTTATTATTTTAAGTGTTCATGCCATGTCCCTCATATCTTGCCCCCTAAGTTGTGTCTTCCTCCTTGACTTTTTCCCCTGCTTTTGCAACATCTGTGAGCTTAGTTTTGGCATCTTTTGGTCCTTTGCAATGCACCTGATAAAACCCCAGACCACTTTCTAAGAGTCATTAAATTTCCCAAATTTTCTTTTTTTCTCCTCCAATTGCAATTCCTTTGATGCTGTCTCCATTCCAGCGTGTTTGTAAGTCCTTTTTTTCTGTTTTGGCCTTCAGTGGGGATCAATTTTGGCAAGATTTGCTGCATGTGCCTGCACTTGCTGGCGTATGGCGTGCCTGCATTTTGATGGCTTTGACTTTGGGATAGATTTTTCCTTTTTTCTTTTTTTTTGTTTTAAGTATTCATGCCATGTCCTTCATATCTTGCTCCCTAAGTTGTGTCTTCCTCCTTGACTTTTTCCCCTGCTTTTGCAACATTTGTGAGCTTAGTTTTGGCACCTTTTGGTCCTTTGCAATGCACCTGATAATACACCAGGCCATTTTCTTAGAGTCACTAAATTTCCCAAATTTTCTTTTTTTCTCCTCCAATTGCAATTCCTTTGATGCTGTCTCCATTCCAGCGTGTTTGTAGGTCCTTCTTTTCTGTTTTGGCCTTCAGTGGGGATCAGTTTTGGCAAGCTTTGCTGCATGTGCCTGCCCTTGGTGGCGTATGGCCTGCCTGCATTTTGATGGCTTTTACTTTGGGAAAGATTTTTTCTTTTTTTTTTTTTTTTATTACTTTAAGAATTCATGCCATGGTCCCTCATATCTTGCCCCTAAGCTGTGTCTTCCTCCTTGACTTTTTCCCCTGCTTTTGCAACATCTGTGAGTATAGTTTTGGCATCTTTTGGTCCTTTGCACGGCACCTGATATAAACCCAGGCCATATTCTTAGAGTCACTAAATTTCCCAAATTTTCTTTTTTTCTCCTCCAATTGCAATTCCTTTGATGTTGACTCCTTTCCAGCGTGTTTGTCGGTCCTTCTTTTTTGTTTTGGCCTTCAGTGGGGATCAATGTTGGCAAGCTTTCCTGCATGTGCCTGCCCTTGGTGGCGTATGGCCTGCCTGCATTTTGGTGGCTTTGACTTTGGGAAAGATTTTTTATTTTTTTTTTTTTTTTATTATTGTAAGTATTCATGCCATGTCCCCTCATATCTTGCCCCCTAAGCTGTGTCTTCCTCCTTGACTTTTTTCCCCTGCTTTTGCAACATCTGTGAGCTTAGTTTTGCCACCTTTTGGTCCTTTGCAATGCAGCTTATTTCCTCACAGCCTATTTTTTGAAGAGACTAAAATTCCCGATTTTCTGCTTTTTTCAATTGCATTTCATTTGAACCTATCTCCTTTCTAGAGTGTTTGTAAGCCTTTCTTTTGGGATTCGCAAGATTCCTTTCCCCTTCCCGAAAGGAAATTTCATTTCCTTTCGGGAAGGGAAAAGGAATCTTGCGATTTCAATGGGGACCAATAGAGGAATCTTTGGTGCATGTCCCTGCACTTGATGGCAGGCCATGCCTTTTGATGGCTTTGACTTTGGGAAAGATATTTTTCTTTTTTTTGGTTGTTTTCTGAAGTGTTCATGCTAAGTCGCTCATATCTTGCCCCCTAAGTTGTGTCTTCCTCCTTGACTTTTTCCCCTGCTTTTGCAACATCTGTGAGCTTAGTTTTGGCACCTTTTGGTCCTTTGCAATGCACCTGATATAACCCCGGGCCATTTTCTTAGAGTCACTAAATTTCCCAAATTTTCTTTTTCTCCTCCAATTGCAATTCCTTTGATGTTGACTCCTTTCCAGCGTGTTTGGCGGTCCTTCTTTTCTGTTTTGGCCTTCAGTGGGGATCAATTTTGGCAAGCTTTGCTGCATGTGCCTGCCCTTGCTGGCGTATGGCCTGCCTGCATTTTGATGGCTTTGACTTTGGGAAAGAGTTTTTCTTTTTTTTTTTTAATGTTTTAAGTATTCATGCCATGTCCCTCATATCTTGCCCCCTAAGTTCTGTCTTCCTCCTTGACTTTTTCCCCTGCTTTTGCAACATCTGTGAGCTTAGTTTTGGCACATTTTGGTCCTTTGCAATGCAGCTGATTTCCTCACAGCCTATTTTTTAAGAGACTAAAATTCCCGATTTTCTGCTTTTTTCAATTGCATTTCATTTGAACCTATCTCCTTTCCAGAGTGTTTGTAAGCCTTTCTTTTGGGATCCGCAAGGTTCCTTTTCCCTTCCCGAAAGGAAATGAAATTTCCTTTCGGGAAGGGAAAAGGAACCTTGCGATTTCAATGGGGACCAAGAGAGGAATCTTTGGTGCATGTCCCTGCACTTGATGGCAGGCCATGCCTTTTGATGGCTTTGACTTTGGGAAAGATTTTTTTCTTTTTTTGGTTGTTTTCTGAAGTGTTCATGCCATGTCCCTCATATCTTGCCCCCTAAGTTCTGTCTTCCTCCTTGACTTTTTCCCCTGCTTTTGCAACATTTGTGAGCTTAGTTTTGGCACCTTTTGGTCCTTTGCAATGCACCTGATAAAACCCCAGGCCATTTTCTTAGAGTCACTAAATTTCCCAAATTTTCTTTTTTTCTCCTCCAATTGCAATTCCTTTGATGTTGTCTCCATTCCAGCGTGTTTGTAGGTCCTTCTTTTCTGTTTTGGCCTTCAGTGGGGATCAATTTTGGCAAGCTTTGCTGCATGTGCCTGCCTTTGGTGGCGTATGGCCTGCCTGCATTTTGATGGCTTTGACTTTGGGAAAGATTTTTTCTTTTTTTTTTTTTTTATTATTTTAAGTATTCATGCCATGTCCCTCATATCTTGCCCCCTAAGCTGTGTCTTCCTCCTTGACTTTTTCCCCTGCTTTTGCAACATCTCTGAGTATAGTTTTGGCATCTTTTGGTCCTTTGCACTGCACCTGATATAAACCCAGGCCATTTTCTTAGAGTCACTAAATTTCCCAAATTTTCTTTTTTTCTCCTCCAATTGCAATTCCTTTGATGTTGACTCCTTTCCAGCGTGTTTGTAGGTCCTTCTTTTCTGTTTTGGCCCTCAGTGGGGATCAATGTTGGCAAGGTTTGCTGCATGTGCCTGCCCTTGGTGGCGTATGGCCTGCCTGCATTTTGGTGGGTTTGACTTGGGGAAAGATTTTTTTCTTTTTTTTTTTTTATTATTGTAAGTATTCATGCCATGTGCCTCATATCTTGCCCCCTAAGTTGTGTCTTCCGCCTTGACTTTTTCCCCTGCTTTTGCAACATCTGTGAGCTTAGTTTTGGCACCTTTTGGTCCTTTGCAATGCAGCTGATTTCCTCACAGCCTATTTTTTTGAAGAGACTAAAATTCCCGATGTACTGCTTTTTTCAATTGCATTTCATTTGAACCTATCTCCTTTCCAGAGTGTTTGTAAGCCTTTCTTTTGGGATTCGCAAGATTCCTTTTCCCTTCCCGAAAGGAAATGAAATTTCCTTTCGGGAAGGGAAAAGGAATCTTGCGATTTCAATGGGGACCAATAGAGGAATCCTTTGGGGCATGTCCCTGCACTTGATGGCAGGCCATGCCTTTTGATGGCTTTGACTTTGGGAAAGATTTTTTCTTTTTTTGGTTGTTTTCTGAAGTGTTCATGCCATGATCCTCATATCTTGCCCCCTAAGTTGTGTCTTCCTCCTTGACTTTTTCCCCTGCTTTTGCAACATCTGTGAGCTTAGTTTTGGCACCTTTTGGTCCTTTGCAATGCACCTGATATAACCCCGGGCCATTTTCTTAGAGTCACTAAATTTCCCAAATTTTCTTTTTTTCTCCTCCAATTGCAATTCCTTTGATGTTGACTCCTTTCCAGCGTGTGTGTAAGTCCTTCTTTTCTGTTTTGGCCTTCAGTGGGGATCAATTTTGGCAAGCTTTGCTGCATGTGCCTGCCCTTGCTGGCGTATGGCCTGCCTGCATTTTGATGGCTTTGACTTTGGGAAAGAGTTTTTCTTTTTTTTTTTTTAATGTTTTAAGTATTCATGCCATGTCCCTCATATCTTGCCCCCTAAGTTGTGTCTTCCTCCTTGACTTTTTCCCCTGCTTTTGCAACATCTGTGAGCCTAGTGTTTGCATGTTTTGGTCCTTTGCACTGCACCTGTTATAAACCCAGGCTATTTTCTTAGAGTCACTAAATTTCCCAAATTTTCTTTTTTTCTCCTCCAATTGCAATTCCTTTGATGTTGACTCCTTTCCAGCGTGTTTGTAGGTCCTTCTTTTCTGTTTTGGCCTTCAGTGGGGATCAATTTTGGCAAGCTTTGCTGCATGTGCCTGCCCTTGCTGGCGTATGGCCTGCCTGCATTTTGATGGCTTTGACTTTGGAAAGATTTTTTCTTTTTTTTTTTTTAATATTTTAAGTGTTCATGCCATGTCCCTCACATCTTGCCCCCTAAGTTGTGTCTTCCTCCTTGACTTTTTCCCCTGCTTTTGCAACATCTGTGAGCTTAGTTTTGGCATCTTTTGGTCCTTTGCAATGCAGCTGATTTCCTCACAGCCTTTTTTTTGAAGAGACTAAAATTCCTGATTTTCTGCTTTTTTCAATTGCATTTCATTTGAACCTATCTCCTTTCCAGAGTGTTTGTAAGCCTTTCTTTTGGGATTCGCAAGATTCCTTTTCCCTTCCCGAAAGGAAATTTCATTTCCTTTCGGGAAGGGAAAAGGAATCTTGCGATTTTCAATGGGGACCAATAGAGGAATCTTTGGGGCATGTCCCTGCACTTGATGGCAGGCCATGCCTTTTGATGGCTTTGACTTTGGGAAAGATTTTTTTCTTTTTTTGGTTGTTTTCTGAAGTGTTCATGCCATGTCCTTCATATCTTGCCCCCTAAGTTGTGTCTTCCTCCTTGACTTTTTCCCCTGCTTTGCAACATCTGTGAGCTTAGTTTTGGCATCTTTTGGTCCTTTGCACTGCACCTGATATAAACCCAGGCCATTTTCTTAGAATCACTAACTTACCCAAATTTTCTTTTTTTCTCATAGAAATTGAATTCCTTTCATGTTGTCTCCATTCCAGCGTGTTTGTAAGTCCTTCTTTTCTGTTTTGGCCTTCAGTGGGGATCAATTTTGGTAAGCTTTGTTGCATGTGCCTGCCCTTGGTGGCGTATGGCCTGCCTGCATTTTGATGGCTTTGACTTTGGGAAAGATTTTTTCTTTTTTTTTTTTTTTATTTATTTTAAGTATTCATGCCATGTCCCTCATATCTTGCCCCCTAAGTTGTGTCTTCCTCCTTGACTTTTTCCCCTGCTTTTGCAACATCTGTGAGCTTAGTTTTGGCACCTTTTGGTCCTTTGCACTGCACCTGATAAAATCCCAGGCCATTTTCTTATAGTCACTAAATTTCCCAAATTTTCTTTTTTTCTCCTCCAATTGCAATTGCTTTGATGGTGTCTCCATTCCAGCGTGTTTGTAAGTCCTTCTTTTTTGTTTTGGCCTTCAGTGGGGATTAAGCTCACGCTGCAGTGCTCCGGTACAGACGGCAGGCGGCGCTGTATAAAGTAAGTATAAAATATCACCTCTCTATAAGAAGGAATAAAAGCTCTGTATCACGTGCAGCAGTAGAAAATTTCAGGCTCCCAGGGAATAAATAGGTTTCTTTAAATCATTTTCGTTTTGGAGTTTTTTTTTTTTACTCCCTGGTAGCCTGAAAGTTTCTGCTGCTGCTTTTTTATTCTAAAACTAGAAAGGTAAACCAAGATCAGAAATACAAGAAAGGGAAAGGGAAATGGAAGGAAGGGAAATGGAAAGGGAAATGGAAAGGGAAATGGAAAGGGAAATGGAAAGGCAAAGGGAAAGGGAAAGGGAAAGGGAAATGGAAAGGGAAAGGGAAAGGGAAAGGGAAAGGGAAGGAAAGGAAAGGGAA